>CM069912.1:43961492-44123765 GCA_036172215.1 Camellia granthamiana | reverse complement strand
ATTCATGGGAATGTGACCCATCCCCATCTATCTGCACCGTTATGTGATTGTTTTGTATACAAATGCTCTATTTTTTTAACGAAAAAATTGAAGGAAACTAAAATTTGAAACAAACCAAGTATCTTTTTCGTTAATTAGATTCAACTAGTGAAAAGTCATGCTATGTATGAGATGTGAAAAATAAATAAACTATATTTATATAAAATAATATAAATAGTTAGATTTTTATATATAAATTATGAAAACAAAAAAATATTCAAACCTACAATTTAAGTTTTACAATTTTATCATAATTTATGTATTAATTTTTAATTTGTCATAATTTTAATAATGTAACTTTCAACTCCCTTGTTAGAGTTGTAAATTTGGGTGAGTTCAATCCAATTAACTCGAGTTAAGTCTGTAAATTTTTAAAGATTGGATAACATAATTTTTAATTCGATAAGAACCTATGTAAAATTCAAAATTTTGAATAAATTTAAATGGACTTGGGTAGAGACACCAAATAAAATGTTATATTGGAGATCTAACCAAATCTCTCGAACAATTATACATTTTTTTATGAAAAGCGTATCAGAAAAAAATGTAAAATGCTTCTGAATTTTGTTTAATCAATAATTTTTTCACATGTATTTTAATCAATGTTTTAAGAATTCTTATTAACGACACATATATAATTAAATTTTTTTTTTTAAAATATGGGTATCACATTAAAAAACTCATTAGAATTCTCAAATTTAGTGGGTTACATTGATGTCTTGGACCAAAAGTCATACAACGTTTGTTTTTTATGGCAATCACAGGTATATAGATAAGCTTAGACCCATGATCCATTGTAACTCCTAATAACTTCCTATCATCGTGAAAGTTGTAACTTCCATGACTCCACCATATTGGGTAGTGATTCTCACACACATTAGTTATCCAAATAATACCGATTAAATATATATATTTAATATTTCTATAATAATATGAATAAAACTAATGTTATTGAGACATTACAGGATGGTATGCTTGCATTTTTTGTTTGACTGCTCGCTGAAATTATATTTTAGGGATTTTTGGTGAAAACTTTTTTTTGGGCTGTTTTTTTAAGGTAAAGAATGACTCAATGAATTTTCTTTCAAAAGCCCTTGAGTAAGAGACGCATGCCTAAATAAGGACATTCTATAATTGGTCTTTTTTTTTTTTTTTTTTTTTTTGTGACAATATTGGCCTTTTATATATGTATCATATATTTGAAAATTTGAGCTGATATATATACGGATCTATGAAAACGATTTGTGAAATCAATGAACACAATCTGCGAAATCGATGAAGAGTTCAACACTCTCAATTAAATAAGAGATTACTATATTTCAAATCTATACAAATCTATATCAGATTTTGAGAGTTTCATCAAGATTTGTGAGTGTTGATCGAGTTTTAGAGGTTTTGCTTCAATCACGTGTTTGATTATTGTTCGAGTTCAATAAGGTATGTTGATTAATTATTTTTTTTTGTTTGTTTATTTGTTTGTTTTTGTTTTTGATTTATTTGTATGATCTGATTTTGTTTGACAAAATGATAATAAAATTTTACTCTGGTTCTATGTGCTCTGTTTTTGTCTGATAGAATAAGAGTAAAATTTGAATCCGATATGTGTTGTGTTTTGTTTGACAGAATAAGAGTAACATTTTACTCTGGTATGTGCTTTGTTTTTCTTTGACAAAATGAGAGTAAAATTTTACTCCAGTACTATTTGCTTTATTTTTCTTTGACAAGATGAGAGTAAAATTTTATTCTAATACTGTGTGTACTGTTTTGTTTGATAAAATGAGAGTAATGAGAATAAAATTTTATTTCGGTATATGCTCTGTTTTTTTAATAAAATAAGAGTAAAATTTCACTCTGATATTATTTATTTTGTTTTTTATCTGTTCCATTCAATTGTTTCATATTTGTCCATTTATATGGAAAGCTATTTCAATCTTTTCATCATATAATTAATGGACTTTTGAAACCATTTATTCTGTCAAAAGGCACTCCGTGGGTTTCACACAAAAAAAAAAACCAATGTGAGGGACCAAAAATCCCAATGCTTTATTTCGTTTGACTGCTCATATCACTCTATAAACACTGCAGCCTTGGAGGTCTACCCCCCACCACATCCATCCACCACCTCTCTCTCTCTCGCTCTCTATAACTTGTTACAGAGTTGCTTATCAAACTATAACTTGTTACTTGATCACACCAAGACGCAGCAAGAGAATCATGGAAAAGCAAGGAGTGTACGGTCCGAAACCCCGGTTTCTTGTTGGGAAAATCTCGGACATGGCTTCCCTCGTCTCCAAATCCACTTCCAAATGCATGGACTCCATCAACCATGACATCGTTGGCCGTCTCTTGCCCCATTTCCTCATCTGGTCCAAACAATACGGTCAGGGGGATATTCAAGCCGGCGCGATTGGTGGGTACTCTCTGCTTTGGCTCCTTTTGTGGGCCACGGCTATGGGGCTTCTGGTTCAGCTGTTGGCGGCGCGGCTCGGCTTGGCTACCGGTAAACACTTGGCAGAGCTGTGTAGAGAAGAGTACCCGAAATGGGCTCGGTGGTTGTTGTGGGTGATGGTGGAGGTTGCCCTGATTGGGGCGGATATTCAGCAAGTGATTGGGAGTGCGATTGCGATTAAGATTTTGAGTAATGGGGTTGTTCCTCTTTGGGGTGGTGTTGTTATCTCTGCTTGTGATTGGTAATTTCATGAAAACCCTTTCTCTGTGAATGATAATTTGATACAAATGTTTCAATGTTGGTGTGGTTGATTTTGGAAATTTTCAAGTTGGAGGTTTTGATGGGTTTTTGGTTTTGATAATTTTCTGTGTTCTATGTTTTCTTCAATTCTTGCAATATGATTCAATTTCTGAGATCGAGTCAGTTGTTAAAACATAATCCTGTTTCTAAATTTGGATATACTTTTGGGTAAATTACACTGGACCTCCTCTGAGGTTTACTTAATTACAGGGACTCTCCTATAGTTTCGGTAAATTACACTGACTCCCCCCCTGAGGTTTATCTTAATTACAGAAAGGTCCCCTATAGTTTCAAAAATAACAGAACCTCCCCTATAATTTCAAAAATAATTATATATATACACATAAATACATACCTATCAAAACCCAGCCATTTCATCCTGTATTTCTTTTTTGGGGGTTATAAGCAAAAAATCTGAAGAAGACCCAGATTGGTTTGAAGGTCAAGAACTTAAATTAATGAGAAAAATGAAAGGATTGTTGGACGAGGCTGCAAAAAGGTAAATTCAAGGTGTGAATAAGCCATGAATGAGAGAAAGAGAGAGTCAAAGCTCTTTTGCAGAGACTTTTCTCTCTCCTAACCCCTTGTTTCTACAACCTCTCTTCCCTCTCAAATTATCTAATTCTCTCTCTCTCTCTCCGTCTTTTCCTTCCAAAAGGTGGAATAAGACACAGAATAAGCTTCCATTAGGATTTGAAGATCTGCATCAGGATCTGATGGCCAAGCTTTTGCAGCCCAAATCTAAGCTCCTCAAGGTTTATCTTGCCTCTCTTGTTGGTGTCCATTGCATCAAATGCTTCCTTTATACCAGCCACTTCCTCCAATGACAAATGCTATGCAATCACCCTTAGAGCTCTTTTTTTGAAGAATCGGTGAGCGAAGATGGAGATCCAATTGAGAGACTGGGTTTTTACTTCACTGAAGCTCTCTACTCCGGAGTCTCACACCAAGCCAAGAAGACCCTCTCTCTCTCTCTATATATATATATACATATACATACATATATATATATAACAGATCACAGATTCATCAAATCACCACCGCCGCTGCTTCTAACTTCATCTTTGTAAACCCTAATCGTCGATTGAACCCCCGTAGGATATGCATGTGTTTATATATATATATGTATGTATTTTCTCTCTCTATATAATTATATAGGAATGAATGAGAGGGGTGTTATGGTCAATTTCACAGGTTAACGTTGTTTAAGCCCTTTTAACGAAAATGGAAAATCTGTATATTATTTTTAAAATAAGAGAGGTTAGTGTTATTTTTGAACTACAAGAAAGGCCTTTATAATTAAGGTAAATTTCAGGAAAGGTCAGTGTAATTTGTCCTACACTTTTTAAAAACCTCGATTTTTTTATATTTTATATTTTTCTTTTTTGAAAGCTGTTTTTGCACAAAAGCGTGTTTTGGGAAGTTGTAAAAAAATAGACTTTTGACTTTTTATCAAATTTTTTAGGTTTTTGAAAAGTGATTTAGGAAGTTGGTAAAAAATTAATTTTTAATTTTTTAGTTAATATTTATTTATGATGTCAAATCAAATTAAAATGACCAAAATATCATTACCTAACATAAGAAATTTACTTTTTTGCTTTTTTGTCATAGGTCCCAATTTGTAATTTCACACTTACATTTTTATGGATCCCCAAATAAATTTTGTTACGTTTTTGGCCACTTACATTTTTGGACCTTGGATCAAAACGCTACATTTTTTTGCAACTTCCCAAAAGGGCACAAAGTTTCAATTTTTTCATTGTTTTGTTTCCTAAAGCACCAAAAGCAAAAACAAAACCTACCATTTCATTTTTACTTTTTAATAAATGAAACTAACTTATAACTCATGCTATGCACGGGATAATTATAAATATTTATATTTATTTTAGATTTTTTTTAATATACAAATTCTTTTTTTTAGATTTTTTATAAAAATAATTTAATAATCTTATCACTAATTATAGTGTATGTGAGAAGTTGAAAAGGGTGCTGTAATAACTATGCACGGGTTGTATCTATAATTATTTATATGAGGGGATTTTAACCAAAGCTCTCAAAAGGCATGTGGATTGAAAAAAGTTAATAAATACTGATCAGGAGATTTTAACTAAATTAATAAATGCAGGCATGTGGGTTAGAAAAAGTTAATAAATGTTAATCAAGGGACTTTGACCAAATCAATAAATACTGAGATTCTTTTTTTAAATAAAAAATTTAGAAAATTAAGATTAGGATATTGAAACTCCCACAAGACTTAAGGGTTAGAAACCCCATTTTCCTTAGATATAGATATAGATAGATAGATAGATAGATAGATAAAATATAGATAGATACCCACAACTTTCATGAAAAATATAAAGGAATGCAAGTTTTAATATTGTTTTTTAAAAATTGGTGAGAGAAATTATAATGGAGAGATTATGAAATATTTTTGTTACCTTCTCATTTGAAATCTATAAATTAATGAATAATTATTATTTCTATAGTTTTTTTTATAATATATTTTATAAATTAAAAAATCAATAATTTTAGAATGAGAGTTTCAAGCTCTTAGGAGACTTCTTATTAGAAATCTCATTTTCTTTATATAATATATAGATATTTATATCTGTTTTAGAGTTTTTTTAATATACAAATTATTTTTTTAGATTTTTTATAAAAATAATTTAACAATCTCATTACTAACCATAGTGTATGGAAAAAGTTGAAAAGAGTGTTGTAATAACTATGAGAGAAGTCAAAAAGACCTGTGGGTTGAGGAGAAGGTAATAAATGCTGAGTTTTTTTATAAAAAAAAAAAATCAAAAAATTAGAAAATTAAGATTGGGATATTGGAGCTCTCACAAGGCTCGTAGATTAGAAACCTCATTTTTCTTATATAATACTAGCATATCACCCGTGCTATACATGGATTGTGTTTACAATTATCTATATATGTGAATTGTGATTTTTAAATATTTTTTTTTTATTTTTTAAATGTCTTATTTTTTTCTTTTTTTATATTATATTAAAATTATTTATTTTAATAATAATTATATGTGTTGGACTTTTCAAGAAATTAAATGTCTTTTTTTTATTATTATATTATATTAAAGTTTAATATTTTGATAATAATCATATTTGTTGGACTTTTCAAGAATTTTTTTTATGCTTGTTCTTAATACAGTAAAGTGTTATTATGAGAGATAATAATCATATGTGTTGAGACTTTTCAAGAAATTTATATGTGTTGGATTTCAAAGAAATTTTTTTATGCTTGTTCTTTTTTATATTAAAGTGTTATTATGAGGATAAGACTTAGGAGCGGAGAGAAGTTAATAAATCCTAATTATTTTTTTTTTAAATCAAAGAATCAAGAAATTTAGATTGGGAGATTGGAACTCCCACAAGGCTTGGGGTTAAAAACCCCCTTTTACTTAATATATAGTATAGATAATATAGATAGATAGATATAGATATTTATATTTGTTTTAAAGATTTTTTTGATAAACAAATTATTTTTTTTATATTTTTTATAAAAATAATTTAATAATCTCATCCCTAATCATAAACCTTTTCCTTATATAAAAGATAGATATAGATATTACATAACTCTGCCTCTGGTTGATAAGAAAATGAATATATCAATCAGTGTGTGTTTGAGAGAGAGAGAGTGAGAGAGAGAGAGAGAGAGAATAAACAATGAAGTTTAGTTTTGTTATGCTTCATACTGTTGGTTTTACAACGAAACTAAGTCAAAGGTTTTTTTTTTTTTTTAAATAAATAAATAAACTATATTAGTTCATATTAATTGTTTTACTAATTTGAGTCCATTTTATCTTTACAGTTTCATTTTTCTATTTCTTGAGAACTATGGTGTGAGGAAACTGGAATCAGTTTTTGCGGCTCTTATTGCAACGATGGCACTGTCATTTGCTTGGATGTTTGGTGAAACAGAGCCCAATGGAGTAGAACTTCTTCTTGGTGAGAATATTTTATTTTTTCAAATTTACAATTTTTTTAATGTCTAACCAAATCTTTTATTTTGGATTGACATTCTTTGCTATCATTTTCAAAACTGTTGTTTTCATTTTTGATGTTCTTAAAACTATGAAAAGTTCACTTATCATTTTCATTTTAATGCCAAACAATTTTTGAAAATTTTATATACAATTTCAAGGTGTTTCATAAAGGGCCTTGTCAGGGTGCAAGAAAAGGACAAAAAGAAAAAAAAAAAAGAAAAAGAAAAAAGAATATGAGATATTTTTTTATTGAAATCAATTTTCTTTTTTACTGAATTCAAAACACTTTTTGACATTTCACATTTTTTCCAGACACTTTGACTCCAATTCCAACACTAAACAATGCCTGAGAACACTCATTAGCATTTGCCTTCCTGAAAAAAAAGGTGTTTTTAGAAAAGTTTCTCCAAGACAATTTTTTGGAAATAGTTTTCCGTATCAATTTCATTACAAAAACTGAAAACAATACCAATGTACCCTTCCTTAACTTCTCTGATTCTAAATCACTAACAATTGGATCTCCTTGCAGGTCTTTTAATTCCAAAACTTAGCTCTAAAACAATACAACAGGCAGTGGGTGTTGTGGGTTGCATTATTATGCCTCACAACATATTTTTGCACTCTGCTCTTGTACAATCAAGAGAGATTGACCGGAGCAAGACTGGCCGTGTTCAAGAAGCCCTAAACTACTACTCCATAGAGTCCACTGTTGCCCTCACAATCTCTTTCATGATCAATCTATTTGTTACTGCCGTGTTTGCCAAAGCATTTTATGGTACCGACATAGCCAATAGTATTGGGCTCGTAAATGCGGGACAGTACCTTCAAGAGAAGTACGGGGGAGGGATACTCCCAATTCTGTATATTTGGGGTATTGGGTTATTAGCAGCTGGCCAAAGTAGCACGCTCACAGGTACTTATGCTAGGCAGTTTATTATGAGAGGCTTTTTAAATTTGAGGTTGAAGAAATGGCTGAGGGCTTTGATAACGAGAAGTTGTGCTATTATCCCAATTATGATTGTTGCTCTTACTTTTGATACCTCCGAGGACTCGTTAGATGTTCTCAATGAATGGCTTAATGTGCTTCAGTCGGTTCAGATCCCTTTTGCACTTATTCCCCTTCTTTGTTTGGTATCCAAGGAGGAGGTCATGGGTATTTTCAAAATTGGCCCGGTCCTCAAGGTACATTTTTACTCTCTCTCTCTCTACTATTGTGTTTAAAATGCTGTATTGTCTTTTTGCCCATACATTTATGATCATCACAATAGTGTTTTTAACAACATTTGTTAATAACTCCTCTCATGTCATATTCTTGTTACATCGAGATCATCTTGAATTTGTTACTTATAATTAGTGGACTAAAAGAGACAATATTCATTCCATAAAAGATTACAATGATTAGGTTGTAGCTTTATTCAATTAAAAAGTTTCTGGAAAATATTGATATTGAAACAATTTGAAAATGTAATCCTTCGGACTATATCAATATCTTCTTCTGAATTTGTCTGCTAATTTCTCTTAATTATTAATTGTCAATGAATGAGTTGATTTTCCATGTGTTTGTAAGCCTTCCATTGCTACTGATGTAGTACATAGACTTTTTGCATAGATGGTGCATTTATTGGTGAGGTTGATCAATCTCTATTTTTTGGTGATTTTATATCTTCAAAAGCTTGGTGTTCCATTGATGTTGCTTTTGTTGCTAGCAATGGTAAAATGATAGACGAATCATTCCTTGGATAAACATTAAGGATGCGGAATATTCAGACATGTTTCCTAACAATTTATATTGACTTTCTTTGTTTTCGAGTAGGAAGATTGAAGTTGATATGGTATCTACTTGGTGCTATTTGCTGCAGATTAAATGGGCTGCTTATGATTTTTTTTTTTTTTTTTTTTAAATTTGTGTCAGGCCGTTTGTTATAGCAGCTTATGCGGTAAGAGTAACTTAAATAAGGTGATTGTCCTGGTAGGAGGTGTTTGCAAATTCTACTTGTAGATTATCAACTTTTAACTTAGAATACAAGCAAAACACACACACGGAAACAATGGTTGATTAAATCAGTGCTTGTATATTTCTCTCTCTATTTGACATTGTTATATACAGGGTCTGTTTTACTATTGTTCCTTGATTGTGTTGCAATTCATAGTTCTTATAAAGCACAAAGTGAAAATAAATAAAGAAATATTTTTTCCGGCCCCCTTGACTTGAATGCTAGCTTGAGTTTTCAACTGAGAATGACTTTATGGATTCACTCCTTTTTTCTTTTTTCTTTTTTATTGGTAGATGGTTTCATGGCTCGTGGCCGCCTTGGTGATAGTGATCAACGGTTATCTTTTGCTGGAATTTTTCTATTCCGAAGTAAATGGATGGTTACTAAGCTCCGTCGTATCTGCTTTTACAGCTGCATACCTTGCATTTATCATATACCTCACAGCCCGGAGCATTACCTTTTCTAACTGGCTCGACTTTTTACATACCAAGAGGATCACAAGCACACGAAAATGAAAAGTTGTAATTTTTTTTACTTATTTTTACATGAAAGAAAAGAAAAGAAAAGGCTGAGCAATTGTTATCCGAATGTAGTTTTATTTGCCTATGAAACATGCGAAGCAGTGTATGATTCATCATAAATTGCAGAAATGTTGTCCTTGGAGTAAATAATTCAATGTTCTTGGCTTCTTCAACCTGTGATATTAGTGAATTCATCTCTCCCACTCTCGCATAATTTATATGTGGTTTCATGTAATATGCATGTTAATTTTGTGTTGAGCTTGTTATGCATTCCTCATTATTTTCCCAGGGAAGAATTTTCTTTCAGGCAGCTGGTGGGAAGGAAAAAGCAAAATCATGGAAAAAGAATTTTCTTGTGGGGTTAAAAATCCAAATTTATCCCACATATTTCAATAATTCTTCAATTTTTCCCGAACATGATAAATAATTCTCAAATATAAACATGTTCAAAACCTTAAATATTTTAAACATATTTAATAAAACTAATTATATGATTAAGAAATTTAACAATAAAAATTCAGAATTTATTTTGTTAGTAAGTTCAAATTCTGTTTTTTTTTTTTTTTTTTTTTTTTAATTGTCCCAGATTAATATTTATAAACACAGATTTAGCTTAATAGAACTGAGTTTTAAGCATCAAATACAAGTTCAGTCTAAAAACTAAAATTATACTTTTTCTTTTATACATCAAAATTCACAAATAAAAAGAAATGTTGATGATATTAGATGTATGTCTAGTTCTTTTGATTACTTCAGTATTATCAAGGTTCCTAGGAGGAGCGTTGTTAATGCAGCGCATCTGGTGGCAAAAGCTGCTACTCGGTAATGCCAGGTTATTGGCTAATGTACGTTGTATAACTTTTGTTTTTCAAAAATGCTAGGTTTTAGGAAAAATTTTCAGGAAAAGCTTCAGGAAAATGGAGGAGGAGAAGGGGAAGGGGAGGAGGTGGGAGGAGGAGGAGGCCGATCGTCGCAGCCGCCGTCGGTCGTCTGCCCAGCCCCGGTCGTCTGCCCAACCCCGCCGTCGCACGCCTCCGCCTCTGCTCAGCCCCGCCTCCGCCTCCTTCCATTTTGATGGCCCCCTCCAGTTCCTCCTCCTCCTCCTCCTCCCCCTCCTCCTCCTCCTCCTCCTCCATTTTCCTAAAACTTTTCCTGAAATATTTTCCTGAAGCCTAGCATTACTCTTTGTTTTTATATGTTTATGCTGTGTTCTTCCTAAAAAACCAAAATAATAATAATAATAATAATAATAAAATAATGTTGGAACATTTGACTTTGTAATAAAATGCAACGGTTGTAATCACGGACTTAAAAAGGGTTGATTAGGATGTCCTAAATAAATGTATTTTTTGACTTCTTGAATTAAAAAGTAGAGGAAAAAAATATAGTTGTGTGAGATAACTTTTTGACTTTTACAAAAAAATATGCATTAAAATATTGTATAAAATAGCAAAATTACCATTTTACCCCTACTATAATGAATTGTCTACGGACTTGGCCAAACGGTGGGCAAGGAACAAGTACAGGAACAGATTGCATACAGTCCGAAATCGAACTGGACGGTGCTGTTCGGCCCCGTGGGGGGCCCACCACGGCTCTTATTTTGATAATCGGAATCGTGTGATGTGTAGAACTTGTCAAGTATTATATGCCTATAAAAAATCATGTTGATCGAATATCGATAGCTATCTGATCAAAACAGTTTTGTATAAAAAAATGATGGTGAAAAATAAACGGCTGATAAAAATCTAATTTGATCACAGAGCTATCCATATCCGATCAACGTGATTTTTTACAAGTATATAATACTCAACGAGTTCTACATATTGAATGATTCAAATTATCGAAATGGAATCCGTGGTAGGCCCTCACGGACCCAACAGTACTCTCAAACTTAATGAATATATATATCTAATTTGTATCATCACAGTGCACCTATGTAATTTTCCCTGTCACTTCAGTACCATCACTTGTGTAAAGTTGGATTGTACTTTTTTTTTGGAAATAAATTTTTTTATATTTTTAATTTGTGAATAATGATAACTTTTTAATTTTTTTAGTAACTTTTTGACTTTTTATCTTTTTTATAACATGTCAAACCAGCCCTTAAACTATGGTTTTGACTACACTAGGGCCATCTACTCAGTTTATAGAATATTATGGTTTCAATTTTTTAAAGGAAAAAGTTGAAACTCTTTTTTTCTTTGACCCCCACCACCAAAATATATTGGGATTGGTTAATTTTTTGCTTTTTATTGTTTATTTTTTTTCTCCTATCACTCACTAACCTGGAGTTATGGAAGTCAAGGAAAAAGGGAGTCTCAACCATTTTTGTTTTTTAAATTATTTTGAATTTATCAAAAGATTTGTATCAAACTAACAAACAAAATCCAAATTTATCCCACATATTTCAATAATTCTTGACTTTTTTTCTTCCCCAAATATTACAAATAATTCTCAAACATAAACATGTTCAAAACATTAAATATTTTTAATATGAAAAAGTCTCACCAAAGAAAAAAAATTTAAAAGTGAAGTGGACCTACTATTAGGAGGTCCAATTTATACTCTTTTTTTTTTTTGGTTAGGTGTTCATTTGTACCTTTTTATAATTTATGATTGCGGAGGGATAAAAATAAACCTATGTGAGGTGGGCCCACTCAATATCTACATGGAATAAGGAATAAGGATTAAGGTAATAGAATAAACAACTTGCAATGCAATTAGTCAACTTGTTAAGTTGACCTGACATACATATATCAGATGAGTTTTGAGCCATACAAATGACTCATTTTCATTGGACTAAATTGGTGACTTATTGGACAAAATAAGTGGCATGTTAGCTTATACAAAGGGATGTAATCAAGGGGGGAGGGATGCCTAAACCATTCTATTTACTTATTCAGACTCATTTAGATATATGTTATCTAATTTGATCGTCAAAATAAGTACACTTATATAAATTATGCCAAACACCCTCTTAGTGTAGAGTGTGAACTATCGAATTATTAAGAATTTGGGTTATTTACGCAAATATCTCTTAAATTATTGAGAAATATTATTTTAACCTTATAAATTAAAAAATCATATAAATAGACTCCTTAAAATATTGAAAAGTATAACTTTGTCCCCTAAACTATAAAATCATACAAATAAACCCCCTAATCTATTAGCGTGTTCCACTTTGACCCCTACTATTAGGAGGTCCAATTTATACTCTTTTTTTTTTTTTTTTTTTGTGGTTAGGTTTTCATTTGTACGTTTTATAATTTATGAGTGTGGAGGGATGAAAATAAATCCATGTGAGGTGGGCTCACTCAATACCTACATGGAATAAGGAATAAGGATTAAGGTAATAGAATAAACAACTTGTAATGCAACTTGTCAAGTTAACCTGACATACATATATCACATGAATTTTGGGCCATACAAATGACTCATTTTCATTGGACTAAGTGCCTGTTTGGTGCAGCTTAAAAGCTGCTTATTTCAGCTTTTAGCTTAATTTAAGCTATTTTGATGTGTTTGATTTAGCTTATAGCTTATAACTTTTTGGAAGTCAGAAATCAATTTATTCTTTGAGTGGGGCAGGAGATGCTTAATTTATAAGTCAGAAATCAGCTTATATTCATAGTTATAAGCTATAAGTTGTTTAGGCATAAGCTATAAGCACTTTCTCACAGCTCTACCAAACAGGACCTAAATTGGTGACTTATTGGACAAAATAAGTGGTATGTTAGCTTATACAAAGGGATGTAATCAGGAGGGAGGGATGCCTAAACCATTCTATTTACTTATTCAGACTCATTTAGATATATGTTATCTAATTTGATCGTCGGAGTGCCCTTCGGCCAACCGCCGGTCAGGAAACACTAATCATTTATTATTTTGCTGATTCGGAACAGTGCGGTTCAATTCTTCGTTAATCTCTCAATTAATATATGCGGGACAATTTCTGCCTCATAATGAGATAAAGTAAATACTTCTCAATAGTTTAGAGAGTCCATTTGTACACTTTATAGTTTATGAGTCTTCGTGTAAACAATCCTAAATTTCAAAACTTAACAGTTTAATCACCTTATAATATTATCTTGTTACATTTAATCCCTTTTGTTACGATTCTCTACACAAAATCAAGTCATGTGATATACACTTATTAAATTTTTAGGACAATAATATCTTTATTTAGTGATTTCATTTGTACTTTGTTGTACTTGGCCACTAAGATAAAGGAGGCAAATGCAAATAAGATCATCAAATAAGAATTGCTTAAAATATTTATTAAAAAAAAAATTGCTTAAAATATTAAAAAAATTCATTGAAAACATTAAAATACGAAAAATTAAAAAGTAGAATTTTTTGAAAATTGTTTTCTGAAAATTAGAACCAAACAAACTGATTGTCTTAGAAATTCAAAAAATGTGTCATGCGCTTCACACCTAACCTGATTCTATTTAAATCCTAAAAAAAACTCTAACGAAACGTATCAATAATAACAAGATAATAGTTTAAGGTAGTTATTTAAAAAACAAAATATAAATGACTCATATTTATTGTAATTTATCCATTAGGAAAATAATAGGTCTATATAACCATAAAACAAGTCAAAACTTATTCAAAATTTTCAATCAAAAACTAAGATTCATTCATCCTTTCAACCCACAAATATGAAATTCTGAGCAATTTTCCGGTAACTTTGATTAGTTTAATAAGCGGACAAAATTGTTACCTGTCTTACCAAAACATTTGAGAAACACACGTGTAGTTCTTAATAGGTGAACATATTATTGAATAAGTTTGACGATAATTAATGACATTTTTAATCAAACATTACTAAAAAAGTCACTAATTGTTAATTTTCAATAACAGTTTAAAAATTCTGTCACAAAAATATCACTAATTATAAGTTTTAGTGACAGTTTAAAAAAAGTCACTAATTTTTAACTTTCAACGACAATTTGAAAAATTTCTTACAAAAAAGTTACTAATTGTAAGTTTTTAGCAACAATTTATAAAAATCATGATAAAAAAGTCACTAATTATTACTTTTAAGCGACATGTAAAAAAAGTCACAATTTTTTTTTTTTTTAGCAACAATTTTATTATGATTTATTTTTAATAACACTTTATGAAAATTAAATCCAACTATTATAACCTATTGCTAATTTACCCAAAACATAAGGTTCAAATTTTGTGATGAATAAAACTCAATTTCTCATATTATATCTTCCAATGTACTAAAATATATATATATATATATATATTTATATTTATTTATTTATTTATTATAAAATAAAATTCACCAGAAAATAGAATCATTATATTTGATTGAGTTTTCAAATTTTTATTTATTTATTTTTCTTAAAAAATAGAAATTAATTTGATGAAAATAAAAAAAAATTCTAATTTGATGAAAATAAAAGAAATTTAAAGAAAATTTCATTCCCCCCCCCCCCCCCCCAAGACAACCCTTCTCATCAACTTCACACCCAAACGTTTGATATTGTCAATTTATTCCTAACCTATTTAAATCGTGATCAATTTATCCCTAATATCATATTTAAATGGAAAAAAAATTTTAAAAATTATATTTTGACCATAAATTTCAAATTATAAATCCAAATTCACCCTTTTTATTCTCTTTTCAAACCCAAACTCACTATCTACCATCTCTCTACCTTTAAATTTCAAATTATATTTAAACGTTTGTTTTTGTTTTTGATTTATTTGTATGATCTGATTTTATTTGATAAAATGAGAATAAAATTTTACTCTAGTTCTATGTGCTCTGTTTTTATCTGATAGAATAAGAGTAAAATTTTACTCTGATATGTGTTCTGTTTTTGTTTGACAGAATAAGAGTAAAATTTTACTCTGATATGTGCTTTGTTTTTCTTTGACAAAATGAGAGTCAAATTTTACTCTAGTACTATTTGCTCTATTTTTCTTTGACAGAATGAGATTAAAATTTTACTCTAATACTGTGTGTACTGTTTTGTTTGATAGAATGAGAGTAAAATTTTACTCCAATATGTATTTTATTTTTTTTAATAAAATGAGAATAAAATTTTACTCTGATATTTTTTGTTTTGTTTTTTTATCAATTCGGTTTCAATTATTTTATATTTGTCCATTTCAAAAATGCATGAGAGCTCTAAAATAAGAGCTCTAAACCATGCACTAATGACATGGAAGTGTGTGGGGTCCAGCGTGATGTGATGTTTTAGCTTGAAAATTTTTATTTTTTAGACATGCCAACTCATTAGAACTCTTTTAGAGTTCTACTTTTAAAGTCTATAGCATTGTTGTTGTCCATTTATATGAAAAGGTACTTCAATCTTTTCATCATATAATCTAATGGACTTTTGAAACCATTTATTCTGTCAAAAGGCACTCCGTGGGTTTCACACACACACACACACACACACACACACACAAAAAATCCAATGTGGGGTACCAAAAATCCCTATGTTTTATTTCGTTTGACTGCTCATATCACTCTATAAACACTGCAGCCTTGGAGGTCTACCACCCACCACATCCATCCACCACCTCTCTCTTTCTCTCTCTCTATGACCTGTTACAGAGTTGCTTATCAAGCTATAGCTTGTTACTTGATCACACCAAGACGCATCAAGAGAATCATGGAAAAGCAAGGAGTGTATGGTCTGAAACCCCAGTTTCTTGTTGGGAAAATCTCGGACATGGCTTCCCTCGTCTCCAAATCCACCTCCAAATGCATGGACTCCATCAACCATGACATCGTTGGCCGTCTCTTGCTCCATTTCCTCATCTGGTCCAAACAATACGGTCAGGGGGATATTCAAGCCGGCGCGATTGCTGGGTACTCTCTGATTTGGCTCCTTTTGTGGGCCACGGCTATGGGGCTTCTGGTTCAGCTGTTGGCGGTGCGGCTCGACTTGGCTACACGTAAACACTTGGCAGAGCTGTGTAGAGAAGAGTACCCGAAATGGGCTCGGTGGTTGTTGTGGGTGATGGTGGAGGTTGCCCTGATTGGGGCGGATATTCAGCAAGTGATTGGCAGTGCGATTGCGATTAAGATTTTGAGTAATGGGGTTGTTCCTCTTTGGGGTGGTGTTGTTATCTCTGCTTGTGATTGGTAATTTTCATGAAAACCCTTTCTCTGTGAATAATAATTTGATACAAATGTTTCAATGTTGGTGGGGTTGATTTTGGAAATTTTCAACTTAGAGGTTTTGATAATTTTCTGTGTTCTACGTTTTCTTCAATTCTTGCAATATGATTCAATTTCTGAGATCGAGTCAGTTGTTAAAACATAATCCTGTTTCTAAATTTGGATATACTTTCCTATCTAAAAAAAAAAAATTGGATATACTTTTGGGTAAATTACACTGACCTCCCCTGAGATTTACCTTAATTACAGGGACTCCCCTATAGTTTCGGCAAATTACACTGACCTCCCCCCTGATATTTATCTTAATTGCAGGAAGGTCCCCTATAGTTTCAAAAATAACAGAACCTCCCCTATAATTTCAAAAATAATTATATATATATACACACATAAATACATACCTATCAAAACCCAACCATTTTATCATGTATTTCTTTTTTGGAGGTTATAAGCAAAAGGGTTAATTATACTAATAGTCCTTATAATTTGAGACTTGTGTCACTTTGGTCCATGACTTTTCAATTGTGACACATTTGACTATGAATTTTGAATCTTGTTCCAAATAAGGACAATTAAAAATATTATTAGATTTTTGAAGGGTAAAATCGTTAATTTGATAAAATATAAACTAATTTGACAAAAATAAATGTCAAAAAAATATTTTTAATTTTTTTAAATTATTTTTATCCACCAATGATAAAATTATATAAAAATTATAAGATTAATTTTTTAAAATTAATTTTACATGATCATCATTTAAACACATAATAAAAGTTAATTTGGTAAAAAAAAATTTCTAAAAGATTTATTAATTTTACATAATTTTATTTTTAGTAGGTAGAAATAATTTTTAAAATTCAAAAATATTTGTTTGACATTTATTTTTGTCAAATTAGTTTATATTTTATCAAATTGACAATTTTATCCTTCAAAAATCTAATTATATATTCAATTGTCCTTATTTGGAACAAGATTTAAAATTCAAGATTAAATATGTCACAATTAAAAAGTTAAGGACCAAAATAACATAAGTCCCAAACTATGGAGACTGCTGGTGTAATTTGCGTATCAAAAACCCAGCCATTTTTATCCTGTATTTCTTTTTTGGGGGTTATAAGCAAAAATCTGAAGAAGACCCAGAGTGGTTTGAAGGTCAAGAACTTAAATTAATGGAAAAAATGAAAGGATTGTTGGACGAGGCTGCAAAAAGGTAAATTCAAGGTGTGAATAAGCCATGAATGAGAGAAAGAGAGTCAAAGCTCTTTTGCAGAGACTTTTCTCTCTCCTAACCCCTTGTTTCTACAACTCTCTTCTCTCTCAAATTATCTAATTCTCTCTCTCTCTCTCTCTCTCTCTCTCTCTCTCCGTCTTTTCCTTCCAAAAGGTGGAATAAGACACAGAATAAGCTTCCATTAGGATTTGAAGATCTGCACCAGGATCTGATGGCCAAGCTTTTGCAGCCCAAATCTAAGCTCCTCAAGGTTTATCTTGCCTTTCTTGTTGGTGTCCATTGCATCAAATGCTTCCTTTATACCAGCCATTTCCTCCAATGACAAATGCTATGCAATCATCCTTATAGCTCTTTTTTTGAAGAATCGGTGAGCGAAGATGGAGATCCAATTGAGAGAGTGGGTTTTTACTTGACTGAAGCTCTCTACTCCGGAGTCTCACACCAAGCCAAGAAGACCCTCCCCCCCTCTCTCTCTCTCTCTCTCTCTCTATATATATATACACATATATAGATCACAGATTCATCAAATCACCACCGCCGCTGCGTCTAACTTCATCTTTGTAAACCCTAATCGTCGATCGAACCCCCAGAGGATATGTATGTGTTTATATATATATATATATGTATTCTCTCTCTATATATATTGGAATGAATGAGAGGGGTGTTATGGTCGATTTTACAAGTTAACGTTGTTTAAGCTCTTTTAACGAAAATGGGAAATCTGTATATTATTTTCAAAATAAGAGAGGTTAGTGTTATTTTTGAAATTACAAAAAAATGCCTCTGTAATTAAGGTAAATTTTAGAAAAGGTCAGTGTAATTTATCCTATACTTTTTAAAAACCTCGATTTTTTTATATTTTATATTTTTCTTTTTTGAAAGCTGTTTTTGCACAAAGTTTCAATTTTTTTCATTGGCCCTGTTTGGTACAATTTAATTTCAGTTTATTTCAGCTTTCAGTTTAATTTCAGCTATTTTGATGTGTTTGGTTTAGCTTAACAATACAGCTTATAGCTTTTTGTAAGTCAAAAATCAACTTATTCTTTCAGTGGGGCAAGAGAAGTTTAATTATAAGTCAGAAATCAGTTTATATTCATAGTTATAAACTATGAGCTGTTAAGGTATAAGTTATAAGCACTTTCCCACAGCTCTACCAAACATGGCCATTGTTTTGTTTCCTAAATCACCAAAAGCAAAAGCAAAACCTTCGATTTCATTTTTACTTTTTAATAAATGAAACTAGCTTATCACTCGTGCTATGCACGAGATAATTATAGATATTTATATTTGTTTTAGATTTTTTTAATATATAAATTATTTTTTTTAGATTTTTTATAAAAATAATTTAATAATCTTATCACTAATCATAATGTATGAGAGAAGTTGAAAAGAGTGCTGTAGTAACTATGCACGGATTGTATCTATAATTATTTGTATGAGGAGATTTTGACCAAAGCTCTCAAAAGACATGTAGATTGGAAAAAGTTAATAAATTTTGATCAGGAAATTTTAACCAAATTAATAAATGCAAGCATGTGGATTAGAAAAAGTTAATAAATGTTGATCAAGAGATTTTGACCAAATCAATAAATGCTGCGATTTTTTTTTTAAAATCAAAAATTTAGAAAATTAAGATTGAGATATTGAAACTCCCACAAGACTTAGGGGTTAGAAACCTCATTTTCCTTAGATATAGATAAGATATAGATAGATAGATACTCACAACTTTCATGAAAAATATAAAGGAATGCAAGTTTTAATATTGTTTTTTGAAAATTAGTGAGAGAAATTATGATGGAGAGATTATGAAATATTTTTGTTACCTTCTCATTTGAAATCCATAAATTAATGAATAATTATTATTTCTATAGTTTTTTATAATATATTTTATAAATTAAAAAATCAATAATTTTAGAATAAGAGTTTTGAGCCCTAGGGGGCTTCTTATTAGAAATCACATTTTCTTTATATAATATATAGATAGATATAGATATTTATATCTGTTTTAGAGATTTTTTTAATATACAAATTATTTTTTTTATATTTTTTATAAAAATAATTTAACAATCTCATCACTAACCATAGTGTATGGAAAAAAGTTTAAAAGAGTGTTGTAATAACTATGAGAAAAGTCAAAAAGACTTGTGGGTTGGTAGAAGGTAATAAATGCTGAGTTTTTTTTATAAAAAAAATCAAAAAATTAGAAAATTAAGATTGGGATATTGGAGCTCTCACAAGGCATATGGATTAGAAACCTTATTTTTCTTATATAATACTAGCCTATCACTCGTGCTATGCACGGGATAATTATAAATATTTATATTTGTTTTAGATTTTTTTTAATATATAAATTATGTTTTTTAAGATTTTTTATAAAAATAATTTAATAATCTTATCACTAACCATAGTGTATAAGAGAAGTTGAAAAAGGTACTGCAGTAACTATTATATCTATAATTATTTGTATGAGGGATTTTAAATGCTGATCAGATGATTTTGACCAAATCAATAAATGTAAGCATGTGGAAAGACATGTGGATTAAAAAAAGTTAATAAATGCTGATCAGGAGATTTTAACTAAATCAATAAATGTTGAGTTTTTTTTTTTTTTTAAATAAAAAATTTAGAAAATTCAGATTGGGATATTGAAACTCCTACAGGCCTTGGGGGTTAAAAATCCCTTTTTACCAATATGTTAAAACCCCCTTTTTACTAATATGTAGTATAGATAGATAGATAGATAGATAGATAGATGGAAATTACAATTTAATGAGCCAAGGCATACACACACACACATATATTGCATGTGGAATACACGATAGCAGAATTTTTCATTGGGCCATGGAGAACTCAATTAATAAGTTTGGTGTGCATAGGTTTTAATTAAAACATTCAATAGTAGATGAGTTCACATTAGCGTATAGGCTTTCTTCCAATCATAGAGTAGAGAGCATTGAAAAGGAAGTTAAAAAGACTTTGGAGAATTTAATAAATGCTGAATTTTTTTTTAAGGAAAAAAAAAATTTAAAAATTTAGATTGAAATATTGAAACTCCCACAGGTCTTGAGGGTTAAAAACACCTTTTTGCTTAATATATAGTATAGATAATATATATAGATAGATATAGATATTTATATTTGTTTTAGAGATTTTTTTGATAAACAAATTATTTTTTTTAAACTTTTTATAAAAATAATTTAACAATCTTATCACTAACCATAAATCTTTTCCTTATATAATATATAGATAGATTGATAGATATATAGATGTAGATATTACGGTACCGTTTGGTAACACTTACGTTTTCAGTTTTCTGTTTATATTTACAAAAATTTTAAAAACTCAAATAAAAACTTGTTTGGTAAAATTTTTGATTTATAAATCAGTGGTCTCAGTTTATAAATTTGGCCAAAAAATGAAAACACAAAAAATGTGTTTCCATTTTGAGTTTTCAGTTTTTTTTTTTTTTTAACCACCCAACACTAGCCACCACCCACCACCATTTTTTACCACCATCTTCCGCCACCACCACCCACCATACACCCCCCACCACCACAGGCCACTACCACTCACCACCCACCACCACCACTCACCAGCCACCTACCAACCACCACCCACCCCTCGCCACCACCGCTACCACCCGCCACTTACTTGCCACCACTACTCACCACCCACCTGCCATCACCATCCATCACTTGCCACCACCAGTCACTCACCACCACCACCCACCTGCCACCCACCCGCCACCGCCACCACCCACCCGCCACTCACTTGCCACCACCACCCACCAACTACTACCACCCACTTGCTACCACCTACCACACGCTACTGTCACCCACTCACCCACCCGCCACCACCCGCCATCCGCTACCCACCTGCCACCACCACCCACCACCCGCCACCGTCACCCACCCACCCACCCACCACCACCACCCGCCACCTACTCACCACCTCCACCCACCCGCCACCACCCGCCATCCGCCACCCACCTGCCACCACCACCCACCACCCAC
The DNA here is from genome assembly GCA_036172215.1 of Camellia granthamiana. Lineage (NCBI taxonomy): Eukaryota > Viridiplantae > Streptophyta > Magnoliopsida > Ericales > Theaceae > Camellia > Camellia granthamiana. Next base: position 44,102,064 of record CM069912.1, on the reverse strand, counting down.
CACCACCACCACCACCCACTCGCTACCACCCGCCACCGTCACCCACCCACCCACCACCACCACCCACCCGCCACCACCCTCCACCACCAGCTACCCACCACCCACCATCACCACTTTCCACCACCGTCTTCTGCCGCCACTTGCCACTATTTGCCATTTCTCACTCTTTTTTATATTTTAAAATTTTTTAAACATTTTGTCAATTACCAAACGTGTTTGTAGTTTATGTTTTTCTAAAAATAAATAAAAATCAGTTTATAAAATTTTTGTAAATATAAACTGAAAACGTAAACGTTACCAAACACACCCATAACTCTGCGTCTGGTTGATAAGAAAATGAATATATCAATCAGTGTGTGTTTGAGAGAGAGAGAGAGAGAGAGAGAGAGAATAAACAATGAAGTTTAGTTTTGTTATGCTTCATACTGTTGGTTTTACAACGAAACTAAGTTAAAGTTTTTTTTTTTTTTTAAATAAATAAATAAATAAACTATCTTAGTTCATATTAATTGTTTTACTAATTTGCGTCCATTTTATCTTTACAGTTTCATTTTTCTATTTCTTGAGAACTATGGTGTGAGGAAACTGGAATCAGTTTTTGCGGCTCTTATTGCAACGATGGCACTGTCATTTGCTTGGATGTTTGGTGAAACAGAGCCCAATGGAGTAGAACTTCTTCTTGGTGAGAATATTTTATTTTTTCAAATTTACAATTTTTTTAATGTCTAACCAATCTTTTATTTTGGATTGACATTCTTTGGTATCATTTTCAAAACTGTTGTTTTCATTTTTGATGTTCTTAAAACTATGAAAAGTTCACTTATCATTTTCATTTTAATGCCAAACAATTTTTGAAAACTTTATAAACAATTTCAAGGTATTTCATAAAGGGCCTTGTCAGGGCGCAAGAAAATGACAGGACAAAAAAAAAAAAAAAAGAAAAAGAAAAAAAAAAAGAAAAAGAAAAAAGAATATGAGATACTTTTTATTGAAATCAAATTTCTTTTTACTGAATTCAAAACACTTTTTGATATTTCACATTTTTCTCATACACTTTGACTCCAATTCCAACACTAAACAATGCCTGAGGATACTCATTAGCATTTGCCTTCTCGAAAAAAAAAAAAGGTGTTTTTAGAAAAGTTTCTCAAGGACAATTTTTGGAAATAGTTTTCTGTATCAATTACATTACAAAAACTGAAAACAATACCAATGTGCCCTTCCTTAACTTCTCTGATTCTAAATCACTACCAATTGGATCTCCTTGCATTGCAGGTCTTTTAATTCCAAAACTTAGCTCTAAAACAATACAACAGGCAGTGGGTGTTGTGGGTTGCATTATTATGCCTCACAACATATTTTTGCACTCTGCTCTTGTGCAATCAAGAGAGATTGACCGGAGCAAGACTGGCCGTGTTCAAGAAGCCCTAAACTACTACTCCATAGAGTCCACTATTGCCCTCACAAGCTCTTTCATGATCAATCTATTTCTTACTGCCGTGTTTGCCAAAGCATTTTATGGTACCGACATAGCCAATAGTATTGGGCTCGTAAATGCGGGACAGTACCTTCAAGAGAAGTACGGGGGAGGGATACTCCCAATTCTGTATATTTGGGGTATTGGGTTATTAGCAGCTGGCCAAAGTAGCACGCTCACAGATACTTATGCTGGACAGCTTATTATGGGAGGCTTTCTGAATTTGAGGTTGAAGAAATGGCTTAGGGCTTTGATAACGAGAAGTGCTATTATCCCGATTATGATTGTTGCTCTTGCTTTTGATACCTCCGAGGACTCGTTAGATGTTCTCAATGAATGGCTTAATGTGCTTCAGTCGGTTCAGATCCCTTTTGCACTTATTCCCCTTCTTTGTTTGGTATCCAAGGAGGAGGTCATGGGTATTTTCAAAATTGGCCTGGTCCTCAAGGTACATTTTTACTCTCTCTCTCTCTCTCTCTCTCTCTCTACTATTGTGTTTAGTCTTTTTTTTGCCCATACATTTATGATCATCACAATAGTGTTTTTAACAACATTTGTTAATAACTCCTCTCATGTCATATTCTTGTTACGTTGAGATCATCTTGAATTTGTTACTTTATAATTAGTGGACTAAAAGAGACAATATTCATTCCAAAAAAGATTACACTGATTAGGTTGTAGCTTTATTCAATTAAAAAGTTTCTGGAAAATATTGATATTGAAACAATTTGAAAATGTAATCCTTCGGACTATATCAATATCTTCTTCTGAATTTGTCTGCTAATTTCTCTTAATTATTAATTGTCAATGAATGAGTTGATTTTCCACGTGTTTGTAAGCCTTCCATTGCTACTGATGTAGTACATAGACTTTTTGCATGGATGGTGCATTTATTGGTGAGGTTGATCAATCTCTATTTTTTGTTGATTTTATATCTTCAAAAGTCTGGTGTTCCATTGACGTTGCTTTTGTTGCTAGCAATGGTAAAATGATAGACGAATCATTCCTTGGATAAACATTAATGATGCAGAATATTTATATAATAAAGTAGGATGGTTTTTGAATTTGTCCTACTAGGACATTTAGACGGCTCAGATCTATTCAAATTATAAAACAACGGTTAAGATATATTTTTCAAAAAATATCTTACATATATATTTTTTATTTTTCCGCTTCTCTCTCTTACTTTTTCCTTTTCTCACTTATTGTTCTATGATCCCATGATCCTACCTTCCTCTCTCTCTTTTCTTTTTATTTTTTTATTTTCTCCTATTTTTATTTTTCTCTCTATTTGTTTTTTTTTTTTATTTTCTCCTTTTTGTGCACTTATTTTTTATTCATATTATATGAAAAAGTCTGCGATCCCAAAATTTGGAGCCAGATTTTACTCTGTGTAGTGGAAATTAAATTATTGAATTTTATAGTTCACAAATTAAAGGAATTTGAACAATTAATTATTATTTTTAAATCTATATAATAAAGCAGGATGATTTTTGAATTTGTCCTACACACATTTGTCCTACTAGAACATTTGGATTGCTCAAATCTATTCAAATTATAAAATAATGGTTGAAATATATTTTTCAAAAAATATCTTACATATATATTTTCTATTTTTCCGCTTCTCTCTCTTACTTTTTCCTTTTCTCACTTATCGTTCTATGATCCCATGATCCCACATTCCTCTCTCTTTTCTTTTTATTTTTTTATTTTCTCCCATTTTTATTTCTCTCTATTTGTTTTTTTTTTATTTTCTCCTTTTTGTTCACTTATTTTGTATTCATTTATATGGAAAAATCTGCAATCCCAGAATTTGGAGCCAAATTTTACTGTATGTAGTGGAAATTAAATTATTGAATTTTATAGTTCACAAATTAAAGGAATTTGAACAATTAATTATTATTTTTAAATATATTAAACACATGATAGACTTCATAAATTTAGATCTCATATGAATTTTCAACATTTATATAATACAATATGATGGTTTTTGAATTTGACCTACACACATTTGTCCTATTAGGACATTTAGACGGTTCGGATCTACTCGAATTATAAAACAATGGCTGAGATATATTTTCTAAAAAATATCCTACATGTACATTTTCTATTTTCCCGCTTCTCTCTCTTACTTTTTCCTTTTCTCACCCATCCTTCCATGATCCCACATTCCTCTCTCTTTTCATTTTCTTTTTTTTTTATTTTCACTCATTTTCATTTTTCTCTCTACTTGTTTATTTTTTTTATTTTCTCCTTTTTGTTCACTTATTTTTATTCATATTATATGGAAAAGTTTATGATCTCAGAATTAGGAACCAGATTTTACTATGTAGAGTGGAAATTAAATTAATGAATTTTATAGTCCACAAATTAAATGAATTTGAACAATTAATTATTATTTTTAAATATATTGAATACCTGATAAATTTCATTAATTGAGATATTATATGAATCTTCAACATTTATATAATAAAGTAGGATGGTTTTTGAATTTGTCCTACACACATTTGTCCGACTAGAACATTTGGACGGCTCAAATTTATTCAAATTATAAAACAACAGCTGTGATATATTTTCCAAAAAAATCCTACATGTACATTTTCTATTTTCCCGCTTCTCTCTCTTACTTTTTCCTTTTATCACCTATCATTCTATGATATCATGATCTCACCTTCCTCTCTCTTTTCTTTTTATTTTTTTTAAATTTTCTCCCATTTTTTATTTTTTTCTCTATTTGTTTTTTTTTTTCCTTTTTTGTTCACATATTTTTATTCATATTATATGAAAAAGTCTGCGATCTCAGAATTAGGAGCCAGATTTTACTGTGTGTAGTGGAGATTATATTAATGATTTTTTTAGTTTACAAATTAAATGAATTTGAACAATTAATTATTATTTTTAAATATATTAAATACTTGATAGACTTCGTAAATTTAGACCTCGTATGAATCTTCAACATATTTTTGTCCTATTAAGACATTTGAATATAACTCAGATCGGTTCAAATTATAAAATAATGGTTGGGATATATTTTTTAAACAATGTTCTACATATACATTTTCTACTTGCATGCTTCTCTCTCTCTTACTTTTTCTTTTTCTCACCCCTCCTTCCATGATCCTATGATTTCGCCTTCCTCTCTCTTTTCTTTTTATTTTTTTTTATTTTCTCCCATTTTTATTTTTCTCTCTATTTTTTTTTAATTTTCTTCTTTTTGTTCAATATATTTTACACATATTTCTATATAATGTATGTATACCCGTAATATACTAGGACATTACGGGCATACATACAATTTCCATATAATTATATAAGCAAAAGCAGTATTGTATGTATGCCCGTGGAATTTATATGTTTGCTAGGCACATCTATTTATCTAGTTATTTATTATATAAGCAAAAACGAGTTTTCGTGATGAGTTTTGTGAGAATTCTAAAATTTCATAATAAATTTGTGATTTTATCAAATTAAAAAATAAATTTAAATAGTGTTGGAATTATAATTATATTCTAATTCTTATATTATTTACACCGTGCCTTCAGGCACGGACATATACTAGTTTAGATATATTTTGTAACAATTTAGATTGACTTTCTTTGTTTTCGAGTAGGAAGATTGAAGTTGATATGGTATCTGCTTGGTGCTATTTGCTGCAGATTAAATGGGCTGCTTATGATTTTTTATTTTTTTTATTTTTTTTAAAACTTGTGTCAGGCCGTTTGTTATAGCAGCTTATGTGGTAAAAGTAACTTAAATAAGGTGATTGTCCTGGTAGGAGGTGTTTATAGATTCTACTTATAAATTATCAACTTTTAGCTTAGAATACAAACAAAACACACACACAGAAACAATGGTTACTTAAATCAATGCTCGTATATTTCTTTCTCTATTTGCCATTGTTACTTACAGGGTTTGTTTCACTATTGTTCCTCTTGCAATTCATAGTTCTCATAAAGCACAAAGTGAAAATAAATAAAGAAATATTTTTTCCGGCCCCCTTGACTTCATGGATTAACTCTTTTTTTCTTTTTTCTTTTTTATTGGTAGATGGTTTCATGGCTCGTGGCCGCCTTGGTGATAGTGATCAACGGTTATCTTTTGCTAGAACCGAAGTAAATGGATGGTTACTAAGCTCCGTCGTATCTGCTTTTACAGCTGCATACCTTGCATTTATCATATACCTCACAGCCCGGAGCATTACGTTTTCTAACTAGCTCTGCTTTTTACATACCAAGAGGATCACAAACACACGAAATTGATCAATCTCGTTCCAACACCAGTATTAATGTAAATTATTAAAGCATGCTGTATGACCGACAGTGGGCTGCTAAGCTGCTTTTGCATTGCAAACACTACTACAAAATTATAAAAAGATTGCACTCTTTTTGTGTGATGTATATTATTTAATCACATCTTTTAAGTTTTGTTGTCATTGATTACCATCTTTTTGCTTCACTAATCATAGCCTTAGATGCTCGATGATTTGTGAAGCAAACCCTCTCTCTCTTTGAGATTCTGTCACTGATAGGAGAGAGAAGAGTGGATGAACATCCTCCCGAAGCCCCGTTTACACTCTGTTCCAATTTTGGTTGCAATAGGTTCTATCACATGTTTTGAGTGTGATGATAAATATTTAGATCACATCTTTTAAGTGTGATTAATAACTAATAAAATCTGTAATAATAAACATTTAGATCACAAATTTTAAGTGTGATTAATATTAAATAAAACCAGTAATTAGGGTTGGTTTGGGATATTTTAAAAAAGTGCACTTTTTGACTTATTGGCTTATATGGGTTGGGTTTGGATTGGATTTGATGTGATGTGTTAGAGAGGTGATGTGATTTAAACAAGATGATGTGACTTAAATAGGATAGTGACTTTTTGACTTTTTGTATTATTTAAGTGTAGGAAATTAATGTATTGATATTATTAATTGATTCAGAATGTTCTTACAAGAGCTCTCTTTTATAGAGAGAAATGGGATACAATGGAGCCATAATGGAGCACTATACTATAATGGATCACTAACTATATCACTAACTATATGGGGCACTAACTATAGCACTAACTAATGGAGCACTAACTAATGTGGAGTAGGTGGAGTATTTGTAGGTGGAGTAGGTAGAAATTGTTACATAGAAATTGTTACATTCAACAGCCCCCCTCAAACTCAAGGGGGTTAGGAACTAACCAACTTGAGTTTGGAGAGAGTAACAAAACAGGAAAATAATCTGACAAATAAAATAAAAGTGGATAGGAGACACTGTATGGTCGTGTCAGACCGATGTAGAAGACAGTTTATGGGGTCATGTCGGACCGTTGTAGAAGATAGTTTATGGGTCATATCGGACCGATGTAGAAAACAGTTTACGGGGTCATGTTGGACCGTTGTAGAAAACAGTTTACGGGGTCATGTCGGACCGTTGTAGAAGACACTATATGGCTGTGTCGAACCGTTGTAGCTGAGAACCGAAATCAATGTCGAAACAGTTTACCGAGTCTTGTCGGACCCATATAGGAGCTAACCGGAATCAATGTCGGGACAGTTTACAGAGTCTTGTCGGACCCATATAGAAGCTAACCGGAATCAAAGTCGGGACAGTTTACAGAGTCTTGTCGGACCCATATAGAAGCTAACCGGAATCAATGTCGGGACAGTTTACAGAGTCTTGTCGGACCCATATAGGAGCTAACCGGAATCAATGTCGGGACAGTTTACAGAGTCTTGTCGGACCCTCAAAAGGCGTGCCCAATCTTATCAAAAGGCGTGCCCGACAGCCATCAAAAGGCGCGCCGATTACGCGGCGAGGCACGTGATCAACAGAGTGTCGTGTCGGCCTCGTCGTCTTTGTTGATATAAACCGAAGCGAAGGCTGAGGCTTGTAAGCATAACAAACCAGCTGAAACCGCTTCGTTCTCTGAGAGCTTGTCTCTAAGAGCTGCAAACCCTGAAACACTCTGTAACAGCTGAAACACGCAGCAACCTATAAGATGGCCTCTTCTTCCCGTTCAGCTACCCAGAACATAGCCTCTTCGTCCCGTGGTCTCACTCTCTTTCCCGACCTCAACGAGGCCACAAGAGAGATAGCTGGGGCAGTTGCCCTTGAACCTCAACCAAGTGTCCCTGGACCAAGCGCCCCTGGTTTTACGCCGTTGAACTTTCCAATGTTGTCAGTTGAGCAGATAATGGCTGCTCAATCTGATATTGAGGCCAATCATTATACTCTGAAGTCATGTGTTGAGACAATAACGGCGGTCAACAACCTGTCGCACCGGCTTCAGAGTAGAACAAATGAGGTGCAGCAGGTAAAAGCCCAACTGGCTCTGCTCCAGAGCATGTATACGGATGCCCGAGCAGAGATATGTGTGCTGAAGGCAGAAAATAAGGAACTGAAGCGGAAGGCCACCGTGATGCTCAGATTTGGAGGTCCGCCATATGTGACGGTTGAGGAGCAACGGGAAGTGAACATGCTCGGCGGCGTGGGAAACACGGAGGCAGCACTGGCAAGGGACGCCCAAGACAAAGGCAAGAGGAAGAGATCGGCAGAAGAGGCGAAGAAGTGAGGCCGGTTGTTTTTTTTTTTTTGTGTAAAATGGTGATCGGGTTTGATCCCCGGCATGAATAAAATAAGGTTAGTGACATTACTGCAATTGGTTTCTCTTTTTGGATGACCCAGATTTTTTTTTTTTTTTTTTTTCTTCTGAGTATTCTAATTCTTGGAGAAGAAATCAAAGCCAAATGGCCCCCCCTAGATCCAAAACCCCCTTGAGAACATCACCTACTGGAAAATGCTTCAGTAATTGGTGAAGGGCACGTGACGCATTCTTCTTACCTTCTGAAGTTCCTCCCCCCATTACTCTAGTCAAAGCAGAAACAACATCTTCTGCCAGTGCTTCTACAGCAATCTGGGGATCAGACAGAAGATTGGCCAATGCTGCCACTGCAGTCTCGGCAGTATCAATGGAAGAAGTTTTTGCCAATTTGACCAGAGGCTTGACATCTCCTTCTGCAATGTATGACATTTTGTTGCTAGATTTTGTCTTGGTTGGACGGGACAAAGCACCCAAGGTGCGAGCTGACTGTGCTGCAATAACTTCAGTGTTGCTGGTCAAAAGCTTCATGCATGGATTCAAGACTTCGTCAGTTGCAAAACTGTCACAAATATCTTGTCTGGTGCTGAATAGATCAGCTAGGACAGAAGCTGCATGCTCTTGGGTTTCTTCATTAGAGGAACTGAGAACCCGGACAAGTGACCTCAGTCCTTTATTAGCTGCAGCTCCGTTCTGCACAAGATCACTTTGTGATGCCATAGTGAGTACATGACCCAAAACTTTAATTACGTGGGCCTTTGAGCATGGAGAATCTCCCAGGAGCAAAGCTAGCAACTGATTAATGGTAGCAGGATCAGCTCTTTGAATAAGCTTTGTTAGTGCTTTAGCTGAGGCTTCCTGACCCTTTGGTCCACCACTATTTAGAAGCCATAAGAATGCCGGAACGGCTCCAGCACTTTCAACACAGGCACGAATATCCTCACTGTGACAGCACATGCATTCTCACAGAAGCTGTCAGGTCTTCCCCTGGATACTGTGTTCCAGCCACTGCTCAAGGATAATCTTGTCTGTCTCACTTTCAGCAAGTATGTTGCCGCCGTTGATGGCGAAGAACTCGAAGCTATGTTTAGCAAATTCCAGCGGGCAGCAAAGGCAAAGGTGCCCGCCGGCTGCCCGCCGGTGAAAAATAAATACAGGCCTAAATCTTATAGCTCTGATACCATGTAGGAAATTAATGTATTGATATTATTAATTGATTCAGAATGTTCTTACAAGAGCTCTCTTTTATAGAGAGAAATGGGATACAATGGAGCCATAATGGAGCACTATACTATAATGGATCACTAACTATATCACTAACTATATGGGGCACTAACTATAGCACTAACTAATGGAGCACTAACTAATGTGGAGTAGGTGGAGTATTTGTAGGTGGAGTAGGTAGAAATTGTAGGTGGAGGAGGTAGAAATTGTTACATAGAAATTGTTACATTCAACATTAAGTTATGCCAAACTTGGCCTTAATAATGAGATAAGATCACATGTTATATATATTTCTCATTTGAAGAATAATCAAATCTTTTTAATATTAAATAAGACCAGTGATTAATAGTCATTAATATTATTTACAGTTTAAATCTTTTTACCTTCTTTGATTTGGTGACCAATCTCATATTCTCTCAAACCCTTTTTTTTTTGTTTTTGTTTTTTTTTTTTAAATTATCAAGGTAGTTTTTCATTCTGATATCGAGAGGAGATAGTGTTCAATGGGTTTCGTCGGCGGTGGGGAGGTAAGGCGGCAAACTCCTTCGTTGGTGGGTTTCTTGCTTAACCCTTCCTCTCTCTCCTTCTCCTCCTCTCTCTCACTTACAGTTACGTTCAAATCAAAGAAGGCAAAAAAGGTTTAAACTGAAATTAGTTGAAAACCCAATTCAAAAAGCAGTACAAAATGAAAACCCAAATCTTGATTTTGGTCGGCAAATAATAAAAAAACGAATTGATGACCGAATCTGGGTTTGATTTCAAATTTTCAAATCTGGAAAAAAAAAAAAAAAAAAAATTGATGACCCAATTTGGGTTTGGTGGACATGGATGAAAAACTTGAAGCGGAAAATGGTAGAGATGGGGCTTTTGTTCTTCCCAAATTGATGACCCAATCTGAAAGTTTTATTCTTTCAAAATTTATTGAGGGTGTTTTAAGCAAGATGGGGCTTTTTTTAATCAATATATAGATGAAACAAATGGTGGAGATTTACATCAAACTTGCTGAACTAGAAACAAAGAAAGAGGTTTGATGTGAAACAAATTGATGACCCAATTTGTTTTTGTTTGATTTCAAACAAAAACAAAAATAGAACATATGTGTCGTTTGAAGTTTTTTTGAATCTGTTGGATCTGTTGAAGTTTTTTGACTAACTACTTCTTGGAGCTTCTTCTTCACCCCCTCATCTGTCTCTCCTTTCTCATGGCTTCTTGGAGCTTCTTCTTCACCCTCTCATCTGTCTCTCCTCCTTTCTCTCACTCTCTCTCACCTTCGTTGTTGAATGACTGAGAAACGAAGGGAAATTTGATTTTTATTTTTTATTTTTAAATTTACTCACCAAAACGACGTCGTTTTGGTGAGGTTTTAATCCTAACCCTTGGTTCTTCTAGTGAGACAGGTGTCGCGCTCTGCTTAATTCACTTGACCAGATCACTGCAGGGAGACACTCTAGAGGATCCTTACGCTTGTTAATGCAGCGCATCTGGTGGCAAAAGCTGCTACTCGGTAATGCCAGGCTACTGGCTAACCATGTACGTTGTATAACTTTTGTTTTTATATGTTTATGCTGTGTTCTTCCTCTTAAAAATAAAAAATAAAGAAGAAATGTTGGAACATTTGACTTTCTAATAAAATGTAACGATTGTAATCACGGACTTGGGGGTCTTTTGGAAAGTAACTTTTTACCTAGTTTTTAGCTTTTTATCTATTTTAAATTACATCATCTCTTACATTTTTTATCCATAAAAAGATAAAATAGACTGAAAAAAGGCCAAAAAACTAACTTTTTATTAACTTTCCAAAACACTCCTTAGACTATGGTTTGGACTACGCTAGGGCCATCCACTCAGTTTATAGAATATTATGGTTTCAATTTTTTAAAGAAAAAAGATTGAGAATCCTTTTTTCCTGGACTTTCATCACCCCCAATGTATTGGGATTAACCAACTTTTTATTTTTTGTTTTTTATTTTTTTTTTCCCCTCCTATCACTAACATATGTCTATGGGGGTTGTAGGGTTAGAAAAAAAGGAGGTCTCTATCATTTCTGTTTTTTAAATTCTTTTGAATTTATCAAAAGATTTGTATCAAACTAACAAACAAAATCCAAATTTATCCCATATATTTCAATAATTCTTGACTTTTTTCTTCTCCAAATATTGCAAATAATTCTCAAACATAAACATGTTCAAAACATTAAATATTTTTAATATGAAAAAGTCTCACCAAAGAAAAAAAAATGTAAAAGTGAAGTGAGTCCCACTAAATTTGTGCTTTGTGAAAATTTTTTTTAATTAAAGTTTCTAGAATAACCCTTTTAATATATACAAATAAACAAGGCGCATGATTAAGAAAATAATGTATACCAAACAAAATTTAACATATACAAACTCACACTAATCAAAAGTCGATAATTTGCATCTAACCCATGGGCCTAATTTGCTACACATATAACAACCAAATTGGGCCGATTGATCATTTTGTTATTCATTCTTCAGTGTATATAAGCTCCAGAAATATTTTCACCTTATCGCTTTGCGTATCATCATCATTTTCACACTCTTCTTCCCTCGAAGAATTCTTTTGCGACAAAGACGAAGACGACTGTGTTTGAAGAAAATCTCCAAACACATTTTTACCCTCATTTTGAGTGTGATATTTGTTTTGAGTTTTTAAATTATAATTTCACATCTACTTTTGAAAACTCTTTTCTAGATAAAAAAAAATTTGGCTAATCTGGACGGTTGACCAGAATAGTATTCGGTTTTTTTTCACACCTATTATATTTATATTTTAAATAAAAAATATTTTTAAATTTTTTATAAATTTTGAATAGAATTTTAGATTATATATTTAGTTATGAATGGTAACTGTAGACTCGACTTTTTCGCGCCCCCTTTCGGAGAGCTCGAATTGGTCCTACAGTTTGAACTCCTGTCACGATTCTGAATCTAATCTCACAAAGTGCAATGTGAAACTGATAAACACCAAAGAGTCCAATGAGGCAAATCATTTTGAAAAATCGATTTTGAATCAAATAATGCCAAAATTGGACTATTTTGCCAGATTACAGAGTCGCCACCTAAATATTTTGTTTTTGGGAAATTTAGGAAACTTGACTCGTGCCAAAGGCCATGTGTCCGTCATCACCAAAGTTGCCTCGGCTCGGAAACTTCAGTACGAGAGGAGAAGGTCCTGAAATGAGCACCCCCGCTCGCCCGATCAAAGATCGGCCTCTACTAATCATGATATGTTGTTTGATAAACCTCATGTGTTCTTATCCTAATTATTAGCTAACTTTACTATGTGACGCACACAAGCAAGTATAGACTAAGTCACAAGACTTGGAACAAATCAACTCGTGTTTATTTTCGAAAGTGGTTTGAAATTGCCACCCTCAAGTGGGCTAAAGCGCGGATTTGCCACCAATCATGATGGGCTTAAAACATGATTTGCCACTTCGCAAAGTGGGCTTAAAACTCACATTTGTCGAATTGTTCCAATTCAAGTAACAAAGCCTTCATCCACAAGCATTTATGCAGTTTAGCATATAAGTACATAGCCTCATGGCAAGCATGCATAAACATGGCATCACTCACACTCATGCAATATGCTAAAGCGTAAAAGCTTACCGAGTACTCCAAGCCAAAACAAAAACTAGTTAGAAACAATGCATAATCCTAACTATACAAGATGTCTAATGCAACACATGCAATAATGCAATTAATAGGCTCAGCTACTAATATGGCATTTGCAATACTTTGATAGCATGCTTTGAAACACATATTCAAAAAAAGTATTGAATTGACAATGCAGTTTGAATGATGTGCCGAGCCTCGGTACATGCAAAACAAATGAATGATGTAAACATGCAAAGCATAAGATATGCTAATCGAAAATGTCCCTAATCTAACCATCGAAAGTAGATAAATAAAAGGGAGAAAGAAGTGGGGTTGGAAGACATGCACACACACACGCACACTTATTACAACATTGCGCCCTCGCGAAGGAGGGTCCGAATGAATAAGCTAAGCTACACTAAGCTAAGCTAATTATTACAACACAATTGAATAACTAGCTATGCTAAGCTAATTAAGTACAACACTTGAATTGAACAATTAGCTACGCTAACTAACTAGTAAAGCAATTTAAACAAAGCAAGTAAATGGCCTCGAAGACGAGGGATGCATGCATGCTCGGTTGGCTTCCTCCCGAAAATTCATCGCCTTGCCATCGATTGCCTATGTTTGCACTTGCTTTGATCTGTGAACATTGTACCAACTTCCAGATTGTCTCTGCTCCAACACAGGAACACTTTTGTGCAAAAATTAACTGGTGGCTGGTCAGCTACAAAAAGTGGCTGTCGGCCACAACAACTGGCCGATCGACTAGCTCAAGTGGCCGGTCGGCCACCTACTTTTCTGGACTTCTGCTTTTGCTGCAACAGAGAGCAACAGAGGCAAAACAAAGCATTTTCAAGGAATGTGTGTACTGCTACACTCCTTATCATTTCTCAAGCTCAAGGGAGTGTAGCTCTTGGTTCTCAAGCCATTAATCAAACATTTTCAATGCATGATGGCTAGAGAACCAAGCTTGTACAAGCTTAATGAATGCACAAATAAGACTCAAAGGACCACCACCCTATCATGCATGATCAAGGGTGACGGCGACCAAGAAACGTGACACGTTTCATCACTTTGAGTATGAAACGTCCCACATTTCTTGTGTTTGGATAAACGTCTGATCTAAACACATGCATTGCAACACAACATGCTTAACTTGCTCAAGTTTTACTTGTCATGTTTTATTTACACATTTTACATTTCGATTAGTCCTTTAATCGATTAGTCCAAAGTGATTGTCCTCTAATGAGAGAGGGGTCAACCAAAGGATGATTTAAGACATGAAAGAGATCATGCCTTTGGTTAGTAGAAACCCTCAAAAAAGGATTAAAACTATTGAGCACAAGCTCTATCTCAAGTTTAAACACAACCTTAAGGTTAACCAACCCTCAAAACAAATGAAAAAGTGAAGAAATGAGGGAGGTTGCAGATATTTCAATGCTGAAATGGCATGAAAAATGATACTACAACATGCAAGCAACTCATGCACAACATGTTCAAAAGTCAAAAACACTAAGCTAGTGAAGAGCACTACACTAGCTATGCAATATAAAGCTCAAATGACCAAACCAGCTCTGGATAGAGCTTAAACATGCCAAAACAGTGGCTAAAACATGTTGAGATTGAAGCACAAAAGGCTATAAAAACATGCTTATTTGTTAGCTCGCAAACAAGGCACAAAACACAACTCTCAAAAACAATGAAAGAGTGAAGTATGTGAGAGTGTGACAGAGCTATATACACTGAAATCACATGTTAAATGATGCTACAACATGCAATCACCTCAAGCAAAGCATGATTAAAGGCCTAAAACACTAAGCTAGTGAAGGCACATGCACTACAACTATGCAAGACAAGGCTCAAATGGTCAAAGCAGTCCAAAACAGAGCTAAAGTAGGCCAAATCAGAGCCTAAAACATGCTGAGATCAAGTCACAAAAAGGTAGAAAAACATGCTCACATGTTAGGCTATCTACACTTGCAAACAAGACATAAGGAGGGGAGCCCACCCCCTCATATTTTGGACCACAAAACCAAGTTTTTACCACTGAAATTCCCTAAAAGGCCAAAAAAAATTATTTTAAAAGCTTTAAAAAAAAGGCATAACACTTTAGCAAACAAGCTACAAAATGGTGGATCACCCCTTACTCCAAAACAAACCTCAAACCATCACTTTAAACCATAAAAAAAAAAAAAAAGAAAAAAAAAAAAAAAGAGCTTTCAGAGGTTAAAACCAACCTCAAAATAGCATGCACAGCTGGCCAAACAAGTAACTAAAACAAAGCTTAAATGAGGTAAGCCTTATACTTTTGAAGCACAGTACTAAAACAGATTCTGAGCTAAAACCACTCTTAAGAACTCAAACTAGGCTTCCAAGAACCTCAGCTCTAAGATGAAGGTGTTTGGTTAAGGGTCCTACAACAAAAGTGTAGAGAATTCTCACTTTCAAGCACAAAAGAGGGAGAGAGAGAGGATTCTAAAGAGAGAGAGAGGAAATTTGCTCACAAATTTTTGTAACCCCTTAAATGGGGAGAGACCCCCATTATATAGAAATGCAAGCCAAAGGCTTGCATTCATCCCTCCATACACGTGTATGGAGATGGCACTCAGTGATCAACAGCTGGCACAACTGACAAAGAAAATATTTGAAAAAGGAGAAAAATGGCCGTTGGCCACTCACTACAAGGAAAAGCACTTTTGGCGACTAAAACTGCATTTTTCGTCGCTGAAAGTAGTAGAATTGGCGACTAAAATGGAATTAGTCGCCAAAATTGATCACTTTTGCCGACTAAAAGAGTTTAGTCGCCAAATATAAGGCTTTTAGCGACTAAAAGGCAGTTTAGTCGCCGAATGTAGGGGTTTTAGCGACTAAAGGTTGTTTAGTAGCCAAAAGTCACGGTTTTTGGCGACTAAAATGATTTAGTAGCCAAAAGTGATGGTTTTGGCGACTAAAAAACAATTTGGTCGCCGATTATAGGTGTTTTGCCGACTAAAAACAGTTTGGTCGCTGAAAGTGAAGTTTTTTGGCTACAAAAAAAAAATAGTAGCTAAAAACAGTCAATTGGCGACTAAAATTGAGTTTAGTCAGCAAAAGTGGCGGTTTTGGCGACTAAAAATCAGTTTAGTCGCCGAAAGTGGTTATTTTTAGACGGAAATTAATTTTTTTAGCGAATAAATTATTGGTAGTAGCCAAAACTAAGGTTTTTGGCGACTAAAAAAAACTTTAGTCGCCAAAAGTGGCTCCCTTTTTTTTTAATAATTAATTTATTTTTTACATAAATTAATATTGAATAAAAATAATTATATTTATATATATATTTTTAAATTAATACGGGTCAATATACTATATAAATAATATATATTGTATATATATTCATGTGATCTTGTGGTGGCATAGTGGAGGGAGTGTGTTGCAAAAAGGTTTGGAATGTGGGACGGTTGGCGGTTCGAATCTCAGAAAAAGCAGAAAAGTGGCGTTTTTTTTTTTCGACGGAAACAGCTTTGGCGACTAAAATTATTAGTCGCCAAAAGTCTTTATTTTGGCGACTAAATGGATTAGTCGGCGATTCAGTGAGTATTGGCGACTAAATTTTTAGTCGCTAAATGTATGATTTTGAAAAGTGTAAATCACTATTGGCGACTAAAATGTTGGTCGCGAAAGAGCTGCTTTTTGGCGACTTTTTAGTCGCCAATACCTCTGCCGACCATCTATACGCGACAAAACCAGCGACTAAAAAAATTAGTCGGGGAAAGTAAAAAGCCGACTTTTGGTGACTAAAAACGGACTTTTGGCGACTAAAAATTTAGTCGCCAAAGGTGCTTTTTCTTGTAGTGACTCTAGGTGGCCGGTCAGCCACCTTCCCTAGCCGACCAACCACTTTAAGTGGCCGACAAGGCCCTTCCCCCCCTCCAGGCAAGAGGCACCAAGGTTTGGTCCAAAAAGCAAGCACAAAACAAAGAGGGTTTAGAGGCTCAAAGACACGGCGTTCCGCTGAGAACTTCGGGCACTCAAAACGAGCACAAACAAACATAATCATCGAGTGCACAAATGATGACGTCTAAGTCTTGAGGTCAGTCAAAAATAGGGTGTGTACAGGTAAGTTTTTATATTTAATATCATAAATCATATCATTTATTTCAAACTCAATTCAAAACTCTTTTCAAAATTCATAACCAAACAAATTTTTCACGCTCAAACCATAATTCCAAAACTCACAAACTCAAAATAGCTCTATATTCTCAAGTCATATCTAGAAAATTCTATGAAACACTACCAAGCTCTCTCTAAGAACAGAATTTCTAGGGTTTTTGTGCTCCTCTTAGCTGAAGATTGTTTGCACATACCGAGGTATGCTATATCTACATATATATATATTGCCTATGTTCGGGACGCTGGTTTTGGAGCTTTTTTGGCTAAAATAGCCACAAAAAACAAAATAGGCTTTTTAGCCCAATAAGACAAAACATCATATCTAACCTATAATCATTACATTCTCTCTCTTACAAAAAAGCTAAAAAAGCCAAAAGCCCTTTCCAAACCAGGCTTTTTAGCCCTAGGCTAAAATAGTAAAAAAATTCAAAAAGGCAAAAAACCAACCCACTTCCAAAACGAAGCTATTGTTTTCTCTCATACTTTGCATTGGTTAGGGTTTTCAACTTTCTCTGCAAGCCCTGTGGTTGTTTGTGCTCTGTAATGCCTTGTTTCCGCTATTTTTCTTTGCAATGCCTTGTTTAATTGTTGAGCGAGGGAAATTGAACATTGTGGTTTGAGTACTTGTTTCCTTTGAGGAAGATTTACACAATTTAGGTCAGACTGTATTTTTATACCAGGTTTGGGAATCTAGGAGATAAAAAGAAGAGGAATGATTTTTTAAGAAAAGAAAAGAGAAGAAAAAATTGGGTTTTCTCTCCATCTTGTTTGTTTGGTTAAGTTGGAGAGAAATTTCTCTCCTGTGTTATTTGAATAAATTAATATAAAAGAAAAGGAAATAAATTTTTATAGGTTATATTAACAAAAATAACTTTTTTATGTTTTTATTTCTTTAGTATTAGATGGACATGTTTGGTATTATGTAAAACTAGTAATTATTTGTTTATTTTCTCTCCCAATCTCTCTGATTTTGGAGAGCAGTGGGTTATAAGAGAACATTTTCTCTCTATTTCCTTCCATTTCTTCTTATTTCTCTCCTTTTTGGTAATCCAAACAAGTGATCAGGATCCTAGCTCTTCCTAGCAACACCCAGTGGCGGCTCCAGATATTTTTTTTTTGGTTAATTACATTAATAGTCCTTATAGTTTGAGACTTGTGCCACTTTGGTCCCTGACTTTTCAATTGTGATACATTTGACCCTGAATTTTGAATATTATTCCAAATAAGGACAATTGAAAATATCAATAGATTTTTCAAGGGTAAAATCGTCAATTTGATAAAATATAAATTAATTTGACAAAAATAAATGTCAAAAAAAATATTTTTTATTTTTTTAAAATTATTTTTATCTATCAATGATAAAATTATGTAAAATTAATAAAAATTACATGATTAATTTTTTTAAATTAATTTTACATGATCATCATCCAAATACATAATAAAAATTAATTTGGTAAAAAAAATAAATAAATGTCTAAAAGATTTATCAATTTTACATAATTTTATTTTTAGTATGTAGACATAATTTTTAAAAATTCAAAAATATTTGTTTGACATTTATTTTTGTCAAATTAGTTTATATTTTCTCAAATTGACAATTTTACTCTTGAAAAATCTAATGATATCTTCAATTGTCCTTATTTGGAACAAGATTCAAAATTCATGGTCAAATATATCATAATTGAAAAGTCAGGAACTAAAGTGATATAAGCCTCAAACTATAGGGACTATTTGTGTAATTTGCCTTTTTTTTTTGGTTTATGAGGCATGCAAAATCTTGATACATCATAAAGTAACTAAAGCAGTGTTGTATGGATGTGAAAATGCATAAAAAAAAAAACCCAATAATAATTCAACCAAAAAAATTCACAATTGAACCCGTAAAACTCCTACAGTAGTGTAATATGTTTTCAGAATATGAACAAACAAATAAGTGATGGATTACACATACGTAAACAGTCTATTACTATATAATGCACATTTTTTTAAGTTATTTAAAAAGTAGACTATTTTTTAACTTATTTTTCAAACTACGTAAAAGTGTGGTTATTAAATATGTTTTCTAAAAGCATTTTGAAGTTAGATATAAAGTAGAAGTTTGTTAAAAATCAAAGTGTAAAGAAAGTCTTATCACTAACAACGTATAACATATTTTATTAAAATGTTGTTAGCAATTATATTAAACATTATTTCAAGGAAATGTGTTTATTAATCACGCTTTCACGTAGCTTGTAAAAAAAGTTGAAATTGGTCCATTTTTTTCTATAAATTTTAAAATAAACATATTGTGATGGCAAGAGCATATACAACCAAGATTTCAAATCTTTGGTTGCAACCTAAAGTGCAATATTTGACGTCTGTACAAGTTCCAACCAAAATGTCCTTTGTCTAGGTTGCATTTGGCATTGTGTCACACACCGGCATGCAGAAGCCTTGATAAAGATATGCAAGTGTGTGTGGCGCTAGTTAACTCTCTTCATTAGCCCGCCAATGAAGCTCAAAAGGTTTGCAAAGACAAGCAAACACAATATTAGTTTAGTTGATGAGCCACAAGTTTAGAGACAAGCCACAAAATAGCAATCAACAAGCTAAAATTAAAGTAAACAACTTGCACAATTTAAAGGCGAAATGAACTTTTCATTACTTAAAAGAAGGCATTACAATAGTTGAACAATGCACTAAAAGTGCTACAAAAATTGCGTTACCATAAGCTAGGTTGGGGTACATTAAAGGCACAAGTGGTCTGGTTCAACACTTGGGTACTCCCTCCTTATATATAGCTTGTTAAGCAATTTTCTAGCTGACAGGAAGAAACATCCACTATATTTGAGGAATCGTAATGGATTTTTAAAAATTCTACAAAAATAGAAAAATTACGACTCTTGGTCCCAAAACACCTTTAATACTAAGGTATTTACATAAAAATTTACAAGGCAAAAAGATTACATTTGACTCTCTAAAAGTTGGCCTAAAGTTGCTACTTGATGGCTAGCTTGCTTCATGGCATGTCTTGGACAATCTTGCACTACGCGTTGGGCGTTTGCTTGCCCTTGCACTAACAACTTCTTAGGCATGTCTTTGGCTCTCCAAAGGGAACAAATGTGTGTGGCCTCAAGGTGTTGGCCCTTGGATGGGCGCACCTTGACACATTGCCATCCCCGTGACAAAGTTGACATATGGGAGGGAGAGATGTCAATTATTATTATTATTATTATTGGGCAGCCACATTAAGTGGGTTTTGTCCAAAAAAATAAAAACACAAACTAAAGTAAATGAAATTTTAAAATAGTAAATTTGACACATTGGTTGGAGACTTGCTTATCTTCATAAATGTCAATTTTGAAGATGCCAAATTGCTACCTAAGTCTTCAAAAGAAAATTGACACCTATAAATTTGAGAGTTTGGCTGGAGATGCTCTAAGATGCCTATATAAAACTAGTGGTTGCCAAATATATCATCTATTATAAAATAAGTAATGACAATTATACTTCACTTATATCTCTTACACTCCCTTTGTGAGAGATTAAATTACAAAAAAAGAATGTAAAGTTTAAAATAGTGTGAATACTATTGCTTTATAATTTTGTATAAGATAATATGTAAATTGTATTTATCAATATATATATATAATTATATATAATTTGTATGAGAGAGGGGGAAACCACTGAGTTGGGTGCAGTAACAATGATTAATGGGTGCAAAAGGCCCACAATTGTTGACTAATGTGGAGAAATAAAGGTGATGATAATAAAAAGGCCAGAACTTGTTTTGATGGGTGTTTTATATTTATCATTTGGGGTGAACTTGTTTCTGGTAAATACATGAAAACAATGAACTGAAGGCTTCTCACTTCTGAACCTTATGTGCACACACTCAAGTGGTTTGGTGCTTGAATAACAGGCATATATTGGTTTCCTCATGTTATTGACTGATATTGAATAAATAGCGTACTTGGATCCAGGAGGTAAATAGTGATTTTTAGCTGAATTAGGACCATTGTTAATAGTGTGTGCTTGTGTTGTCCTACAGTTAATACAAGGCCAGTTGCTATGCAATGGGAACAATGTTGTTTATATCATGGAATGGTTGATTACTGGTATAGAGAGTGTGGTATTTTTTGAGCACTGTTACAGATTCATCAATCACAAATTCGTTGTATCTTAATAATCTATAATTTGGCATTTTGGGAAGATTATGAAGAAGACCTAGAATATGATTTGAACTCAAATGTCACTCGAACCCATGACCACAAGGTAAGAGCCTTGTGCTCGATCAACTGAGCTAGATGGGCTTTCCTCTATTCTCTCCAATTTTTTTGAACAAGATCAAAATCTTTGAATCCAGCAGTACTACAACTGAGCCCCTATTTTGTACGGCTAAGCCAATTTTGAAGAGAAAATAAGGTTTTTCCAGGGGATTCTCTTCCTCTCCATTCATTCCCACTTTGTCTTCGCTTGGTTACCGAAAAAATGCAACAAATTTTTTTTATTGAAAAGTGAGTTTGAATATCATGAAAATGATTGGAATTATACATGGCTAAAATCGTTTTGAAAAATGGTTTTAACGGTCTAAAAACAGTTTGGCCAAAATGGGTGAAAGGTTAGGAGATAATGGCTGCAAAGTAAAGAAGAATAATATGCTGGACTAATTTAGGAATATTGGTTATAGTTTTAGCTGTTTTACCATGTATGCTTGTGATTAATTTGAAAAATTAAAAAGAAGAAGAAAATGACTTAAGATTTCAAACAAATCAGTTCTAGGCGGTGGTTTTTCTTTTCTTTTATTTTCTTTTCTTTTCTTTCCAAGATTGATGTCGTATGCCCGTTCCTTTAAAAAATAAAAAATAAAATGTTTGGGCAAAAATCCAGAATGTTGGGGAATACTGGAGAATGAATTTGTAAACTGTTATGCCACATAACACTGGAAAATTGCAATGGTGTGGTGATGAAAAAGCATTGATAGAGTAGTAATAGGGTTGGCTGTGGTGGTGAGCTGTGGTTTTGGAGGCAATGGCTGTATAATAGATGTTAGTGGAGTGGATTTTGTATGATTATTGTGGTTGGTTATGAACAGTGACTTTGATGGTGGTAGGGGCTGATGCCATTTTTAGCATGGTGTTTGTTGTGAGGTAATATGCTTCTGTGGCACCGCAGCAGTGGTGTTGCTGGTGATTCCTTTGGTAGCAAAGTGTGATGATATTAGGAGCGGTTGAAAATTGAATAGTCATACTGAATAACTGATTTTGATGGCATAAGTAGGAAGCCAATGTCACTCTTTTCTTGCTTGTCTTTGCTTCTAGGAAGTTTACTTTTCTCCTTTAAAAGAAGTACTTACTAAATTCATTGACCAACGCTAATTAGATTTTTATTTTATTTTATTTGCTGTTATCTCCTCTACTTTTCTGGACTGTAATAACAAAAAGTCTTACTGGAATGCTAAGCAAAATTATTTAAGTTGATGCTCTGCCCTTGGATGCAGTTCACTAAAATCCCATTTGGTTTGCCTACTCTGGTCTTCCTCTTATATTATTTAGAGTTTTATTTGATAATTTTGCTGATTAGGATCTCTTAGAACTTTGGGTGACATGGGATTTGTTTATTGAAAATATTATATGATATGAAGCAATTTAGAGTAAAAAGGGTGTAGTTTTAAAGCATGGATGGCTTAAATATATATGATGGGGATTGTGATGGAAGAATGCTTATATATTTTCGGAACCAGAGTTTAGCCAATTATTTAGAACTTAAGAGTTAATTTTTACCTTCATTTTTGCAACTCATTAATTTTGGGAATAATTCTTTTACATCTTTTTTTTTTTTGGATTTTCGTAGCCTTTGTATGTTTAAGGCTTGGTTTTTTGGGAATAATTTTCCATAACAGATATTTTGTGCATGTGTCCCCCCCTCCCCCCTCTTCTCTTGCTGCTCTCTCTCTCTCTCAATGCATTTGTGTCGAATCTTTTGTGCAGCTCTCCAACCATTTGCATAGTTATGGCGGAAAAGGATCAAGTTGTGGGAATGTCTGCAACTTCTCTCAGGGAACAGCTTGGCAAGGCATTCATTGAACTGGAAGCTCACAAATGTGCTGCCGAGGATAATGTTCAGTGGTTGGAAATTGAAGAATACTTTTCCCATCTTGAGTCAGTGATGAAGAAAAAAATTGAAGAATTTGAAGTTAGGGAGAAGGAGTTTAAAGAAAAAGAATCCAAGACTTGCACAATGCTTGCTGACAGAGAGGGTGTTGTTGCTGCTAAAGAGCAAGATTTGTTGGATCGTATTCAGGAGCTAAAAGACGCTGCTGTTGCTGCCATTGCAGAGGCATGGGCCAATCACATGCCAGAACCTTTGGAGCCAGTTCATTGTGGGATGACAAAGAAACTAAGGTAAGTAGCTCTCTTGGTGATACAGATGCAATCCTTGATGCCCCGGAGGAGAATTCCCCAAATTGAACAAGTGAAAATGCCGAAACTGTGTCTGGCGAGGTTAAGCCTCATCCAGAGCTGACACAATTTTGCGAGGAGATGGATGCAAAAGGGCTTCTGAATTACACGATGTTGAACCAAAAAAAACATGCCCGCCATTTCTGCGGAACTTTCTGTCGCACTTGAAAGTGCAACCGAACCGGGTCATTTAATTCTGGCTTCACTGGAGGGGTTCTACCCTCCTGATGACACTACCCAAGAAGGGGATAAAAAGGACGCTGCCCATCAGGGCATGCGTTGATCTAGTCTGATGTTTGTGGAAGCCATGGCCGCCTTAATGGCAAGGGCTGACCAGGGTGCCGATCACCTCTTGAACCCTGAAATTAAGCAGCAAGCCAAGGCCATTGCCGACGAGTGGAAGCCTAAGTTGGCTGGTATGGGCATCAATGCTGCCACCAATGGAAAATCATTGGAAGCTGAGGCATTCTTGCAGCTCCTTGGTACTTTTAGGATTCTATCAGAGTTGGACGAAGACGAACTCTGCAAACTTGTCCTTGCAGTTGCTCACCAGAGGCGGGCACCTGAGCTCTGCCGTTCTCTTGGATTAACACACAAAATGCCAGGTTGGTTTTCTTTGAATTGACTGACCTGATGAGTTTCGGAGCTCTGGAGACTTGACCATCTTTTCCTCAAGGGTGCCCAGTCAACCAATCCTGTTAGGTTTTGTAGTATATTTATTTGTTGGACAAACATGAGTTGCAAAAATCTATTGCCATTATCACAATTTGAAAGGTGTATACCTCTAATTGGATTTGAAATTTTCTCATCATGATCCTGTTTTTTTGCAGTTGTTATCGAAGCATTGGTCAACTGTGGGAAACAAATCGATGCCGTGCATTTTATCCATGCCTTTCAGCTTACTGAAAGCTTCCCTCCTGTGCCCCTCCTGAAGACATATCTGAAGGATTTGAGGAACTCACAAGGAAAGCCTGGGAGCTTCGGAAACGCTGCTGGTGCACTGGTACTTTATGTGCCCTAGTTAAAGCTTCCTTTTTTTATTTTTTCGAACCAGTAGTTAAAGCTTCCTTGATACTTTTGTTTTGTAACACACTCTACTGATACTTCCCTATGCAGAATGCTCAAGAACTCGCAGCACTTAAGGGCCGTTATCGGTTGCGTTGAACAATACAATCTTGAGACCGACTGCCCACTCGCTCCACTTCAGAAAAGGGTTGCCCAGCTAGATAGGCCATCACTTGATAGGAAGAGGTCTGCGGAATCTGCTAAACCCCTAAAACATAAGAAGCCACGAGCAAATGGAGGATTTCATGGGTTCCATGTACCTGGTGCTACTCCTCGCGCTCTCACTCTTGTTCCTGCTCCCGCTCCTGCCCCTAGTGTTGGACAGGGTGTGTCAGTTTTTGGTGGGAGAACAATGTATGCGGGAATATCAGAGAGGTATCCACATGCTCTTCCGACCACCACCCTTGATTACCAAACTCCTAGCTGATAAGAAACAGAGTATGCAGCAGCAGCAGCCATTACCATTGAAGCAGCAGCAGCTGCTGTAACCATTGAAGCCACATCAGCAGTCATTAAAGCCACGGCTTAGTGTATTAGATTCAGTCTGTTAGTTTAGATTCAGTTATGAGTTTGTTAACTCAGTTAGAGTTTGTTGTAACAAACTCCTAACCAACACTAACCAACTCTCCTGTATTAGTTATAAAGAGGTGTCTGCCTAAATGTAAATGTGTGGTGAATGAAATATAATTTCTCATTTTCTTGATATTCTCATTTCTTGTTATGGTATCAAAGCCATATAGCTCTCACGAGCAAGGTTCATTCATGGCGGTTTCATCATCTTCTCTACCACCAAATCTTAGTCTCCTAATTTCAAACTTTCAGTCTCTAGTAACAGTGAAACTCGATTCTTCCAATTTTCTCGTTTGGAAACATCAACTGCAGAATGTGCTTAGAGCCACCGATTTGTTTGATTTTGTAACTGGAGTGATTTCTTGTCCAGATCCACAGATCCTTGATGCCTCTGGAAAAGTAATTGACAATCCAGAGTTTGCCAAATGGAAGATCATTGATGCACACCTATTGAGTTGCATTACTGCAACTCTCTCCTCATCTGTGTTCACCACAGTTCTTCATTATCAACACTGTGCTCAAGTCTGGAGTGCTCTTGAGAAGAGATTTACCTCACTCTCTCGATCTCACATACATCAATTGAAGAATAAACTTCAATTAGTCTCCAAGAAAGGTCTCTCAATGGAGGAATATTTGACTCAGATTCGCACTATTGCAGATCAACTCAGTCTTGTATCAGCTACAATTGAAGATGAAGATTTGGTTCTGTTAACACTCAACGGATTGCCAGATGAATATGAGGCTTTGAAAACTACTATTCGAGCCAGAGCAGAGGCTATTACTATGGAAGATTTGAGTTCACTGCTTTGTTCTGAAGCAATACATGTAGAAAATAAAACTAAACATGCTCTTATTAGTGATTTACCAATGGCATGTGCTGTCACTACTGGCTCTGCGTTTGGATCTGTTGCATATCCTCCGTCTAATAGAGGATATTCATCTGGAAATCGAGGTAGATATCCATTTCGTGGTCATAGAGGAGGAAGATACCGAGGAACTGGAAGATATCGCCGAGGTAGATTTGGAGGACAGTCAGGGAGATATGATAACAGACATGATAGTAGTTCAAGCAATGCTTCTTATTCTGGCTGTCAAATCTGTGTAGGTCATAATCATAGTGCTTTTGATTGTTGGTTTCGTATGGATTCCAACTATCAACCTGTTCAGGCTTCTTTTCCATCTAATTCTTAGTCTTTTCCATCTCATGCTTACTCTGTCACTGCAAATCCATCTTCTTCTAATCAGTCTTTTGCTTCATCTGATTCATCCACACCATGGTACATAGACTCTGCTGCCACCAATCATATCACAAATGATTTGGCTAATCTCCAACTCTATCAACCTTACCAAGGCTCAGACCAAGTCACTGTTGGTAATGGTCAGGCTGTTCCCATTCAACACATTGGTAAGAGATTACTCCCTACTCCTCAATATTCCTTTTCTCTAAATAACTTTCTTCATGTGCCTAACATTTCCTCTAACCTCTTATCTGTTCATCAACTTACTAAGGATAATAATTGTTCTGTAACATTTGATTCTAACTCCTAGCTGATAAGAAACAGAGTATGCAGCACCATTGAAGCAGCAGCAGCAGCTACAACCATTGAAGCCACATCAGCAGTCAGTAAAGCCACGACTTAGTAAGCAGCAGCAGCAGCAGCTGCAACCATTGAAGCCACATCAGCAGTCAGTAAAGCCACGGCTTAGTGTATTAGATTCAGTCTGTTAGTTTAGATTCAGTTAGGAGTTTGTTAACTCAGTTAGAGTTTGTTGTAACAAACTCCTAACCAACACTAACCAACTCTCCTGTATTAGCTATAAAGAGGTGTCTGCCTAAATGTAAATGTGTGGTGAATGAAATATAATTTCTCATTTTCTTGATATTCTCATTTCTTGTTACTAGCCAGCCAACATACGCTCAGCAAACTTATGATTATGATCAAAGATCGTACTACTATCCCCCAGATGACAGGGTCACTGCATCTACATATAAATACCGCTCCATCCAATTATGGCAGTTATTTGGGTACTGGAATGCAGTCTTCACACCAACCATATATGTAGTTCACTAAATTAAGTTTACTCTAGAAAGTTTTGGGGGACATGCTGGACCGGTTCATCGTATAATTTCTCCCAGTGCAAGCATCTGTGGGTTTTTTTTTTTTTTACCTTTCAAGTCCTCTCCTTTTTTTGGATGCCTTGTGAACAGTATCTGGCTATATGGAACTTAATATGATATTATTGTAAAATTATAGTACCCTTTCTGATGGTGAATGTGTGAGATTTTAGTTTGTTGGATGAAGTTGAAATCTAGGAAATGCCAAAAATAATTTTGCTGTTTTAGGAGTTGGAAATTGGGTGTCCCCGGCGTTTAGTTGCTAAGAAAATCTTGCATTGGTAGAGGTGGGAAAGTTGAGTTAATTTATCTTGGTATGCCTCTCTTTTAGTCCCTCTCGTTTGCTTTTTGATGGGTTGAGGTTCAGATTTCTCAGCAGCGTGGTAACAAATTTGGGTTCAAGAATTATTTGGTGTTATTATATGCTTGATTCTATTTTTTATTTGTTTGTTTTTAATTTTTCTTTTTACAGTTGTTTGAGCTGAGTTTTTAGAATGAGATTTTTTTTTATGGTCCCCCGTATTAAGATTTTATAGTATAAAAGATATGAAATATTTTCATAGTAGTCGAGGTCTCTTAAATTTTTACAGAGTAATTTCGATTCAGAGAAATTTTGAAACACAGAAATTTGTTTGGTTTGCTCACAAATTTCTTTATTTTTTGACAAATTTTGTTTGATTTGCTTACAACTTTATCGGTGTTTTGAACAAATCAAAGAAAATTGAGTTCATCAAAGAACTTAAAATACAAAATTTAATTAAAGTTTAAAAAATAGCAAACACTACAAATCCTAAAAGATCAAAAATAAAATTCGAAATTAGAAATCCAGTGAAAATCAAACAAGCAACATAAATTAGTGGAAGCTAATGTAGGTAGGAAAAATTCAAATGCCAAAGAAAATTCGAGAGAAAATCAAATAGACAACTAGTCAGAGAAAATCAAGTAAGGCACAGAGAGAAAGAGAATCCAATGTGTTCAAAGAAAATTAATTTAAAGGGGATATCTTAGTGCCAGATAAAATTAATGTCAAAGGAAAAATTACACACAAGGAGACAATTAATCAGTAAAATCAAACACGTAGCCTAAATTAGTGAGAGTTTAAGGTTTTCGGGAAAAATTCAAATGTCAGAGAAAATTCAGCTCAAAGAACAACCAACCAGTGAAAATCAAATAAACAACACAAATTAATGGGAGTTTAATGTGGTCAGGAAAAATTAAAATGCCAGAGAAAATATGAGAGAAAATCAAAGAGACAACTAGCCTTAGAAAATCAAGCAAGGCACATAGAGTAAAGTGAATCTAATGTGTTTAGAAAAATTGTGATGCCAAATAAAATTCATCTCAAGAGGAAAATTACATACAAGGATACAACTAACCAGTGAAAATCAAACAACCAACATAATTTGATGAGTCAAGAAAAATTCAGATGCCAGAGAAAATCAATCAAAATTTTGGCCCCAACTCAAAGAAATTTTAACCCAACTCAGAGAAATTTCAAGAAATTTCGCTTAATTTAGAGAAATTTCTTTGATTTTCTCTGTGTTTTGAAAATTTCTATGGTTTGAAAAAATTTCTCTGTGTTTTATACAAAGAAGATAGAGAAGAAAAAAATGGAATAGTTTATTGTCAACCCTTTAATTCTTCCCTCTATAAGGAAAACAATTCAACAAGTGATGCAAATATGTGTCTTACAAATATATATATATATGTATATATATCGTCCGTACAGAAAACAAGGACATGGTCACTAATATATTTGTCATTCAACTCTATATTCATTTTTAAGTACACTAGAGCCAAGAAAAAAATATACACACAGACAACTATGAAAGCTTGAGGATGTCGAATTGTAGAAGAAGAGATAGATAGCAGAGATATCATCCACTGCCATACCTAGTTTCTTATGTTTCCAATTACAAACCGCGTGTTGGACTAATTGCAGTGTAGACTAAAATTCACAATTATATATATATATAGAGAGAGAGAGAGAGAGAATATAGAGACGGAAGAGAGAGAGGAATAGAAATTTGGTATATGTATATATATATATAGAGAGAGAGAAAGAGAGAGAGAGAGAGAGAGAGAGAGAGAGAGAAATAGAGATTTGGTATATATATAGAGAGAGAGAGAGAGATGGTATGATATACGGGTGTGGGTGAGGGACTTTAAGTTACAAAAAATATATATATATTGTGAACCTCTCCCATTACTAAAAGTTGAAGAGGGATGTTAGACCAATTTTTCTTTTTCATAGCTTTTTTTAAAAAAAATTTATAATAAAATATTAAAAATTAATTTGACAAAAATAAACGCTAAAAGTGTATATCTATTTTTTTGATTTTTTTACAAAACTAAGCTTTGAAATTTTTTAAATTAATCAAACAGAGGATTTGAGTATGTTTTATTCTGCAAGCTAGAATCTATTGTTGTTTGCAAAAAATAAAAATAAAAATAAAAATAAAGAGGAATATTAACATGTTCATGGAATATATATATTGAATTTAAAATCAACATCAAGTGAATTTTAGAATAGTGCTATTGGAAATTGCCAACTTGCCTACAAAATTAAAAGCTAACACAACAAACTAAACTTTATTATAAAAAATGAAAATTAGTAATTTTCTCTGTGAAGAAAAATGGTCACTAACGAAAGTCTAATTTCTGGCACTGAAATCGATTTTTCGTTGTGTATATATTTTTCTCTTTGTTGCCAAGAACATGCATAAATAAACAAGGCAAGTAATTCTAAAATGCTAACCAAACATTATTACCTCAATAACATTCCCCAATTTCTTCACTTTCTCAGCAACCAAACAAATGTTACTACTCAAAAATCCTCTAAACTCAACAAATACAAAAAACAACATTAAAAAAACAAGGTATTATTTTTCCATTCATTCACAGCAGTAACTACTGTAAACTTCTATATCAGCAGGGTCACTTGTATTGGGGAAGCCTTTGAAGTTGGCCTCCACTAGGAAAATGTTGCTGTGAACTATGCCTCAAGTGCCTGTTCTTATCCTAGTCACTTATTTAACACTTGGCTAACTGAAAAAAAAAAAAAAAAAAAAAAAAAAAAAAAAAAAACCATTATATGGTTCACAATATATACAATTTTATTGCTACATCATTTTAGTTAAAGTTTTGGTATAAATTTTTTATATATTTAAAATTTTCATGAATATTTTTATGGGGTCATCTGACCAAAAGTATTCTTATTTACTGATATCCTAATTAATTATATTTACTAAAGTTGGACACTATCATATTGATATGTATATTATTAATATATTTTTTTGTGATTTTATTTTGTGACATGAGATTTCCTGTCTCAAATTCTTCTATCATTGTGTCTAAAAACACTTACAATCTTTAGACTATGCCTAAATTTTTACATAATTCAACGGTGTAAATGTTATGAAACAGGAGCACACAAAAATTTAACAAGAGATGATCCTTAATCTAATTTTATATATCTAATTTTACAAAAATTGGTTCTAATTTTTAGATTTGAATAGTAATGCCCTAAAAAATAACAACAATGTTAAGAATAAAGAATCAATCATAAAATGATTTACAAAAAATTTATTAAATGACTAATATTAAATTCAATTATAGTAAGATCTACATTCAAATAAACCTGAACATCTCAATATACTCTCCGTAATCTCAATATGAGATTCAAATTTCAAAGCAACATATGTCCCTATCTTAATCTCATGAATTACTACCATGAAAAACTCAAGCAATAGTAGTAGAGGATTTCGAATTCAAGCAATTTGAATGAATACAAAGGAGTATATATATAGATATGTACATGTATATATGTTGTGTCTGTGCAGAGAGAGAAAGAGATTGAAAACACACCAAATCGCTATTGAATCCAAATTACTACGATCTTTGTTAGAAACCAAATCGATTTACTCAAACTTTTATATATATATATATATCTGCAAAAAATCAAATCAATTTACCTTCAAAGAACTCAGGTCTGCGTTGGAGCCAAAGATCGATCCTAAAAGATGAAAGCTGAAGATCGATTCTGATATAAGGCGACACAAAGATCGAATCGGATTGAAGCTAAAGATCGATCGAAGCTGAAGATCTATCGAAACTGAAGATTGATTGAGTCATAGACAGTGGAAATAGCTGAGATTGATTGAGCCCTAGCTGAGTAAATATGCCAGGCTCGCACTTAGAATATCGGCGCATATTTGTAGACCTTTAGCAACCAAATAAATTGGTCTCTAGCTTTTACCTACCTTACATACGCGGGTCAAGTGCTCAAATGAACATAAGTGTTAATTTGTTTGGTTCCTAAAAGCCTTTAAATAATTTTTTTAGGCCTATCATAGAGGAATATGGTGTATTTGTATAATTTTCCCTTAAAATTTATTTTTGTCCTTAAATGATGGCTTTTAGAGACTAAATTCAATTGATCTCTAAATATTAGTCTCTAAATCACTAATTTCTTGTAGTGCCACTAGTCCGGTGAAAATCTTCCTCTCAATTATCTCTTAATCTCGTTTGCTACTCCAATCATGACTAGGATTACCCTTTTTTGAATATGAGCAAAAGATACTTCAACCAGGATAGCATGACTTTTCCCAAGGCCTGCACGGGTCAATCCCTTATTGCCATACAGTCTGCTCGGCTACCAACTTTTTTGAAACGTGTCACATCAGGGACACGTGGCTTACTTTCGTTGGTTCTGTATATCTGCACCAATTATCTTGCACCATTCCCAATTGTGAAATGATGGTGCCTTTTTGGCCTCCATCCATTCAAATTTCAAACCCTTATATATATATATGTATATTTTTCTTGTGTCTCTTCGACTTTTTACTGTTCTTCACTATTTCATAGCCACACCAGAGCAAACCAGAGTGATTGCTAGTCGTTCGAAGCCATTTTAATAGGATTTTCTTTTATTTTCTAGATTGTCATCACCATTGAAGCTCGTTAAACCCATTGAAAGTTGATTAAATGCCATAACCTGTAAGTATCCACCGTTTTAATAAATAATAATAATCAATTATCTACACATGTTTTCTACTGTGTCCACTTCTTGTTACAACTACTAAAATTGTTATATATATATATAGATTGTAAATTCAACAATATTACATCCACACAATTTCTCTCTCCTACAATTCTCCAAATGAGGTGGCAAAAATGCATACATGGAGAGTTTTGAGAAAATATTGGAGTGTAGGCCAACTTTTTAAATTCTGCTTATCATATCATTTGGAGGCAGAAATTGTGTGGAGTAATCATTTTTCTATCTATTAATAAAAAATTATTGTCACCCTTATTTCGTTTTTATTTTTAATGCTCATCTTTCTTAAGATTTTGAGAAAATATAGTTCATTTTATGTTGTTAACATAATTATACTAATCTCTCTTTTAGAATGGTTAAAGTGATCAAAACTAATTTCAATGATGGATAGACACTAAAATAAACAAAAATAAATACACATTTTAATAGGAAAAAGATGACAACATCCATTTTTCATTTATACGACTAACAAATTACTAATAAAAAATGGCCTACGTGTTATATGAATTAAAACTTTGAGAAAGGTTACAACCATGTCAAAAGTGTGGAACTAACTGTATTTTCTTTAGGGGCACTTACAACCGATCCTATTGATCATACTTATTTACCTATAAGTCCTAAATGATAAACTTATCATTGTAAATTTATTTATTAATATACACCATCCTTGTTCATATTCATTCACTCACAAGAATCCACTACCCTCTTCCACATACACAAAGAATAAAAGAGATTGATAAATTTATTACTGAAAAATAAATTTGAATCTGAATCTAGCTTGCAACACATCTGATTTAAGAAAGAGAGAGGGGGGGGATAGATCTGGGTAATCACCATTGTTTAGATTCATTTAGTGTCAATCTCACTATATGAAACAAAGGAGGCGGTGATGATATGTTAGTTGTGTTAGAAAAAAGAATAGTTTTTTGATAATTTTAATGCAATATTAAAGTGAGTGTCAATCCTCAATTGAGGTGGATTAAAGTGGATTTAGATTATTTGTAGTGAGATCTTTACACCATAAAAAGAATGACCAAAAAACATTAAGATTTGAATGAGAAATTAATTTATTATGTTGGCCTGATGAAAGAGGTGATGGGAAAGGTGTAAAACCTTGTATCCCACATTGATTGTAGAGGAAGACATTGATGGATATTTAAATCCCATTTTTTGCTTCAGGTTATGAGCCCTTTGGGGCATCCAAATTTTTCGAAGGAAGGTAGTTATGGATACTTGAAGGATGGACTTGGGCCAAGACTATGGTCTAAGTTGGTTATGCAAAAATTGCCACACGCGAGCGCGAGCGCTCCTGTTGTGGGCTGCAAAATTATACACATTACACGTATATAGATTGTGTGTAACTCCTCTATAATGGTGATAAATTATTCCAACAGTTTTTGCATGTTTAATACAGAATTTATTTTCTACATTTGTGGTGGGCCTTGATGGTAGGTGACTTTTCCTCTCTCCCTCCATGTGCATAAAAGGAGGCCCTCTCATTCCTTTTCATGATAGAAGAATATTTGTTCTTGTCTTCAAAAGTTTCTCTAATTTTATATTCTTCCTACTGAGAGAGTGCTGCCATAGTTCTGTTCGTTGAAGCTATTCAGTCAGTGCATTACATAGCTGGTCCAACCATCGTATCTTGGGAGACAGACGTCGAACAACCTTCAGCACCCAACCAGTGAAGCGACGAATCTGTTTTAAGGACACTATCTAGTGCAGGTTTCGGTTTGCTTCCTTTTGCTAGTTTTATGTTATTATGAATTTCTATAAATTCTACCATGTTCTTGTTCTGAAATTCCAATTGGTTTTTCAATATGAATCTATTTGTTTTATGTTATCACACAATTTATACAACAAACTTAAAGACAAATTAATATATTTTCTCATCAATTCAAACAAATAGCTTCATATGCAATATTAGGAACACTGTTTTATTTATTGAAAGGAAAATAAAAAATAAAAACCTCCACTGTTGCATGCAATAATAATAATAATAATAATCAATAAACATCGGCCAACGTTTGCATGCTCCTTGTTAGCACTGTGCTATAATTCGCATGCCTATAAGTCCACTGTTTTCTTTCTTGGAAATTCAATGTTTGTAGATTATGCAAGCTTGACATGTTAATTATTTTCAAGTTTGACATGTTACTTATTTTCTAGTTTTTAGTTTTTTTTTTTTCATGATTTAATCTCTAGAATTATTTGTATATTAATTGTTAGAATTATTACATGATCATTGTTTTGTAACAATTTTACATAACTCTTGGTGTTTAAAATTTTAATTTAAGGTTTTGGAGTTATAAAGTTTTGTAACTTGTTTAGATTTATGTACATGGTTAATGTATAAATTAAATTGTAAATTCAATTTTGGAGTCTTTTAGTTTTTTATGTAACTCATGGCTAGAATTTTAATTATTTAGGAGTTATAAGGTTTGGTAACCTTTGTTATAATTCTTGCCTATTTAGTTCATTTATAACTCATGGCAATTAATTTAATTTATTTATTTGGAGTTATAAGTTTAAATGTTTATTGTGAATTAATTTCATTCATAACTCATGGCTATTAAATTTCAATTTTGTGACTTGTCTATATTTATTTACTTGTTTATTGTGTAAATTAAATTGTAAATTTAATTTTGGAGTTTTAGTTGTGTAATAATTTCATACATACCTGATAGGTATTAAAGTTTTAATTTAATTTAATTGTGGAGTTATAAGTTTATTTTTGTAACTCATCTACCATTTTAATTCATTAGTTAATTTTATTATTCAATAATTTGCTAGATGGTTTCAAGTTTCTTTAGATTGTTTGGCTTGTATTTTCTTGTAGTTTTCTACTAACTTGCTTTACAGGAATACCTACGCGAAAGGGATTGGAAAAACAAATACAAAACCAAATGAATAGTGATAATGTTCTAGATCCAACGGAGGACAAGTCGGGCAGATCCACGCTTCCAACAACTTTACTAGTCTCGGAGCTCATTGGCGGTGCCTACAAAAAGGTCTAACGGGGAATGATAGTCCCCCAGTGAACCCTCCGATGATCAAGTTAGAACAAAAGAGATCGACTGTGTAGAGAGAGAGAAAGCGAAAAGGGAAGATAACAAAGAACTTAACCTTTGATGTGTCATGGAAGCTTCCTTATATCATTTGTCCATTATTTCCTTGTCCATTTCGACCTATCATGTTGGGTGAAAGTCTATACTCTAGCTTACATTGTTTACAATGAAGCTGTCTGTTCCAACGTGAAGGGGTTGTCGCATTTAATGTTGTGAGAGCCTTATTAATGGCTGATGTATGGTGCAATAACTCTGCAGGATCTTTGTCTGCTTATGTGTCTAGGCCCTATTTGGCAAGTGTTTGAACGTTATTGGTCCTGGCCTAGTATTAATTTCTCAAAGCTATTGGGCTTTGATAACTGGGGTATGGGCTGGCCCTTGTTCCGTGGGTTAGGACCTCCTGGGTGCCCATCAATATCAGTACTCCCCCATTTTTTAGTGCAGCTTTAGTCTAACAAAGGGAATAAGTAAGCAACCAATCATGAGGAAGGACCGACCAGGGGAACCGATCGTGAGGAGGGCCAACCGCGAAGAGGGCCGAGCAGAAAGGCTGATTGTGAGAAGGGCCGACCGCGAAGAGGGCCGAACGGGAAGGCCGATCGTGAGGAAGGCTAACTGCGAAGAAGAGCCGAGCGGGAAGGCCGATCGTGAGGAAGGCTAACTGCGAAGAAGAGCCGAGCGGAAAGGCCAAGCGTGAGAAAGGCCAACTGTGAAAGAGGGCCGAACGGGAAGGCTGAGTGTGAATAAGGCCTACCGTGAAGGGGGCCGAGCAGGAAGGCTGAGCGTGAAGACCCAATGTGAGGAAGGCCGACCGCGAATGAGGGCCGAGTAGGAAGGCCGAGCATGAGGAAGGCCGACTGTGAAGGAGGGTCGAACGGGAAAATTGAGCGTGAGGAAGGTGAACTGCGGAGCGAAAGGGACGACGCAGGAGGCGAAGGATAAGCGTGCGTTCGCGAAGGCCGACAAGTACAAGAAGCAGCAACTAGGCCCAGCGCCAAAGTTGGCCCAGTTCGACCGCTACCAAAACCCTTGGGCGAGAAGGATTTAACTAATTTCGTGCCTTTGTGAGCGCCAGTGGACCCGCTGAAAGAGAGAAGTGACAAAGAGGTGGAACTAGTACCTAAGAAGAAAAGGATGAGAGTGATCCTGAAGGGTGAGGAAGAAGGGTCGGAGGGAAGAAAGTGAAAAAGGGAAGGGAGGAGGAGCCCTTAAAAGTTGGGGGAGAGGAGAACATGATTGTTGGGGAGGGGGTAGTAGAGGAAGAGAGAAGGGGGGATAGGGGGTGATTTTGCAACAGATCGGCCCCCTAAGGATGTGTCCTGCGAAGAAGCGCTGCCAAGGCAGGAGATGGGTGTAGGGCGGTCGGGCGAAGTAAAGAAGGGTGCCGCGTTGAATACCGCCATGCACCATGTGCGTGCAGTGGTTGGAAGCCTAGGAGGGGATGGGTGCAAAGCCAAGGTGGCCGCAGACCGCCTGTTGGGGGCTGTGGAGGACACAGCGGTGCGAAGTGTGGCACAAGTCTCAGAGGCCGACCTCCTCAAAGGGTTCTGCTTGGCTCAGATGGAAGCGACGATCTTGGCCACTGCCTTTCTAGGCAAGGTGCTGGGAGCGAAAGTGGAGGCAGAGCCGTGGAAGGCCGAACTGGAAGAGGCAAAGGCGCAAGTGCAAAACTTAAGGAGGGAAGTAGATGGCAGGAGAAAAGCAGCACACAGTGCCTATGCGAAGGGACTGGCGTACGCGCAGAGGGCGAAGAAGATGGAAGTGTTGGCGCTAGTACAGGGACACTTGGTCAAGCGCGCCAGCGTATGTCAAGACGAGGTTGCCTCCGAGCTCACCGTCGCCAAATCAGAACTGGAAGTGGTGCGCCACAAGGCGGTATCGCTGGAGTTTAAGCTAGTGGGCGAGCGGAGGAAAGTAGGCGAAGTCCAAGAAGCCTACAACACTGCCAAGAAAAGGTTGGAAGAGGCCCTCACCAACAATGAAGAGTTGCACGACCAGGCCCTAAAAGACAAAGAAGAAGCAGATGGACGCATCGCGGAGTTGGAGAAGACCTTGGCGAAAGAGAGGGCCAAAATGGCCTCTGAGAGGGTGGCGTATCCAGACCTGTACGTGGTGGCGGTGGAGCAGTTTAAGGGATCTGTTGAATTCCAGATGGCCATCGACTCAGCGGTCGCGAGGAGTTTGGCCAAGGAGGGTGAAGGGGCTGCTGGGCCATCAAGAGTGGATGTTGCTGGTAGGACCGAAGAAGAAGTAATCTAAGGTTTTCAGCGGTCAGACTTCTATAAGCATGAAATAAGCCAGTACTAGGACAACGGCTAGATGAGCTTCAAATATAAGACGCAGGATCTATTCCCAGATGTGGACTTCAGTCTTGTGAAAGTAGGAGAGGATAATGTCGCCCAGGCTCCCCTGGATGAGGGGGTGGAAGAGGAAGATCTGGCGTCCAGTGAAGGAGAGTGAGGGCTAGGCGTTTGGTTTTGTTTTCGTGTTTTTTGTTGTTTGTGGTTTTTTTTTTTTTTTTTTTTGTTATTTATTGTTTTTTTTTTAATGTAAAGATGGGCTTTCTGTAATGAGGTATATGGTGTTGCAAGTTTGTTAATAAAAAAATGTAAATTCTGTAACTGTTTGTTTGTTTGTTTTTGGTGTTTGTGTTGTGTGAGAGTGGTGAATGGTAAAATTGGATAGGTAATTTAACTTAGGAAAAATTGGATGAATAATTTAACTTAGTTGAAAATGACCTGGGATAGGAATGAGCTTAGATTTAACTAAGTATTGGCAATTTTAGTTGGCATGCTTGAATGGACATGTAAGTAGGGCCAATAGCATTGGATAGTTTAGCTTAGTCTGAGTGAGCTTTTCATGTTCGACTTAACTGAGACTTTGAAAGGCCTAATCTGACTGAGCTCTTCGTGCTCAGTTTGGATTCCTCTTTTTAGACTCAGTCGAGGTGAGCTCATTATGCTCAAATTGGCTGAGGCTTTTTAAACTCAGTCGGGTTGAGCTCTTCATGTTCAGTCTGGCTGAGGCTTTTTAGTCTTAGTCGAGCTAAGCCCTTCGTGCTCAGTCTGACTGAGGCTTTTTAGATTCAATCGGGCTGAGCTCTTCGTGTTCAGTGCCTTCGCACTCGCACATGAGGCTTTTTAGAGTCAGTCAGGCTGAGCTC
This sequence comes from Camellia granthamiana, assembly GCA_036172215.1. Taxonomy (NCBI): domain Eukaryota; kingdom Viridiplantae; phylum Streptophyta; class Magnoliopsida; order Ericales; family Theaceae; genus Camellia; species Camellia granthamiana. The sequence continues at coordinate 44,063,519 of CM069912.1, read as the reverse complement.
TTCGTGCTCAATCTGGCTAAGGCTTTTTAGACTCAGTTAGGCTAAGCTCTTCGTGCTTAGTCTGGTTGAGGCTTTTTAGACTCAATCAAGCTGAGCCCTTCGTGCTCAGTCTGGCTGAGACTTTTTAGACTCAGTCGGGTTGAGCTCTTCGTTGTTTGGATTAAGGCACATCACAAATGATGGGGATCTTGAATTGTTGTCATAGTCCTGTGATCACTAATACATGCATGGCATGGCATGGCATGGCAAGAGCCAAAATGAACAAATGTTCCGATCAGCAAAATAAAACATATAACAATTGAAAGATATAAAAACAGAAGATGCCATTTTACTGGAAATAGCATTTCAAGTGCTCAGCATTCCACAAATAGGGGAGGTCTCTGCCCTCCATGTCTTAGAGACGGTAAGTACTAGGGCGGGGTCTGGCTTTGACAACGTAAGGTCCTTCCCATTTGGCTGCTAGCTTGCCCTCGGTTGGATTTTTAGTGGCAAGGGTTGTTTCATGCAAGACTAGGTCTCCCGCTATGAACTCTCGAGATCAGACTCTATGGTTATAATATTTTCTCATTCTCTGTTGATATGATGCCCGCCTGACAGCAGCTGACTCTCAGGGCTCTTCGACTAGATCCAGATCAGCCTGACGTAACTCATCGTTTAGTTTGAGATTCGGATGTAGCACCCGGGGGATCGGCAGGCCGACCTCCACTGGGATGACCGCCTCGGCACCATACGTTAGGCAAAAAGAGGTCTCCCTAGTAGGGGTTCAAGCTGTCGTCCGATAAGCCCAGAGTACGTTTGGTAATTCTTTAGCCCAAAGTCCTTTGGCGGCTTCCAACTTGGTCTTGATGATCTTCAGAAGGGAGCGATTAGTGACTTCGACTTGCCCATTAGCTTGGGGATGGCCTGGGGAAGAGAAACATGATCTGATATTGAGCTCCTCACAGAATTTCCTGAACTTGGAATTGTCGAGCTGTTTTCCGTTGTCAGAGACAATGGCCTATAGGATTCTAAATCAGCACACGATTGACTGCCAAATGAACCTGGTGGTGTTCCATTCAGTGATTGTAGCAAGGGGTTCTGCTTCCACCCATTTGGTGAAGTAGTCAATGGCAACCACAGCGAACTTGGTTTGGTCTCTACCAATGAGTAAAGGACCGACTAAGTCGGTGCCCCATTTAACGAAGGGGTAGGGGTTGCTGAGTGTAATCAGTTCTGTTGGTGGGGGGTGGGGAATGTTAGCAAAGCGCTGGCATTTATCACACTTAAGCACAAATTCACTAGTATCTTGATTGAGCGTAGGCCAGAAGTAACCTGTATGGAGAATTTTATGGGCCAGGGATCTTCCACCTGAATGGTTACCACAAACGCTCTCGTGTACTTCTCTCATCGCATAGGTCGCTTGCGCAGGACTGAGACACCTGAGGTATGGGCGTGAGAATCCCTGTTTGTACAATAGACCACCGATGATGACATAATTAGACGACCGAGCTCTGACTTTAGCGACCTGCTGCTTATCGTCTAGTAACTCCCCTCGCTCCAAAAATTGAATGATGTCTTGGGCCCATGAGATAGACTCGTTCTGGAGGAAGTGGATCTCTTGTGGGTTTGGCGAAGTCGCTGGATGGGTCAGGTATTCAATGTGGATACCGTAGCTAAAGTCTAACCGGTCGGCCGAGGCTAATTGAGCCATTTTGTCTGCCTGAGAGTTTTCTAACCTAGGGATGTGCCTGATCTGGAAAGTACTGAAGAGGCGGACGAAGGGAAGGGCGATGTCCCTGTATGCTCACATTGTCTCCTCTTTTGCTTCGAACTCCCCAGTAAGCTATCCAACAACCAATTGGAAATCACTGAACACTTGGATATGATTGAAACCAATGTCTCTGGCTAGCCGAAGACCTGCTATCAATGCCTCGTATTCGATTTCATTATTGCTTACATCAAATAGAAAACGGAGGACACACTTGAAGTACTCACCCTCTAGGGCGGTGAGGATTAGGCCGACTCCACTACCCTCTTTGAGGGATGAACCATTGACACTGAGGGTCTAGGAGTGAGGGTCTTCTGCATCAATGATGACGTGTGCTGGTGGAGGAGGTATGTTCGGAGTGAGATTAGTGAACTCTAAGATAGAATCGGCAACAGCCTGGCCTTTGATCGCTGTTCGCGGTCGGTAAGAGATTTCAAATTGACTTAGCTTAACGGACCATTGCATAAGCCTTCCTGACGATTCTGGTTGTTGTATGACCTTTTTCAGAGGCTGGTTAGTGAGAACCACTATGGAGTGAGCTTGGAAATAGGGTTGGAGGCATCTGGAGGCTATGACCAAGGAGAAGGCCATTTTTTCTAACAAATGGTAGTTCTGTTCTGCCCCCCTGAGAGTGCGACTAATGTAGTAGACTGGACATTATACTATGTCATCTTCCCTGATGAAGGCAGCACTAACCACAGTGTTTGATACAGCCAAGTAGAGGAAGAGGGTTTCGCCTAGCAATACTTAAGAGAGGAGGAGAGGGTTGGCCATGCATTGCTTCAATTGTTGGAAGGCCTTCTCGGACTCGGTGTTCCATTCGAACGCTTGCCGGAGGACTTTGAAGAATGGCAGACACTTGTCGGTTACTAGGGAAATAAAGCGGTTGAGGGCGGCAACTCTACTTGTGAGCCGTTAAACTTCATTGACTATTCTGGGAGACCACATTTCTATCATGGCCTTGATCTTTTCAAGGTTAGCCTCAATGCCTCGTTAGCTAACCATGAATCTTAAGAATTTTCCGGACCCTACACCGAAGGCGCATTTTCCAGGTTGAGCTTCATCTGATATTTGCGTAAGGTTTGGAAGGTCTCTCGTAGGTCTACCAAGTGATCGGAGGAGAGTTTGCTCTTGACTAGCATGTCATTGATGTAGACTTCCATATTCCGACCTATCTGGTGTTGGAAGACAACATTAACCAGGCGTTGGTAAGTTGCTCCGATATTTTTTAAGCCGAATGGCGTAACACGGTAGTGATAAGTCCCTCTATCAGTGATGAATGAGGTGTGCTCCTAGTCGGCCGGGTGCATCAGGATTTGATTATAGTTGAAGAAGGCATCCATGAAGCTAAGCATCTGATGTCCTGCAGTTGCGTCGACCAACAGATCTATCCGGGAAAGGGGGTAGCTATCTTTGGGGCAAGCCCAATTGAAGTCGGAATAGTCAACACAGAGTCACCATTTGCCATTATTTTGTGGACCAAGACCACGTTGGACAGACACCTAGGGTAGTCTACGTTTTGATGAACTATACCTTCAGCAGTTTGTCCACCTCGGTGGCGTTGAGGGTATTATATTCTGGATGAAAAAAACACTGCCTCTGGCGGAAAGGTCGGAAGTGGGGCTCAATATTGAGACGATGAGTAATGAAAGAGGGATCGATACCTGGCATGTCTGAATGGGTCCAAGCGAAGACATCGTTGTGCTCGGCTAAGAGAGCTGTGAGATCAGCCTTGGCCTGAAATGACAGTTGACTGCCAATTCTGGTTGTTTTGGCTGAATGAGTAGGATCGATAGGCACTTCGACAAGTTCCTCCACTGGTTCCTCTCTGACTAACTCTTCTTCGTCTCTGACATTGAGACCCTCGATGATCATAACCTCCTTCATTTTGACCTCCTTTAGGGAGGTGACGTAGCACTCTCTGGCCATTGTCTGCTTCCCCCTCATTGTGCCGACCCTGAGGTCGATCAGGAATTTCATGGCTAGATGGTAGGTGGAGATGACAGCTTGGATGGCATTGAAAGCGCGTCCGAGGATGATGTTATAAGCAAAAAGGCAGTCGACGACGAGGAAAGTGAGTAGTTTGGTGGTCTGCCGTGGATATTCTCCAATGGTGATGGGAAGATCAATGGAGCCTATGGAGGTCACCCGATCCCCGGTGAAGCCGACTAGTGGGGTTTGGAGGGGAGACAACTTTTCTTCTCCTACCTTGAGTTGGTGATAGGCATTCAGAAAGATGATGTCTGAAGAGCTACCATTGTCGACAATGACCCGTCTGACTTTGTAGTTGGATAGGAGAGCGGAGATGACAAGGGGGTCATCGTAGGGGTAACGAACGCCTGTGCAGTCGGCCTCTGTAAAGGTGATGGGTTCAGACCATTGCTTGGGGTGTTTGATGGGGTGATCCAATATTGTTATTTCCTTATTAGAGCCTTGTCTGATTTTTCTGAGGTCGGCTCGCTGTGTCGATCGAGATGGCCCTCCACATGCGAGCCCGCCAGCAATGACTCTGATCTCGCCGACTGGGAGACGGGATTGCCTTGTGCTCGGGGTTATGGTAGGAGCCGACCATTGTCTCGCTTAGGTTGCACTAGTTGTCGGGGAGGAGTATGTCGGCGGTGGTCCCCCGACGGGTTGATCCTCGGCCTTTGCTAGGGACGGGCTGCGTGAATCGATTGAGGCACCCCTGGCGTATCAAATCCTCTACCTGGTCCTTAAGGTTGACACATTCCTCAGTGTTGTGGCCGTAGTCTTGATGGAAACGACAGTACTTGGATTGATCTCGCCGGTTAGAGGAAGATCATGATGGTTGAGGCCATTTCAGGTTGTAGCCTTGTTGAATTTGGTTTAAGACTTGCTCCATGGGTGAATTGAGGGGGGTGTATCGTTCAAACCGACCGGGTGGGCGAGCAAGCACCGGTCGGTCTGCTTGAGCAAGTCGGTCAGTATATTAAGAGGTTGGTGTGTATATTGGGAGGATCTGGGTTCGCGTTCCTTTCTTTTGTCCTTAGGGGGTGGATTTTTTGGTGTGGAGTCTTGGTGAGCTGCCAAAGAGTCTTCGACATTCATATATTTTTGGGCTTTGGAAAAGAGGGTAGCCATGGCGTTCGGGGGGTTTTTGGAAAGAGAGAAAAGGAAATCAGATGGTCGTAAACCGACCATGAAGGTTGTGAAGATGACCTTGTCATCGTTTTCTGTCACCTGTAGGGCCTCAGTGTTGAAACGGGTGACAAAGTTGCACAGTGACTCCCCTTTCTTTTGCCGGATATTGAGCAGTTGAGTTACCGGATGCCGCTAGCGCTGAGTGCCAATGAAATGGCTCAGGAATGAGTCACTTAGATGTTGGAAAGTAGCGACAGAGTCCGGCGGTAGCTGACTAAACCACAGTCGCGCCGACCCCTTAAGCATCACAGGGAAAACCCGACACATGATTTCGTCAGGGAAAGCATGGAGGATCATGAGGGTCCTGTAGGTCTCCAAATGGTCGACTGGGTCGGCTATGCCATCGAAGGTGTCGATCGAGGGCATTTTAAACGTGGGGGGTAGGGGTATGTCCCTGATGGAGACGACAAATGAAGAGTTGGCTGTTGTGGAGGGTTTATTCAGTATGTTCTGCATGACTCCCTGAAGCTGGAGTTTCATCACTCGTAGTTCCACATCCCAAATAGGAACATTGTCCCCTCTAGAGTGCAGTGGGGGCTAAACACTACTAGCCTCTCCTTCAGGGATAGGTGTGTGGTTTGATGGATGTAAGCCCGAGGTGGTGGGTTTAGGTCTTGAGATAGGGCTTATAGACCTTCTAGGTTAGAAAGGTGGGCTTGTTGGAAAGGATGACTCGGGGTCTGTTCTTGATTGGGGGGGATATCTTGTGGTGGTGGAGGGATAGGGGGATATCTTGATAACCGGGGTGTAGGCTGGCCCCTGTTTCGTGGGTTGGGCCCTCTTGGGTGCCCATCGATATCAAATAGTATTTGGGATGTCAAAACAAAAAGTATGGACGACTAACCTTTGTGATGAATAGGAATTTCTAAGTGTGGAAAAGGCTTTGGACTATATAAAATCCTTATGGATTCGTTTCTCTCTCTATAATTAAAGCAATTTTTTACTTGAGTTCAATTGGTTTTTACCAATTGTGTAAAAGCAAGTTTTATTTGTTTGTATTATTAGAAGCATTTTATTTGCTTAATCATTGTTGTAGCAATTTTTTTTTTTTTTTTTTTACATTGTTTGTAATTCAGTTAGCAATTTTTAAATTACTTGTAAGTTTGGAACTTGGTTTGGTTTTCTATAATAGAAACCAAAGTGTTTAGCCTTGGCTAAAGAGTAATTCTTATGTGTTCAGAAATGACAACTAAGACGGATTTAGTTTCAAACATTTGGGGTTTGAGGAAATCTTTAGGTTTAATCATTTTATTTCCACAATGTTGGAAAACCAAGTTTGAAGAAAGTTTTTGGTTATAAATCTGATTATTTCCAAAGTGTTTTGGTTTATAATTTGATTATTTTAAAAGTGTTTTGGTTTTGAGAAAAGAAACCAAATTTTAGCATTAGCTAAAATATTTCTGATTTTATTTAGAAATAATGGGCTCAATTCCAGAAGTACCGGTTAACTTTTATTAAGTGGTGTAATTCTAGTAGCAAATTTAATTTGCTTGGGAATTGGTTTGTTTTAACCTGGTTTATCCCCTGGAAAACTTAATTCTAAATTTGTTTCCCATGGACTAGGAGTCAACATACTCTTGAAAGTTTTGTCTAAGGTTAACTGGGTCTTAAATGGGACCGGTGTGACCCCTCCAGTCTTCCAGGAAACTTTCCTGACCATGTTCAATTCTAGGGTAAGTGGTGAGATCAGTTTTGAATTAAATTTCAAACTTTGGAGTTTCTAGTGTTAAGTTTAGTTTCTGGAAAAACAGAATAGTGAAATTCTGTTGTGATTTTCAGAAATGGCTTCAAGAGATGAAAACATAAATGTTGTTCCACCTGACAACCTCAAACCTTACGAGGTCCTTAAAAGAAGATCTAGAGAGATCAAGTGTGATTAAAGGAAATGATAAGATTGCATGAAAATATCCCTGAATTAATCAGAGATAATTAATATATTATCCTTGTGTCAATTATAGCATGTATGATTACTATGTGACTTTGCTTGAAAGCAAAGATAAGACAACCCATTAGGGTGGGTGAATATATTTTTAAATTTTTAAATTCCAAATATATTCTTAAATTGGTAGCTCTTAGTGAGTACAAGATCACTGATCACAGAGATAGAAACCTGGTGGTTTCTATGAGGTGTTAGACCACTGGCTACACAGTTATGAGATTGTGGTTCCTAATAGTGAACAAATTGCTGATCAAATGTCAAGACATGATGGTTCCTAGTAGTGAAGAGGCTACTGATCATATGTCAAGACATGATGATTCCTAGTAATGAAAGAATCTATTGATCCTATGTTAGGACGTTGTGATTCCTAGTAGTAAAGTGAGTACTGATCACATGTTAAAACATTGTGATTCCTAGTAGTAGAAAGTCTACTGACCATATGTTGAGAAATAAGTGATTCACAGTGATAAGACTACTAGCCATGTTATAAAGTTCCGAATAGTAGACTATTGAACACTAGATTTTTGTTTCCTAATTGTAAAACTATTGGCTTCAGAGTGATAGGTTGGGCTAAATATGTTTGGGTGCCTAATTCAGTTGATGAAATTCTGGGAATGTATTTACTGTGATATGATTTTGAGAGTTTCATAATCATTGTGACATAAGAAATTGTTTAAAGACCCTGTATGAATGTTTGGAAAAGGCCAAAAACCTTTGTATAAATTCTACAAATGTAAGGGTGTCATGCAAAAGGTGGTAATACCTAAACCCAAGAGGGTTAGGATAAGCCCAAAAATCCATTGACTTTGTATTCAATGGTTATGCACAATATAGCAATGCATATTCATTTCTTATGTTTCAGTCTGCTATTCTAAATATACACAAGAATACTATCATGAAATCTAGAAATGCATCTTTCTTTGAAAATGTATTTCCTTGTCATATCCAAGAAGGGGTTCTAAGTTCCATGAAAGAGGTTGAAGGTGACAATGATCACATAGATGATCAAGTCGATGATCAAGCTGAGGAAATAGATGAGCCAAGAAGGGGTAAAAGGACTAGGACTGCAAAGTCCTTTGGTCCGAATTTCTTGACTTATATGTTAGAGGGAGAACCTCGAACTTTCCATGAAGTTGTGACTTCATCTAAAGTCCTTTGTGAATAAACAATTAAGAGTGAGATTGACTCCATCTTACAGAACCATACTTGGGAGTTGGTTGATCTACCCCCAAGCAGTAAGGCCTTGGGAAGCAAGTAGATCTTTAGAAGAAAGATGAAAGCAAATGGATCAATTGCTAAGTATAAAGCTAGGCTAGTTATCAAAGGATACAAGTAGTGAGAAGGCCTGGATTACTTTGATACGTATTCACCTGTGACAAGGATTACATCCATTTGCATAGTGATTGTGATAGCAGCTTTATGTGGTCTGGAGATACATCAGATGGCTATAAAGACAGCTTTCTTAAATGGAGATTTGAATTCAGCTCCAGGACAAAATAAGAAAGTCTGTAAGCTTGTCAAATCATTGTATGGTTTGAAGCAAGCTCCTAATCAATGAGTGTGACACATGCGTATATGTTAAAGACACTAACAAAGGTTATGTCATTTTGTGTCTATACGTTGATGACATACTCATTGTTGGTAGTAATGATGAAATGATTCAAACTATTAAGAGATTGTTAAACTCTAAGTTTGACATGAAAGATATGAACCTTACATGTCATTCTAGGTATTAAGATTACTAGAACATCTGATGGTATTGTACTTTCTCGATCTCACTATGTTGAGAAAATACTTGAGAAATTTGGTAAATCAGATACAAGTGTGTCTAGGACACCAGTAGACTTAAGTCTACACCTGACCAAGAATAATGGCGAGAATGTCTCTCAGCTAGAATATTCTCGGGTCATTGGAAGTTTTATGTATCTGATGAGTTGTACAAGGCCGAATATAGCTTACTCTGTTAACAGGCTTAGTAGATACACGAGTAATCTGAATGTTACTCATTGGAGAGGCATTATGTGGGTGCTAGGTTATCTACGGTACACCCGGGGTTATGAGCTGCTATATACCAGATACCCAGCAGTACTAGAAGGGTATAGTGACGCTAATTGGATATCTGATATAAAAGACTCCAAATCCACTAATGATTATGTGTTTACCTTCGGAGGGGCAGCCATGTCTTGGAAATCTTCCAAGCAAATGTGTATATCGAGATCAAAGATGAAATATGAGTTTATTACTTTAGATATAACAACTAAAGAAGCTGAATGGCTTCGTCAGTTCGTTGAGGATGTTTCACGTTGGTCGAGGCATGTGTCTACTATCTGTATTCATTGTGATAGCCAATCAGGGATTGGACAGGTACAGAGTCATATGTATAATGGAAAGTCTAGACATATCCGTCGTAGACATGATTCCATATGACAACTACTCTTGAATAGAGTTGTCACTTTAGACTATCTCAAGTCTAAGAATAACATTACGGATTCGCTAACCAAAAAGTTAAATCGAGTATTAGTAGAGAAGTCGTCAGAAGGAATGGGGTTAAGGCCTTTAGTGTAAAGTGTTACCGCAATGGAAACCCAACCTAGTTGACTGGAGATCCCAAGATCTAGGTTCAATGGGATAACCTAATTACATGTAACGGTGGTATGTCACTGATGAGGTTAAACTTCCAGCCATTCCTTTTATCAGTGATATCTACAAGTGTAGAGGTTAAGCTAAGCTTTTAATGACTCTAATGTGTTAAGATGTTGAGCTGAGTTTAGCAAGATACTCAAGTAGAGTCACCTATGTGAGTGTGAAGTGGGGTCACTTCTATAAGAATGATAGGGCCTAATTCTTTAAACCACCCACTGAACTAGGCTAGTGTTCCAGGGCCAAGACACAACAGTGAGAACAGAACGATGGCTGGAGTAATTTCTATGTAAGGTCTGTTGTCTTGGTTTACTTAACGACAGAACAGTTCAAAACTTCGTATTCACTAGACAGCTAGTAAATCCGATAGACTTCACTAGGAGGGGTTCAAAGTCAAAAACTACCATTTCCGATGCTGGGGTTATTCCGTTGCACTTTTTCACTAGTTAAGCGTTGTCCGTTTGTTGTTATTTGGTTAATTTTTATTCATGTGGGGGATTGTTAGAAAAAAGAATAGTTTTTTGGTAACTTTAATGCAATATTAAAATGGGTGTCAATCCTCAATTAAGGTGGATTAAAGTGGGTTTAGATTCTTTGTAGTGAGATCTTTACACTACAAAAAGAATGACCAAAAACCATTAAGATTTGAATAAGAAATTGACTCATTAAGTTGGCCTCATGAAAGAGGTGGTGGGAAAGGTGTAAAACCTTGTATCCCACATTGATTGTAGAAGAAAGCATTAATGGATATTTAAATCCCATTTTTTGCCTTAGATTGTGAGCCCTTTGAGGCAACCAAATTTTTTGAAGGAAGAGAGTTATGGATGCTTCAAGGATGGACTTGGGCTAAAACTATGGTCCAATTTAGTTATGCAAAAATTGCCATACGAGCACGCCACTCGGACTGGACCGGACCGGTACGGGTCCGTGGGTCGTGGGTCGTGGATCTTGGACCATGGGACTTGGGCTTGGGCTTGCTGGAATAGATTTAGTGTGGGGGTTGGGCTTGGCCCACCCATCTTAATCTTTTTGGGCCAAGCCAGTGTTGTGGATTGCAGAATTATACACATTACACATGTGTATAAAATGTATGTAACTCCTCTATAATGGTGATGAATTATTCCAGCAATTTTTGCAGGTTTAATACAAAATTTATTTTCTGCATTTGTGATGGGCCTTGATGGTAGATGACTTTTCCTCTCTCTCTCTCTCTCTCCATGTATATAAAAGGTCCTCTCATTCTTTTTCATGTTAGAAGAATATTTGTTCTTGTCTTCAAAACTTTCTCCAATTTTATATTCTTCCTGCTGAGAGAGTGTTGTCATAGTTCTATTCGCCGAAGCTATTCAATCGGTGCATTGCGTTGCTGGTCCAACCATTGTATCCTGGGTGACAGACGACGAACAACCTCCAGCACCCAACCAGTGAGGCGACAAATCTACTTTAAGGACACTGTGTAGTGCAGGCTTTAGTTTGCTTCATTTTGCTAGTTTTATGTTATTATGAGTTTCTGTAAATTCTACCATGTTATTGTTTTGAAATTCCAATTAGTTTTTCAATATGAATCTATTTGTTTTATGTTATCACACAATTTGTACAACAGGTTGTAGATCAGCGACTGTGGTGATATGGTGTATAGATCGACGATGGTCGCGACAATTAGTGAACGGTAGCGGCATCCAAATAACAACGGTGGTGGTAGGTAGACAACAATGACGGTGGTAGTGGTGGCTAGATGGTGACAATGGTGGTAGTTGTGGCAAGTGGACGGCAGTGGCGGCGATAATGGTAGACAATGGTGGTGTGAAACTTTTGAAAAAATGGTAGAGAGAGAGAGAGAAGGAGGAGAAGAAGAAGAAGAAGAAGAAGAAGAAGAAGAAAAGAGAGAAGAAGATAAAAGTATTTGTTAAGACCTATTGATGCATTCAAAATGTCAATAAGCCTTAGGCCTCGTTTGGGAAGTAACTGTTTTAGCCAAAAAGTCACTATAAGTTGTTACATCACTCTCTCTACTTTTCTGCGCATCTTTTTATAAAAAGTCAAAAAATTACTAAAATAACTTATTTCCAAACAAGACCTTAATTGTATTTAAGTCTACTGAATGGAAGTAGTTGGTAATTATCCATTTTCTTTAAACTTAGTGTAATTTACCCATATATATTACCATCAGTAAAAGAGGAATATGAGAATTAATACTTTTAGGTCATGTTTGATTCACAAGATTAATAGTGAAGTATTAATAATCCTATTAAATTAGTCTGGTATTCACTATCCAATTGGATTAATATCCATTGGATTAATAATCCCACCCCTACCCCATTACTAATAATCCTACAAATTTGTTGGATTAATTATCCATTGGATTAATAATCCTAAGCCAAAATGTTAAAACAAATATAGGATAATTGGCCCCACGAATTAATAATCCCAATCCCATACTCTAATCCACCCAATCAAACATGCCCTTAGTTTATTGGTTGTGTAATATCATTTTGTGATGTGAGATTGTAAGTTTAATTTGTATGGAAATGGGTTTGATAATCTTTATGATGTTTGTTTCTCTCCCTATAATGGGTGACTATTTTTTTAAGAACGAAATATGTTAGTTATCAAATGTCATTGTTGTTATCTTAGTACAAAATTACTATATTTTTAGGACGAAAAAGCCTTTTTGTATAAAACTATTTTATCTTTGAAATTGCATTTATTAACGGCATTTTTTAAAAATGTTTTTGGACTTTTTAAAATAAAAAAAAAAATCGAGATGACATTTTCATGACAATTCACATGATGATTGGAATTAATCTTCTAATATTTTTTGAAAAAAAAAATTTCATTTTTAGAAATGAAAAAAATTTAGTCTCAAAATTTTTTTATATGCTATAGTAAATTTCAAATTCAGATATCGCGCTTAATAATGGATCACCTTATCAACTAGGTGAATCCATTGATCTTGGAATTAAAAATTGTTTATGATTGAAAAGGTTCTTAAAATGACAATAATCTTGTGTGATTAAATTTGAATAGTAATGAAATAAGTCTAAAAACATTATCCAAATCATACCCAAAAAAAAAAAAAAAGAATCACTAAGTATAATATGGTGAGCTCCTAGCATGGTGTAGAAATTTAATAAAAATTTCATATGACGTTAGGATGTGATTTATAATGTGCACTACAAGAAAATACACTTTTGGCGACTAAAAAATTCGTCGCCAAAAGTCTTTCCCGACTAAATAATTTGGTCGTTGGATTTGTCGGCCATACATAGTCGCCGAAGGAATTAGCGACTAAAATCCATTTAGTCGCCATAAGTAGTACAAAATACCGACTAACGTGTTAGTAGGCAAAAATAAATGGCATTGGCGACGAAAACATTCGTAGTCGCGGATAACTGACAATACCGACTAACATGTTAGTCGCCCAAACCGTTCAGTAAATATTTTAATTCAACTATTTAGCTACTAAGGTTTTTGTCGCTAAAAAATACAGTATCTACGGCGACGACATTATTAGTCGCTAATAGTGCAACTTCAGCTACTAATGTTTTGTCGGCCATGATTATTTTATTATGTTTTGGCGACTAAAGCGTTAGTCGCCAAAAATTTGTTGGGTTTTAGCTACTAAAACAGGTTGTCGCCATAGTTGTTTTAGAGTTGTTTTGGCTACTAAATGTTTAGTCGCCAAAAGTCTTTTGAGCTTTGGCCACTACACATTTAGTCGCCATAACTATTTTCCAGTTTTTTTGGCTACTAAATTATTAGTCACCATAACTATTTTTTTTATTCGTTTTGGCTACTAAAAATTTAGTCGCCAAAAGATTTATTTCTTTTTAACTACCAATTGATTCGTCACCAAAAGCGTCATTTTATATTTTTGTTTTGTTTGTTTAATTTTACTAAATTTCGTCCGAACCTGTATGTATCCACCGCAACCTGTATGTATCATCTACATGGTTCACTTAGAACCATGAAACAAAAATGAACACCTGCTATAAATATTCCAACTACAAATAATAATGTAAACTTATGTACGAACGAACTATATATATTCCAATTACAAATAATAACATCATACATTCCAAATACGTTGCCAAAATTATGTCCTCTATACACAACATTTTTACTATACTATGCATTGTAATGACCATTTGACAAGGTACAAATTACTATGGTAATATGTACCACGACAAAAGGTAATACAAGCTCCAAAAATATTATGTACCCCACCATAAATTATATGTACGATGCATCCAAATTCCACGGTTCATTCATGCTATACCACCGGAGCAATTAATACAAGCTCCAAAAATACTTTGTACCCCGTCAAAAATTATATGTTCGATGCATCCACAGTCCACAGCAAAAAGTATAGGACGACAAAAAACTTCCCAACTTTGCATAATTGTATCTTCCGACAAAAAATTAGAAGATCCACATGTCAATACCAAAAGTCATCTACACAACAAAAATTACACCCATTAGTTCCATTGTAAACAAAAAGTTATAGCTATCTACAAAACACAAATTGCGAGGATGTCAATTGTAATTGAAATTGTATGTAAATATAGTTTGAATTTAAGAATTTCAATATAGCTTCTGTACACGTTAACTTGTATTTAAAGTGCAAACAAATTTCCAAGTCAACCCCAACTCAAGTTTAGTCTAATGTGTAAACATATATATATTTTATTCATAACTGTACATATATAGAGATCGTTATAGAACATATATATATTGCTAAGCTTTAATATATTTGTATAAGCTTTATGCATTTTTCACGCCAACTCCCAACGTACACGTGCTAATTACGTCCCGTCTATCCCCACAAGTCCTATTTGACACGAGGAAGCTACCCGTGCCATCCCCGCAGTGCTTCGGGGGCTGCTCTCAAGTTTTGGCCCTCGAAGCCCTTTTTTCAACTAAGTTTATGGCATTTTTCACGCCAACTCCCAACATACACATGCTAATTACGTCCCGTCTGTCCGCATAGGTCCTATTTGACACGAGGAAGCTACCCATGCCATCCCGTAGTGCTTCGGGGGCTGCTGTCAAATTTCGGCCCTCGAAGCCCCTTTTCGACTAAGTTTATGGCGTTTTTCACGCTAACTCCCAACGTACACGTGCTAATTACGTCCCGTCCGTCCCCACAGGTCCTATTTGATACGAGGAAGCTACCTGTGCCATCCCCGGAGTGCATTGGGGGCTACTCTCAAATTTCGGCCCTCGAAGCCCTTTTTTCGGCTAAGTTTATGGCGTTTTTCACGCTAACTCCCAACGTACACGTGCTAATTACGTCCCGTCTGTCCCCACAGGTCCTACTTGACATGAGGAAGCTACCCGTGCCATCCCCGGAGTGCTTTGGGGGCTGCTCCAAAATTTCGGCCCTCGAAACCCTTTGTTCAGCTAAGTTTATGGCGTTTTTCACGCTAACTCCCAACGTACACATGATAATTACGTCCCGTCTGTCCCCACAGGTCCTATTTGATACGAGGAAGCTACCCGTGCCATCCCCATAGTGCTTTGGGGGCTGCTCTCAAATTTCGGCCCTCGAACCCCTTTTTTCGACTAAGTTTATGGCGTTTTTCACGCTAACTACCAATGTGCACGTGCTAATTACGTCCCTTCTGTCCCCACAGGTCCTATTTGACACGAGGAAGCTACCCGTGCCATCCCCGGAGTGCTTCGGGGGCTGCTCTCAAATTTCGGCCCTCAAAGCCCTTTTTTCGGCTAAGTTTATGGCGTTTTTCACGCTAACTACCAACGTGCACGTGCTAATTACGTCCCGTCTGTCCCCACAGGTCCTATTTGACATGAGGAAGCTACCCGTGCCATCCTCGTAGTGCTTCGGGGGCTGCTCTCAAATTTCGGCCCTCGAACCCCTTTTTTCGACTAAGTTTATGGCGTTTTTCACGCTAACTCCCAACGTACATGTGCTAATTACGTCCCGTCTGTCCCCATAGGTCCTATTTGACACGAGGAAGCTACCTGTGCCATCCCCGGAGTGCTTTGGGGGTTGCTCTCAAATTTCGGCCCTCGAAGCCCTTTTTTCGGCTAAGTTTATGGCGTTTTTCACGCTAACTCCCAACGTACACGTGCTAATTACGTCCCGTCTGTCCCCATAGGTCCTATTTGACATGAGGAAGCTACCCGTGCCATCCCCGGAGTGCTTTGGGGGCTGCTCCAAAATTTCGGCCCTCGAAGCCCTTTTTTCGGCTAAGTTTATGGCGTTTTTCACGCTAACTCCCAACGTACACGTGCTAATTACGTCCTGTCTATTCCCACAGGTCCTATTTGACACGAGAAAGCTACCTGTGCCATCCCCGAAGTGCTTTGGGGGCTGCTCTCAAATTTCGGCCCTCGAAGCCCTTTTTTCGGCTACGTTTATGGCGTTTTTCACGCTAACTACCAACGTGCACGTGCTAATTACGTCCCGTCTGTCCCCACAGGTCCTATTTGACATGAGAAAGCTACCTGTGCCATCCCCGGAGTGCTTTGGGGGCTACTCTCAAATTTCGGCCCTCGAAGCCCTTTTTTCGGCTAAGTTTATGGCCTTTTTCACGCTAACTACCAACGTGCATGTGCTAATTATGTCCCGTCTGTCCCCACAGGTCCTATTTGACACGAGGAAGCTACCCGTGCCATCCCCGTAGTGCTTTGGGGGCTGCTCTCAAATTTCGGCCCTCGAACCCCTTTTTTCGACTAAGTTTATGGCGTTTTTCATGCTAACTCCCAACGTACACGTGCTAATTACGTCCCGTCTATCCCCACAGGTCCTATTTGACACGAGGAAGCTACCCGTGCCATCCCCCTAGTGCTTTGGGGGCTGCTCCAAAATTTCGGCCCTCGAAGCCCTTTTTTCGGCTAAGTTTATGGCGTTTTTCACGCTAACTACCAACGTGCACGTGCTAATTATGTCCCGTCTGTCCCCACAGGTCCTATTTGACACGAGGAAGCTACCCGTGCCATCCCCCTAGTGCTTTGGGGGCTGCTCTCAATTTTCGGCCCTCAAATCCCTTTTTTCGACTAAGTTTATGGCGTTTTTCACGCCAACTCCCAACGTACACGTGCTAATTACGTCCCGTCTGTCCCCACAGGTCCTATTTGACATGAGGAAGCTACCCATGCCATCCCCGCAGTGCTTCGGGGCCTGCTCTCAATTTTCGACCCTCGAAGCCCTTTTTTCGGCTAAGTTCATGACGTTTTCAGCTGAATTACATCATTTGGTTAATGCGTCAGCTGAATTAGACTATGTTTGCCTTTTTCTCAATGAATTAAGGTATGAACTCTTCATCAACTCAATTTGCAAGTGTAGGCAACAAGGTGAGGATTGGGCGTTGTGAGTCATATATTAGTATGGAACAAGGGGGTTTGGAGATAAGGAGAATGAAAGAGAAAGATGCACTATGCTTGTTGATTAACACATGCTTCTTGATTAAATGGTGGTCGAGGTTTGGTGTACATAATGATGCACTATGGAGAAGAATTATTTGCAACAAATATGTATTGGATGTGGGTAGTTGGCATTGTGTCCATTGCAAACCAGAGTAATATCCTAAGAAAACTGCTTTTGAAAAATCCAAAACAAATTTTAATTTTCTTTTACACATTGTCCAGTTCAAATTAGTGTTGGTTTTATTTGTATAGATTTATTATTAAGAATCACATATTCATTCTTCACAGTTAGAGTTTTGAAATCAAAGCTCCTTTGTAGTAGTTATATTGCACTAGTTATATTGTACTAAATCAAAATTCATTCTAATTTATCTTGGTTTCTTCAATTAGTCTTAAATCTCAAATCACATTCAATTGGACTTGGTTACCTTATAGAAATCAGAGTACGGTCCTTTGTGTAATGTATCAAAACACCAGATTGGCTGCTGCAATGTCTACTCACATTATGCCTCATAACCTATTCGAAGCACATCACAAAAAAAATATTTGCATACCAACTTTAGAAAACAATTCTATGTCAATATGAACCATATTTTTTGTACAACTTGCAGTGTCAAGAAAATTATGTTTACCGAATAGTAGGATGACCATCTGAACCTGGCAAGAGGGTTGTGAGCCGTGACACCACGTCGTTTAGATGATTGAGTTGTACTTGTTGTGCCTCCCGTGCTTTTTTTTCTTCATCAACTTGTTTGATCAGCTGCTCTCTTTCCCTCGTAATTTCCTCCCGATCTCTTTCGCGCGCCTCTTTCTCCTTCAATAGCTCCTCCCGATCTCTTTGCCGCTCCTCTTTCTCCTTCAATAGCTCCTTCCAATCTCTTTGCCGCTCCTCTTTCTCCTTCAACAACTCCTCGTGATCACTTTGACGCTGCTCACAAAGAACCTCCAGTTCCGCTCTCATTAACTCCATATGTTTATCACGTGCTCGTGCCGCACTAGAAGCTGTGGAAGAGGGTTGTGGGCCTATCCCACATCCATGCAAGTATTTTTTTTTTTTCCCCAAGCACTTGCCTTGATATTTCTTCGTGGGTCAATGGCAACCCCGCAACGGTGGTTGTCACTTGTAGATTCACCATATCATCCTGTAATGCCAACAAAACAATAAAGTCAAGATGGGAGAAGGAATTTAAAAAAACTTTATTAATTGATATGCATCACACTTGGTTTCAACATTCAATACTCACATGTAGCTCACCACTTTTGGGGTCAATCCAATCTCCCGTCTTCTTAGACTTGTCTGCTTTCTTATAACATTCGGGGAAATCTATATCCCTATCCTCATTTGCCTGTTACGTTCGGAAAAAATCCATTGACGAATTAGTACATGGTAATATTCACAATCAAGAAGAATCAATCATCCATTACATTACTAAATTAACTTCTCACCATAAGCGACATTGCTATAGGAAATGATTGCGATCCACTTGTATGATTATAGAGGAGCATACCCCTATTTGCTTTACCAGCCGTAGACCGTTTCTACAAAAATATTTAAAAAAAAAAAAACAAAGAACATGCTTTATTAAGTTTCAGTGAAGAAGTTCTACATCTATTAGTGAAGAAGTTTTACATATTAACACATAAATTAATTTCAATAATGGGCTTTCTAATTAATTTGTTACCAAGTGAGATTCGTCTTTCCAAGCAACATCAATCAAATATTTCCAGTCCTCCAAGCTCACTCCACTAGGCGGATGACTATAGGGGTCATCAACACCCTTTTCCTCAAGTTCGAGGAACTCTTGCTTTAGATTGTACGTCCAATCCTTGTATAGCAAATATGCCTTCCTATCGAGGATCTGTTGAGCTTGTTCATCATTATCAAAATCATCGCCGATAACAAACTTGTCCTACAAACATAAATACAAAATTAGTAGAACAATTAATTTAACCAATTACAAATTACATAATAAAGACATTATGGCAAGATGAATCTCATACTAGCACCGCTTGGATGACCGCATCTTTGGTACTTTGATCAATTTTTATCCATGACTTCACGCTCTGAAGAGGGCATAACCGTCTAATTTGAAGGCCCAACTCATTCGTCGCTGGGGTTGCATTCCCTCCTGTGATTGCGTTCAACACCCGATTGACATAGACGTGTAATTTCTCCCCTTTTTTCCTAGCAATTTTTTTCTGCACGCCTTTGCCTAATGTAGGTCCTCGAACACGAGTTGACCTCGTTTGCCCTGGTACAAAAGGGGAACGTAGTCAAAATTACAAACATTGCTAATGGGAACGTAGTCAAAATTACAAACAGCCTACTGTTGCTGCCAGCTACTGTTTGCCTGCATAAAATCGGACGTAAATTATGCCTACTGTTGCTGCCAGCTACTGTTTGGCTGCATACAATCTTGGAAAATTATGCTACAACTTGGATAAAGTCTTGGTAAATTATGCATAAAGTCTTCGTAAATTGTTATGCCTACTGTTGCTACCAACTTGGAAGGTTGTGTACCTAATATTTTATTTGTTGTGTAAGTGTCCTTGTTATGTGTATATTACTGTTTAGTTTTTTTTTTCCTTTGTTTTTATTTGCCTTTATGGGGTTTTCATTGCCTTACTTGATGACTTATGCACCCCCCAAAAAAAAAAACCAAATTTTTTTTAAACAACTAAATAGTATGCTCTTACCCACTCCACCTGGCTGTGTCTCCTCCACCACAGTTTGTGTATCATCTGGTGGTTGCGTCTCATCAGAGAACGTCATCGGGGTGCCAATCTCCTGTGGACATGCTTCAGATGTTGATAGTACGTTGCCACTTGTTGCTCTCTTCCGTCGGCCTGTCTTGACTCCCGGAACCATTGTACCTACATTACGTAACAAATGTACATGACTAATAAACATCGCATAAATTAGTCGTGTAATTGCTGCAATAATGACACAACACTGTCTACTCAATAATAAAATGCTCATTAAGCAATGGTAAACCAAGAGAACATGATGGTGATACACATTACTAAATTTTGGAATTATTATTAACAACAACGTAATCATCAAATATCACTAGCACTGTTCAGTCGACAAAACACCACCCTAACTCCGCCAACTAAAAAATGCTCAAGAGCACCATAAGACATGGTTACTCAACCAGAAAGGCACCATTTGATTTGCGAATCATGACTCACTGCTGGCATTACAAAAATTATCAGCACAGCAATTTCTCCTTTGTTTAAGATGTTTGTTATACCTTCAAATCATTGATATGGTCTCAAAAGTAGTGTTTACCCTTAAACATGTGATACCCATATGACGTGGTATTTTTAAAATATGAAATACTATATATATGATTTATTATTAATAGTTTCCTATTTACATAAAGTTCTAATATAATATAGCCAATAATGAACAATCCCATATCAATTAATCTAGCAATTTCCTTCCTACTCAAACCCATTTATTAAATTAAAATTAAAATTTTTTTATTCTGAAATTTTTAAAAATAGATTTGTAATTATTTTTATTAGGTTCCCATAGCTATAGATGTAATTTTTTTTTTTTTGTATATTTGCTTATTGTTTAAAAATAATTTTATTAACTAATCCATTACATAAGTTAATAAATATTTATTTTTTACTATCTTATAATTTCATATTAGTGGAAATCTCAAGGAACAAAATAATATCAACTCAATCGGAGAGAAAGGATATTATGTCAAGTTACCCAAGGAAGCTGCCCAGCAACAACACCGAAAAAGCCTGTTGTCCCTACCACCGTAAACAGAAAAGATGCCTGCATGACTGAATGAAATCAAATTCATGGAGAATATAATATTTATGAATTATGATGGTTTAAATCTTGCAAAAATAAGAAAAGAAAATCAAATGGAAGGCACAGGTGTACAGAATGAAATTTATGCAATGGAATGTATGCTCTTTTATTGTTACAGGTTAAACAAAACATTTAGTGTAGGGCAACTTACATCATTTCTAACACTTGGGATTGCAAGGTTCTCCGCGTTTTTAATTCCAAGAGTTGTCAACTCCCGAAGAGAGGTCTGCCGCATAAATTTGAAACAGTTAAACTACATATTGTGAGACCAAGTACATTAATTACTGAAGTTTTCAAAGCAGTAAACAGATGTACATTATTTATGTACATTTACACATAGATTCGTAGACGTGGCTAATGTTTGAGTAGCACTTTCCCAAAACTTCACACTTGTTATGGACACTGACCGTACGACGTGATACATATGGTTGAGAACTCCATTTGTTTGCCCAACCAACTTCACTCAGCTGATCAAGTGCCTCTTTCACAGCATCACTGTCTTTCTGCAGCAAATCATAGAGTTACTTCAGTAAAACTTCTGTGCATTGTGGTCAGAGACCAATTACAATTTCCCCACAGCTTCTTCTACGAATCACATAGCTTCACAGCAGTGCCAGATTTGCTGCACAGCCCCTAGTAACAGTTGAGTGAAATTAATCACGAATTCATGGCAACTTACTTCTTTTAGTTTTGTAAAGAGACTAAACTCACATTTTGCCAGTTCTTCTTCAACAATGAAACCAGAAAATTAACACTCAATTGCACATTTTGAAAACAGCAACTCCCATGCAGAGAACCTTCTTCAATTGGAATTTGACTGTCGCTTTAGTCTCATTAACTTTAGACTCGACAGGTTCTTGATGAGTGACAAGGGTAGGAAACTTCCCTGCATTGGAAGAAATGGAACTAGTCAGATACGATCAATGGTAACTAACAAACTGAGACATAATAATGAAGAACGAAAAAAAAAAAAAAAAAATTCCCAGTTTATATATCAACAGCCCAAGTAAAGAAACAAATCTTCTTTATATATTATGTAACTTCATTCTAAAGAATCACATAAATACAACATTCCATAAATCACATCCCAAAAGATGCAAGTATACAATCACAATACACCCCAAAATCAAGTCATACACCTTTCATTGAGCATGAATCTGCTCCAACAGCATTCATAGAGTGTTGTCTTTCTAGTTTTTTTAATGGTTTGTTATCATGTCAAATACGAACAAAAGCAAGAACAAACATGAGCAACATACCCCCCTTGGAAAATCAAAGATTTAAGTAAAATCAAACTAAAATCTTGGGCTACTAAATTCTCTTATTTTCTTTTTTCTTTGTCATTCTCTTTAATGTTTTCCAAATCATATTTGACTCAAAATCTTTTATGTAAGACATAGAGCGGTTTTGTTGTGAGAGCTAAAAGGCTTGGTAGCAAAAGGAGTCTGGTTCAGTAGGAATGAAAGCTTTTCAGATGGCTACTTTTCATCTCAGTAGTTAGATAATCATCTCAGATGGATAGAGTTAGTTAGATAATCATCTCAGATGGCTAGAGTTAGTTAGATAATCAAAAGGAGTCTGATTCCATACTACTTTTCATCTCAGTAGTTAGATAATCTACGCAGTAGTTAGATAATCATTCCACCATGAAAGCTTTGATAATCATCTCAGTAGTATTTTTTTTTTTAATCCAGATGGCTACTTTTCAGATTATAGCACAAGTAGACAACAAAATGTAGCTGCAACTTGTTAATTACGAGTTGATTATTAGTAAATCGCAGTAAAATCTGATTTAGGCCAATTGGATTCCATACTACCATTATCTTACCCACCACTAACCAAAATGTAACTCAACTCAAATAAGCTTTAATACCAACTAAATAATTAAATTTTACTGAAGGTATGTTCATAAAGATGCAACTAAATGTTTTATTAATGCAGCCCACCTCCTTTCTTCAGTCTTTGCCCAGTAGTGTGATTTGAGTAAACCAAAGCATGTTAAAATTGAATGACAGAAGAAGCTACTTTGGATGATAATGATATGGCAATCTTCATTATTCAAGTTACAAGAAAATCAGAGAGAATCATTCACATTTTAAATGCATATAACTAAACAGTTGTTTGGATTGTACTCACAGCTACAGCCTCAAGGCCTCCTTTTTGAGATGTAGGGGCGATATCTCGGGTAACAGAAACAATGTAGTGTCCTTGTAGGAGATCAATTGCATCCTTCACACACATGTCCCAACAGAGTAAAATTTGTCAGGATTGAATTTGAAAAATAATAAAATAAATAAAACAAGATGAAAGGTAGAAAGATTAGTAGGACATAATTGTTAAATGCATAATTGAATGACAAAAGAAACTGATGATTCTAAAATTCAGCAGACTAAAAATGATCATTTTTCAGATAGAATGATACAAAACAAACATCCCAAAAATAACTTTTAGGCTGATGAAGATTTTGCAAGAAATAAAATTAGTTGCTTAACAAATCATTGCATCCGTAACACACAAAAAGCAGGGTATGGGAAAGAAATTATTATTCAATTAGAACAGTACTTGCAGCAGTGGATTTTGTTTATAAGGTCAATACAACTGATTTCAAAATAGGATTGTAATAGCTATACTTTCACCACAATAACATATAGATTTACTAAAAGCAAAAAATCAGGAAAAATAAAATCATGAAACAAATCCTTTATAAACAGTAAACTATAAGAATTAACTTAATAAGACTACTATGTTTTCCCAAACAATTGCAAAATTTGAAGTATGATGCTTTTTGTTTACTTATATGTTTTCTAAACAATCAGCTCATTATCAAGGAAAATTTAGCTACTCAGAGTTAGTTAGATAATGGTAGTATGGAATCCAATTGGCCTAAATCAAATTTTACTGCGATTAACTAATAATCAACTCGTAATTAACATTGATTACGAGTTGATTATGACCAAAAGGATCTTCAACTCCATGGACTAAATTGATATTACTTAAACAAACTAAAAACTAGCCGTGTTAGTAGACAATCATGCAATCACTTTCCAGCCACCATAGCAGAACCTTAAACATGGAGAGTTCAACTAAAATCAAAGCAAAAGTGGGTATGCTCCCACGCTACCAATAAGGGTTCGATTCCCCTCCTGTTTACCTGGTTCAGACTTGGCGGTGGCCTACACCTAGCACAAATTCTCAGTCATTAGCCTTGGAATTTATCTTAAGTTGTGACTGCAGCGCCGCGTAATTTTGGGACACATAAACCTAATTATCATCCTGGAGAGAAGCATCTGCTGCTAGAGATGCTAGAGCAGAGACTACTACTCAAAATAAACAGAGGGCTGCAGTGGGACCTTCCACAACTTAAAGCATAGGTGAAATGCATATTTTAACATAGAACAAAATCCTATCTAAATGTAACCATAACCTACCATAAAAATCTTGCCAGACAAAGCTGGCAGACACAATAATGCAGCTGAATAGGGGATCCATAATTTAGATAGTATATGGTTCATAATTTCCATTATGGCTAGTATGTAGTAACAATATAAAGAACTTACATTCTATATAAGGGACCTAGCACCTAAGCATAGTAGTGAAGCATGAAGCAGCCAAAGTGGACAAAAACAGCGGCGAACTGTCAAACTCAGCAAACAGAGACAGAGAAGACGTGCAAATCTGCACAGATTGTGGGAAAAGCAGCCAAACAGCACAGGTGTCCGACTGGAAAAACTGAACTGAGTATGAATATGATTCTCAATTTGCTCTAACAGTTCATACAAAGTGTAGAGGAAATTAAAATTAGAAGGTTCAAATTACATGAAATTCAAGAGTAGGCATGAAATTCAAAATACAATTTCTTCAAAATTCTTAATTGCCCTCATGACATCAACAAAACAAGCCAAACAAAGAAACAAACTGAGTTAAAATTCTAGGTCCGTATCTGCATCAAAATCACTTTCCATCTCATGTTCTTCGTCATCACCCAAGATTGTTAGTTCATCGTCGTCATCGCAGATGAAATCATCGTCCATAACACCCTCCGGTTGTACACGCTTATTGGACTGAGAAACTTCCATTGAAATAATTTGCGGTTCAATGTCATCCCGACGTAAAACAACAACATCATCAATAGGCTCAGTTGGTACAACAGTACTATTTTCATCATCTTGCAACACTTCATCAAATTCTGGCACATCCAACTCTAGCACATCCCAAATTCGTCGATGTTGAAACTTTTCTACGACTCGCCAATTCGGCCCTAACTTCGTATCAGGAACGTCGAAAACTTGTTGAACTTGGCCTGGGAACACAAAGGAGTCATCTTTATACCATCGACTTCTTACATCAACAGTTGTCACATGTGGTTCGACACGCAAAGTTCGAGTACTACCGGTGTTATACCATTCACATTGGAACAAAACAACCCAGTGTCCAAACAAATATGTCAATTCCCACACTTTACAAAGGTAGCCATAGAACTTGATCAACTGGCCTTGGTGGTCGCCTTCCACTACCAACCCACTATTTTGACATTTACGACGGTTATCACGGTCGATAGTATGGAATCGGACGCCATTACAAATGCATCCCAAATATGTATTGACTAAGGCATTAGGTCCATTGGCTAATGCCCACATCTCATCGGTTGCTTCGGGTGAGTTTTCATTTCGCAATTGGTTCATCTACACAAGAAAGTATGTCATGTCAATTCAAAGTTAGAATAATTCAACGTTAGCTCTACACTTTACAGTAACACGTTACATAATCTTACGCGATCTTTGAACCATTTAGGAAATTCTTTGCATTGTCGCGTTGCAATGTTGCATGAACTTCCATATTTTTGTTGCAACACGAGCTTGTGTTCCCTAGTTAATACGAAGTACGTCATAAGTAATTGGAATAATGAAGACTTTAAAAAATAAAAACCATGTAGGAAAGGTATGTTGCATATATGATGAAGAAGCATACTCTAGATATTCGTCCACTTCCAAACTATTATGTAGGACAAACCAATGAGCCAATTCGCGGTCAGCTATGGACACATCAACTGCCCTTGGGAGTTGACCAAAAGAACGAAGATTTTGAGTGAAAATTGCCAACCCCGGGCCATTGTCACCCCCATCGTAGTTCCTTTCTTCCCGGTTAAACACCGTTTCAACTCCATGCAAATACATTGAACAAAACATCGTACACTCTTTGGATATGTAGGCCTCTGCAATGGATCCTTCTGGACGAGCTTTATTGCCCACAAATCCTTTAAGAAGTCCAAGCATCCTACACGTAAACATCGGCGTGATCGTCAATATGTTCATATTGAACTATAATTACAAGAAAAAATTTCTGACTCGTTGTTATACCTCTCAATAGGATACATCCATCAATATTGGACAGGCCCTCCAAGCCTAGCCTCGTAAGGCAAATGAATTGCCAAGTGGACCATCACATCAAAAAAAGCAGGAGGAAAAATCTTTTCAAGCTTACAAAGTATAAGTACGATTTGTTCTTGCAATTTCTCCAAATCAGTCACCCTCAATGTCTTCGAGCACAACTGTTTAAAAAAAGTTCCAAACTCAAACAATGTGGTCCCAATCTTGGTAGGAAGGTATCCTCGCATCCCAATGGGAAGAAGTCATTGTAGAAGGACATGACAGTCATGACTCTTGAGGCCAACTAACTTAGAACCATTCGCGGTGACACAATTGGATACATTTGCCGCATAGCCATCAGGAAACTTAATTGATTTCAAGAAATCAGAAAACCCTATTCGTTCTGCCGGGGACAATGTGTACAATGCCGGAGGCTTTTGGAAAGAGCCATTCGCATGCCTTATCAAGTGTAACTCCTTTCGTATTCGCATGTCCTCTAGATCCAAACGTGCTTTGTCGGTGTCCTTGTTCTTGCCATCAATGCTCAATAGTGTCCCAAGCAGATTGTCACATATATTCTTCTCTATGTGCATGACATCAAGGTTATGTCGAAGCTTAAGTGTTTTCCAATAGGGTAGGTCGAAAAGAATGCTTCTTTTTGTCCAGTTCGAAGTTGGATTTTCAGTCTGTTGTCTTTTTTGGTTGGTTGGATGCTTTCCATATGGCCTGTACGTCCCCAAATTAATTTGCTCCAGTATTTGTTCTCCCGATAACTCCACAGGTTTGGACCGATTCTCAATGTCACCGTTGAATAGCTTACTTCTACGCCAATTATGGTTTTCAGGTAAGTACCGCCGAGCACCCATAAACCCTATCTTATTGCGCAAACGCTGAGATGATGCATCCACGTTACAATTAGGGCAGGCCAAGTAACCTTTTGTACTCCAACCAGACAACGAACCATATGCAGGGAAATCATTAATGGTCCACATGACTGCTGCATGCATTGTAAATATTTGGCCGGTAGAAGCATCATATGTTTCCACACCATGCTCCCACAGATTAGTTAACTCTTCTACTAATGGTTGCAAGTAAACATCGATGTCCCTTCCAGGTGCGAATCGTCCGGGAATAAGCAATGACATCATGAGAAATGGATCTTTCATACACTTCCATGGGGGTAGATTGTAAGGCATTAAGATTACGGGCCACATGCTGTACGATGTACTCATATGTCCGAATGGATTGAAACCATCCGTGGCAAGCCCTAGCCGTACATTCCGAGGATCCGCAGAGAACGTAGGATGCAACCTATCAAAGTCCTTCCATGCCTCACCATCAGCTGGATGTCGCAATACTCCATCATCCACACGCTTATCTTTGTGCCATCTCATATATGCAGCTGTTTTTTTCGACATGTAAAATCTCTTCAACCTCGGTGTCAAAGGAAAGTACCTCAGTATTTTCTGTGGAATTTTTTTACCCGTCTTGTCGTTCAACTTGTATCTAGACTCGGTACATGTAAGGCAATTCTCCAATGTGGCGTTGTCCTTCCAAAATAAAGTACAATCATTCTTGCATGCATGAATGGGCTCATATCCCAAACCCAACTCACGTAAGAACTTTTTCGCTTCATAAAGGGTCCATGGAACATTTTCATCACACTTTGGGAGAATGTCTTTGAAAACTTGCATAACCATATCGAAAGATTTGTTGCTCCATTTATTGTACACCTTCACGTGAAGCATCTTAATTACGAAGGACAAAATGGAGAACTTTTCACACTCTGGATATACTTGACGTTGAGCATCATCGAACAACTTCATGAACTTACACAAATTGTGCCTCTCCGAACTAGTATGTTCTTCGTCGATATGATCATCCATGAGACCACTCATGTAAATCTCTTGTAACATGGTTGGAAGTTCATCCACATTTTCGTGATTGGTTGTCATTCCAGCTCGGTCGGTTTGAGTATCATCGTTTCGCATAGTAGGATGACCATGCGATTCCTCGTTTCGTGGTGGACCCAAGTGCGATAAGAACATGCGATTCCTCTTCGAAGCAAGTGCAACCGAACAACATGTCGAGGTAATTTCGTGCCGTTCAAACAATCAACACAAGGACAACGAATTTCATCCTGCGGCCCTAAATTCTTCGTAGCGAACTCCATAAATGACTGAACACCTTGTACATGCTCTTTACTTTTTAGCCTATCTATTATCATCATCCAACTCTTGTCCATTCTTGGAACAGTACACATCAAGCGAAGATGAAACTGGGAATCGACAGCAAATTGGAAAAATACTCTGTAATGGAAGAGAGCTTAAGTAAGTTTAGGGGCTCGATTAGCATTGCTTTTTGAAGTAAAGAAAATAGTAATAACAGATCGGTCTCATGGATGATCATAAGAAATCATTAATCTTTTTCAAATTTTCTTCTCACTCTAGCTTCTTGGATTAGTATTTGTATCTTTATTCTATTCCTACCAAATCAAGCTTTAAATCATAAATATAGATATATCTATATGAAAAACGACTTATAAACAAAAAAATTATATACAAACTAGATTAACAATAATCTATGAATGACATTTATAAAATTATGAAAATAATTATGGATATTTTGATTGAAAATAAAATGATTACAAGAAGTTACATCATTATGAATATTTTTTTTTTATTTTATAAAAACATTGTTTATATATCATTATTCTAAGTACATAAACTAGAAGTTCAAAACACAGATGATGCGCATGTAGAAATGGAGATCCTTGTAACTATCATCTAAGAAAAAAGAAAATTGAAAAAAATTAAAAACTTAGCAATTACATAAGGGGATTATTTGAACATGAAAAAATGTATGACATGAACATTCACCAAGTAACTTTTATGTTTTAGGTAATAGAATGGACATAAAAGCAGAGAGATGGGGTCACATGTTGCACATTTTATGTTTTTTGAATCATTTTTAGTGCAGTAATAATACCAACTTAGAAAATATATACAAAATTCTATTCAAAAATTGAAACATGTTGTCCAAATTTATTCTATAGATGAATATTACAAAACACTCAATTAAGTGGCCATTCTTCCCTTGGTGTTGGCTATATACCAAGTAAAGAGAGACAGCATCTATGCCTTTTAACATAAAAGCTAAAATGCTCTGTGGCTCCTTTTCTCTGGAAGCTTGTAGAATGTAACCTTTTATCCCTTTCAGACAAACCAAATCTACACAACTTTAATCTGAACCATCAAGATTTTTCTTTAAAGAAACAATAATGCACTAATGTCAAGTACATTTGAGGTGTATGTTGCAAAAAGAAGGCTTGAACACTTGATACATTTAGATAGGAACACCAACAATGGCCACTGTCACTCTCTTCTCATTATAAAATGGGTTTATTTATTATTGCATAGCTCATATTCTCAATTTAGATAGCCACAAAAAAAATTACAAAAAGAGAAAAAACAACATATTTCATCAATCTCAGAAACACTTTGTCTTTAACTTTGAAAACTCTTTCTCACATATTTTCAAAACATTTTCACTTTGATATTGATATTAAACAATATCTCAACAACTAGAGTTTAGCATTTTTCACTCTAATTTTGACATTAAACAATATCATAGGAGCACTCAAGAACTAGAGATGGCCCAAGCCTATTGAGGGCCTAGACAAATGAAAAGTAGTTAGAATATGGTTTGGTGCCTTACATTGGCCATTGCCATTCTATTATTGTCCCCATTCTACAGTAAGATAGTGCAACTTCTTGTGCAACTCAGATTGTCAAGTTAGGTGCTTTCAGAATCAACGGTATGGTTGAAAGGGTACAGCTATCCCGGGAGATCAGAGAGATGCCCTTTTTCATCTGTTTTCAACAAATTATGAGTGAAAGGACGACCATGTTCTATAATCGTCATATTGACCAGATTATCGTCTATTGTTTCTATGGAGTTCCAAAGGTTTGCAGTAGAAAATTGTGAGAGTATTTAGGATATTGATTAATCACACTTTGTAATCCTAATTTCTTATGTGCTGGCCACAAATTTCTGAACTAAGGCTGACTTTTAAAGAAATTATTTTCAACTATAGAAATCAACGACAGTGTAAACCTCAAGTTTTTCGTAGTGTGTTTCTTGATTGGTCATCAACACGCCGTGATGGGGTATGTGTTCATAATGTATATGTTTCTCCGTTGCGGTCATCAAAGGTAGTTCTATATTTTTTGAACTATCTTTGTCTTACTCTTCTTGAAATGTGTAGAGAGAAGTACTGAAATATCTGAGTTTTAAGTCAGACAATAATCTAAGGGTCATGAAGAGTATAGACTACAAAAACAAACCAATTTGGATGTGTCTAATTATTTTAAAAGGAGAATGCAGATAGTTTATAATTTTAAACTTGTAATTCTTTAAGGTCCAAAAAATATATATTGAATTGAGGTGTTTCAAACGACAACTACCTAACCTAATGTAGATGCGGAGCTGAAGTATATCACTTGTCTTTCGTCTCTTGAATAAAGTGGTCAGGGGCTTATTCTGAAGTGTTTTGGTGGATAGGAATTGGGATAGATGATCTCATACTATGATCATCAGGCTTATTCTCAACTGATTTGGTGGTTACGATTCGAGTTAGAGGAGAGCAAGGTTGAATTTGGTTTGGTTTTGAAGTAAACTAACATCGAATTATTAGCTATGGTTTTATGAAATTTGGAATCAAACTGAATCTTGAAAATATTGAAAGTTTTCAACCAAACTATGAAAACGGGATTCATTTCAATTTGGAACTACGATTTCTATAAACAAGTCATCATGCACAATATAATGACAACATTCTCAAATATCAGACAATATATAATCATTTTACAGATAATAATTATTTGAATAATTGTTTAAAATTAGTCTTATCATTATATAAGAACACAGTTGTAGGAGAAGAGGGTTAAGGACTTATTTGCAAGAGAAAAGGGTTAAAAACTTATGAATATATAAGTGATATTGAGAAGATACTTAAGTGTATGACAAATATATATACTTGAGAATATATATATATAAATGGAACTAAATTTCAAATAAAAATCATAACTATAAAATCATGGACCTAACTGTCAAGAACTAGGATTGAATCGAACCGATTTGTGATTTTTTTAAAAAAACAAATTCTTTTGCTTAATTCGAATTTGAGTCACACCATCGGAACATTTGGAACATTTTCGATACAAAAAACAGAGGCACATTTATAATGATAAGACTAAATCAGGAAAAGCATCCAAAATCAACAACTGTGTTCAAAAAACAGAGGCACATTTCGAGCATTTTCGAACCGATTTGGAACATTTTCGCCAAAACAGAGGCACATTTAAACAATACAAAAAAGAATCCAAATCCCAAATCCAAATGGACAATCCGCAATTTCAACCACACCCATTCACGAAGTCAGGAAAAAGCCCTAAAAATTTGTGCACGAAATAAATGGAAAATGAAAGGACAAAAACATATCAAACCCTAAAATTAATCGTCAGAGAAGGGGATGGGAGAGATATCGACAACCAGATAGAAACAGATAGAACTAGATCGAGAGAGAGGGAGAGAGACGACAGAAACATACCTGAGATGGTGATGATCGCCGATTTGCAATGGTGCTGGTGGCGAGCGCCGGTGGCCTGCGATGGTGATGATCGGCGGTGGTGAGCGACGGATTTGGTAGGGACGGGTTTGGTATGTTGATGTCGGTGTGTGAGAGTGAGACAAAAGAGAACAAAAGACTCTGTGTGTAATATATATGTACTGGGCGCGAAAATTACTTATTTTCCCTCTAAAAAAAAAATCGAACATTTCGCGACTAAACGGCAATTTGTCGCCAAAATGCATGTTTGGCGACAAAAAATTGGTCGCCGAAGATGCCTTTTTGGCTACTAAATTCAAAAATTCGTCGGCAATACTGAATATACAACGACTAACCCAGATTTGAAAAAGTAATCACAAAAATGTCCTTTTTTAGGCGACAAAAATGTTTAGTTGCCAAATAAACCATACGGCGACCAAATGAAATGTTGGTAGCCTAAATTGGTAAAAAACAGCGACTAAAAGGGAATTTGGTCGCCAATGATACTATATGGCGACTAAAATACTTTAGTCGCTAAAAGGTTTCAATGAATGCCAACTGAAGCTGATATTTAGTCGATGAATGTGGTGTTTTTGGCAACTAAAATTGGTTTGGTCGCCAATTTTAGTCGCCAAACATGTATTTTCTTGTAGTGGTGGTTTAAAGTGTGTTCACATTATTACTTGTACTTGAAAATATTGTACATCATTAATTATACTCACTTTTATGTACAATATATAATATTTTTAAATTTTTTAACATGTACTTAAGAATTCATATTAACAAAATTCATAAAAGCAAGGCTCATTAAACCTATATAATTAGTATCTAAATTTAACCAATTGTACCATTGTTGTTAACATGATATATACAAGAAAACTTACCCTATATTATATAGTTTTTTAAAAAAAAAATTATAAGTTGTAGAACATTATGGTTGCATTTTATGTACATGGAAGACTAGAAATCCTTCTCAAGAAAAGTCCACAGATTTTCGTTTTGAATT
Source organism: Camellia granthamiana (assembly GCA_036172215.1). NCBI lineage: Eukaryota > Viridiplantae > Streptophyta > Magnoliopsida > Ericales > Theaceae > Camellia > Camellia granthamiana. The sequence continues at coordinate 44,030,824 of CM069912.1, read as the reverse complement.
TTAATCCTTGTCATATTGCCATTTTCACTACAATCATAAATGTTCTAAAAAATATTATTTATTTAATTTAATCTCCTTAAATGAAGTCTTAAATTTTTTATTAAGTATTTTGACAACGATAGTACTTCATACACTAATTAGTTTACTAACTAGTGTACCAACACTAGTTATGACATTATTATTGACCCCACTTATTATACAAATTATAAATATCAAAAATCTCTTACATTATGCCACATCATCAATTAGCACACTAGTTAGTGTACTAATTGGTGCGTATAATATAATTCTTATAATTCTTTTGACAATACATGATCAACTACTATTATAATTAAATATGTTGGAAGTGGTGACAATCGGTATGTTTTCCTAAGGGATGGGGAGGTTTGGGGTTTAGGGATTTGCTATGCTTTAATTAGGCATTGCTTGCAAAACAAGCATGGAGACAATTATCGAATCCCAATTTGATGTTGTCTAGGGTCTTGATAGGGAAGTACTTTAACAATCAAGGCTTTCATGTTAGATAAAAATTCTTATAATTCCTATTGGGGATGGAGAAGTATTTTATGGGGAAAGGAACTTTTAGCTTCTAGTTTATGTTGGGTTGTGGGCTACGCTAAGGACATTAATCCTATAGAGGATCATTGGATACCTTCCATATCCAACCCATTGAGTGGTAAGGGTCTTTTCGTAGCGTTTTCCAGATTTGAGGTAGCACTTTATTGATAGGGAGAACAACTGTTGGAGGTGGAACTTGGTCCGACTTCTTTTTTTGGTAAATTGTATTGCTCATATTCTAGCTATACACATTCCGATACAATCATGTGAGGACAAACTTGTTTGGGGCCCAATCAAGAGTAGGGAGTATCCGGTTAAGTCTGGGTACAAACAAGCATTGATCAGATATTACCCTTCATTAGTAGGAATGTGCCTGAGCACTTAGTGTGGAAGAAATTGTGACAACCCAAAATTCCTCCAAAGTGGACTTTATTTATTTGGAAGTGCCTTCATTGTATTTTACTAGTTCAGTGGGAATTAAAAGAGAGGTATGGTGGTTGATCGAGCATGTGCAAGGTGTCATAATAGGGAAGAAACTTAGGAACATGTGTTCTTTGATTGTCCAATCTCGCAAAGGGTGTGGAGGGGATCTGCATTAGGTCTCGACTTTAGCATTGGAATGCCGGTTATCTTTCTTTGTGTGGTTTAGAAATTGGATAGAGCAAGTTAAAGATGAGGAGATTATTATTCAGTCAGTGGCTATTTTATGGGCAATATGGTTACAACATAATAGCTTTGCTTTTAATCACAATGCGGTGTCTGTTGAAGGCATGATTGCAGCGGCAAATGAATCTTTCATAATAGCTATGCGTTGTGTTAATTCATGTTCACATGCACACAAAGATAATTTCCTTGAGGCACCCCAATCCCAATCTCACCTGTGTGTTTTGCAGCAATCAGAAGACCAAGTTGGATGCTCAAAAAGTTGGACTTTTCTTATTGATGGGTCTAGGAGATCACATGATCAGGGGCAGGCATAGCTTGGATATGCTTAGATGAACACCTTCCTTTGATTAATTATTTTAAGGATCTTCGGCTATTAATTAAAATAATTATTAAGATTAAATTACACTGACGTCTTCTTTGTATTTTTTTGACTAATATATTCCATTCTCTATAATTTGGAAAGATAATTTATTTGTTGTCGAGTTTATTCGGATAATTTATTTGTTGTTGAATTTATTTTACATTCTACATATATTCTAATAAATGTTATGTGTATGGTAAGATTTATTATATTTAAAAAAATAATAAAATTTATTACACTACATAGAAAAACATGAATATGTCTAACATCTCTTTATAACTTTAAAAAGAGAAGTCCACAATATTTTTTTTATAGTCCAAGGTCCCTCACCCATACCTACTATCTTATTCTCTCTCCTCTCTCTCTCTCTTTCAATTTTTACTATGTGTGGATTCAGCATGTTTGCTCTCGTTGAGAGTCAAATACTCAAAGCTCTCGGCCTTTACGACTATGACGGTGTTCGCGACAACTATGACGGTGTTCGCGCTCAATGATTTGTCGATCTTCACTGGCGAACACTTGTACATGTCCGATTTGCTTCATATTGTGCCAAATAGGTGGTTGATGGAAGTTGATCTGGAGAGTTTGGCAGTGGCGACGGTGTTGCCAACGATGGAAAAGGTTAGACAAAATTAGAATATATGATTGCATAAAAGATTCCAATTAAGCTAATAGGGTTTTGAGAAGAACAAAAAAAAAAAGAAAAGAAAGAAAGTGGGTTTGACAGAAACTGGACTGGTATGGAGAGAACAAGAAGATCCAAGAAGAAAAAAAAACTAAATCCAATTAGAACAAAATCTTTGAAAGCAAAATCCACAGTCAGATAAATAGGAGAATAAGTAAAATATTGGAATTGAATGAGGATTTGAGCTATAAAATATTAGAAAAAATCAAAAATCAAAGAAAGCTCATATATATTGAATATTCTTTGCTTGGAGTCACCTTTCAGTGAGAAAATTGGAAATGGATAAAGGCGAGATTCACCGAACGCTATGATGACTTGTTGCACTATAAAGGCGAGATGCATTGAACCCTATATTTCAATTATGGTCAATAGTTTACTAACCTGTTGAGTGTGCCCAGAGCTTATTGTAGTTGCCATTCTTTGAGTAGAGGGAGAGAGAGAAATTTTAATTCAGAAAATTTTAAAACACATAGAAATTTTGTATTTTGAAATTTTTTTTGTTTGAAATTTCTCTGATTTGTAAAGTTTTGAAATTTCTTTGATTTTAAAACACAAAGAAATTTCAAAACACATATTTGCATCACTTTTTGAATTACTTCCCTTATAGGTGAAAGAATTAAAGGTTTGATAAGAAACTATTTCATTTTTTTTCTTCTCTCTTCTCTGTATAATATGCAGAAAAATTTCTTCAAACCAGAGAAATTTTCAAAACACAGAGAAAATCAAAAAAAAAAATCTCTAAATTTCTCTGAGTTAGGCGAAATTTTTCTAAGTCGAAATTTCTTTGAATTTCTCTGAGTTTGGCCAAAATTTCTCTAAGTTGGGCGAAATTTTTCTGAGTTGGGTCGAAATTTATTTAAGTTTGGGCCAAAATTTTGATTGATTTTCTCTAGCATCTAAATTTTTCCTTACCCATCAAATTATGTTGTTTGTTTGATTTTCACTGGTTAGTTGTGTCCTTGTATGTAATTTTTCTCTTAAGATGAATTTTCTCTGGCATCACAATTTTCTCTAAACACATTGGATTCACTTTACTCTATGTGCCTTGCTTGAGTTTCTATGGCTAGTTGTCTCTTTGATTTTCTCTTCAATTTTCTCTGGCATTTTAATTTTTCCTGATCACATTAAACTCGCACTAATTTGTGTTATTTGTTTGATTTTCATTGGTTAGTTGTTCCTTGAGTTGAATTTTCTTTGCCATTTGAATTTTTCTTGAAAACATTAAACTCTCACTAATTTAGGTTATTTGTTTGATTTCACTGATGAATTGTCTCCTTGTGTGTAATTTTTTATTTGAGATGAATTTTATCTGGCATTAAGATATCCCATTTAGATTAATTTTCTTTGAATCCATTAGACTCTCTTTCTCTCTATGCCTTGCTTGATTTTCTCTGGCTAGCTGTCTATTTGATTTTCTCTCGAATTTTCTCTGACATTTGAATTTTTCCTGCACACATTAAGCTCCCACTAATTTATGTTGCTTGTTTGATTTTTACTGGATTTCTAACTTCGAATTTTATTTTTGATCTTTTAAGATGTGTAATATTTGATGTTTTTTAAACTGTAATTAGATTTTGTATTTTAAATTCTTTGATAAACTTAGCGTGGTGTTTTCTTGTAAAAATTATAGAAAAATTGGTTTGTGAGCAGCTTAATTTTCTCTGTAATTTTCTCTGATTTGTTCTCAGACAAAATTGGTCAAAACACAGAGAAATTTGTAAGCAAACCAGATAAATTTTAAACAAATTTTTCTGTGTTTCAAAATTTCTTTGAATTAAAATTTCTCTACTTCAAAATTTCTGTGTAAAAATTTGAGGGACCACCAACAACTATGAAAATATTTCATATCCTTTATATTATAAAATTTTAATATGAGGGATCTTGAAAAAAAAAATTCCTAAAAACAAATAGGAAGAGAAGAATTACTTTAAAATATTTGGGTGTAACAGCTAAGGAAGAAGAAACAGAGGCATAAGGAAGAAAGTGCAGAATCTGTGCATTATTTTCAGAATTTTACATACCCCCCATATGGGAGTTCCTCAACTATTTATAACTATTTCTTCACCTCACACTTCTAACTGACTAACCAATTCACAACTGATTTATAACTGCTTCTTCACCTCACACTTCTAACTGACTAAACCAATTCACAACTGATTTTCTGTTTGTTACTGACTAACTAATCTCTCAACCACTACCTAACTGACTTCCCTCAACTGACCCACAATTCAGAACCTTCTTGACATAACATTCCCTGCTGCTTGAGAAATAGCCTTGACCTCAAGGCTGAAATTGAGGATACTTTGCTTCTATCTCAGAATGATCAACCCAGGTGGCATCCTCTGGAAAAGAGTTCGTCCATTGGACTAACCACTGAACCACAGCCTTATTACCCCGCTTAACCATCCGCCTATCCAAGACAGCCATAGGTTCCAGTTGCAAAGTTCCCTCAAGACCTACTGGGGGAAGAGTAGTGTGAGCTAACACATTAGTCCCAATTTTCTTCTTAAGCAGGGAGACATGAAAAACAGGGTGAATTTTAGCAGTTGTTGGTAATTTCAGCTTATAAGCTACTGAACCAACCCTTTCCAAGACCTGATATGGTCCATAAAACCTTGGAGATAGCTTCATATTTCTCTGCAAAGCCATTGTAGTCTACTTATAGGGTTGTAACCTGAGGAACACCTAGTCCCCAATTTCAAATTCCCTTTCAGACCTGCCCTTATCAGCATAATGTTTCATCCGCTGCTGTGCTTGAGTTAAATGCTCCCTTAAGTTCTTGATAATAGCAGCCCTCTCTTTTACCCAATTATCCACAACTGCTACTGAAGAAGGTGTGGAAAGGCAAAAAGTATGGTCAGGAGGTTCTTGTCCATAGACTGCAAAGTAAGGAGTAGTTTTGGTGGCAGTATGACAGGTGGTATTATACCACCACTCAGCTAAAGAGAGCCACTTAACCCACTGCCTAGGACAGTCTCCAGACATACACCTGAGGTAGTTCTCCAAACATTTGTTCAAAATTTCAGTTTGACCATCCGTTTGAGGGTGATAAGCAGTGCTAAGGCACAGCTTACAACCCTGTAAAGTGAAAAGTTCATGCCAAAAACGGCTAGTAAACACAGCATCCCTATCTGAAACAATGGTAGAAGGAAGACCATGCAACTTAAACACTTGATCAAAGAATACTTTGGCCACATCTGCAGCTGTATAAGGATGTGATAAAGCCATGAAATGGCCATATTTTGACAATCTATCTACTACTACAAAGATCACAGTCTTGCCTTGAGAATTTGGTAAACCTTCAATGAAATCCATGGAAATATCAGACCATACCCTATTAGGAATGGGAAGGGGCTGCAATAGGCCTGGATACTTGACATTTTCACTTTTGTACCTCTGACATGTATCACATTCAGAAATGAAATGAGCCACATCCTGCTGTAGGCCCTTCCAATAAAAACTTCTATGTAGTCTTTTTGTGGTCTTGATTATTCCTGAGTGCCCTCCCAAAGGTGAAGAATGGAAGTCCTGAATAAGCTGCATCCTGAGGGCTGAGTTTCCAACTACCAACCTGCCATGGTAGGTTAAAATATCATGGTCCCAAGCATAACCAGCATGAGCTTGACCTTGTTGCAGGTCCAAAATCAACTGTTGAATGTTAGCATCTTCACTCCAACTGAGCTTTACTTCAGCCAACCAACTGGTAGAGATACAAGATAAAGCATGAATCATAGCTATTGAATCAGCAGTATTGATCAACTCTTCTTTCCTGGACAAAGCATCAGCAGCTTGGTTATCTTTCCCACATTTGTATGTGATAGTGTAGTCAAAACCCAATAGCTTGGTCACCCATTTTTGCTGGAAAGGAGTTCCCACTCTCTGCTCCAAAAGATATTTTTGGCTTTGGTGGTCAGTCCTAATAAGGAAGTGCCTACCTAGAAGGTAATGCCTCCATTTGAGGACTGTCAGCACTACTGCCATTAATTCTTTTTCATAGGTAGAGAGAGCTTGGTCTCTTGCTGAAATGCCCTTACTCCAAAAGGCAATAGGATGTCCATCTTGCATAAGCACAGCCCCAAGGCCTGTGCCCGAGGCATCTGAATCTAAAACAAAGGCCTTACTATAATCAGGTAAGGCAAGGACTGGGGTGGAAAGCAGGGCAGCTTTGAGTTAAAGAAAAGCTGTTGTAGCTGTAGGGGACCAAACAAAGGAATCTTTCTTGAGCAAACAATGAAGTGGAGAGCAAATTCGACCATAATGCTGGATAAATCTTCTGTAATAACCAGTGAGACCCAAAAAACCCCTCAATTCCTTGATAGTAGAAGGGATTGGCCAAGATTTGATAGTTTGTAACTTTGTTGGTTCAACAGAAACACCCTTAGCTGAAACTAAATGTCCCAAATACTCCACCTCAACTTTCCCAAAAACACATTTGGACATTTTTGCAAACAAATGATGTTGCCTAAGTAATTGTAAAGTGAGCTGCAAATGCTGTAAATGGTCTCCCCATGACCCACTATATACCAAGATATCATCAAAAAATACCAGAATAAATTTCCTTAAAAAAGGTCTAAAGACTTCATTCATGAGACTTTGAAAGGTAGAAGGGGCATTAGTGAGTCCAAAGGGCATCACTAAAAATTCATAGTGCCCATCATGGGTTCTAAAAGCCGTTTTGTCAATGTCAGAGGAATGAACCCTGATTTGGTGATAGCCCGACCTGAGATCCAGTTTAGAAAAATACTGTGCCCCACATAATTCATCCAAAAGTTCATCAATTACTGGGATAGGAAACTTATCTTTGACAGTAGCGTTATTATGAGCTCTATAATCCACACACATTCTCCAAGTGCCATCTTTCTTCTTAACCAATAACACTGGTGAAGAATATGGACTGACACTAGGCCTTATTATACCAGAGGTAAGCATGTCTCTTACTTGTTTCTCAATCTCAGTTTTTTGAAAATAAGGGTACCTGTAAGGTCTCACATTTGCAGGTTCAGTCCTTGGTTTGAGAGGAATGCAATGGTCATGAGATCTAGGAGGAGGTAAGTCCTTTGGCTCTTGAAATATATCTGCAAAGTCAGACAGCAAAGCTGCCAAATCTGGTGGAGTTTCCTCTTCCCTCACAAGACAATCAGCTTGTAACAAATAAAGTTGGGCTATGGCTCCTTGTGGCTGTTTGTGCAGCAACTTCTGCATTTTTTCTGAGCTCAAAACCTTTAACTTATCACTCTTTCCCCCTCTTAAAACATGTTTTCTGCCATTGAGATGAAACTCCATGCTAAGATGCTTAAAATCCCACTTAACTGGACCTAGAGTTGCCAACCATTAGATACCCAAAACCATATCACAGCCCTTTAGTTGCAGGACCCTCATGTCAGCCTGAAAAATTGTGCCTTGCATTTCCCACTGAAAATCTTTGCACATGGCTGTACTCAACATTCTTGTCCCATCAGCAACTGATACTGGTAAGGAATTAGTATTTTCAGTCTCGATATTAGCTCTTTTGGCCACTGCTGGACTCAGAAAATTATGTGTACTCCCTGAATCAATCAAGATGATGATGAGGTGTTTTTTAACATTACCTCTAACCCTCATTGTTCTATAAGAGATTGTGCCAGTTAAAGCATTCAAAGAAATCTGCAGTTCCTCCCCAGATAACTGTTCCTCATCTTCTCTTTTATCTTCATCAAGAACTGGTAGTTGATCATCTTCCTCCCCAGCTTCTCCTCCTTCCATAACATACAATTGCTTTTTTTTACACACATGCCCTTTAGTATACCTCTCATTGCACTTAAAACATAACCCTTTGGCCTTCTTTTCCTCCAATTCCTTAGATAACTTTTGTCGAACATATCCCCCATTACCCACTTGTGACCTGTTTACAAAAAAATGAGGGATGCCTTCTGATTGGGTTCCCAACCTAGTCTTCTTGGTAATGGCTTCAATACTTGTTTCTTGAAGTTTTGCCAACCCAATAGCCTGAGTGATAGAGGTTGGTTTAAACATTAATACCCCTGGTTGAATTTCATCCTTAAGACCACTTATGAAACAACTAATAAAGAAAGTTTCAGGGAGGTTTTGAGTTTTGTTCGCCAAAACCTCAAACTATTCTTGGTAAGCTCTCACAATAGTGGTCTGCTTCAATTTGGTTAGGCTACCCATTGCATCTTCATATGAATTTGGGCCAAATTTTGATAGAAGTCCTTGTGTAAACAAATCCCAAGTAATATGATGATGACATCTTTCAAACCATTGAAACCACTGCAAGGACGAGTCCTCCAAATGAAGAGATGCCAATTTCACTTTATCAAGATTGTCAACAGCATTGTACTCAAAAAATCTTTCACATTTATAAAGCCAACCATTTGGATTATCACCATAGAAGCGAGGAAATTCAATCTTCGCAAATCGTTGATGAGATTGGTAGTCTATCTTGAATGGCAATTCCCCACGAGCTTGAAAATCCCCACTGGCTTGAACCCTTATTGGAGAAACCCCTGACTGTTCTTGGCGGAGCATTCTAGAATTGTCACTCCGATCTACATGTTGTTTCCCATAAATGTGTCCTGCCATTTGATCATACTTCATACTCATGGCAGCAATTAATTCCTTGATATCCCCTAATTCTTTGAGAGAACTCCTAATTTCCCCAATTTCCTTCGCATTTCTCTCATTACCCTCTTTTAATGAGCGTAATGTCTCCTCAATTTTTTTAGCTTCCTGGGCTGCTCTAGTTCCGTCGGCCATGGTGGTTGCAGAGGGTGAACAGGCCAAGAACCTGGATGCTCTGATACCAATGTAACAGCTAAGGAAAAAGAAACAGAGGCATAAGGAAGAAAGTGCAGAATCTGTGTATTATTTTCAGAATTTTACATACCCCCCATATGGGAGTTCCTCAACTATTTATAACTACTTCTTCACCTCACACTTCTAACTGACTAACCAATTCACAACTGATTTATAACTGCTTCTTCACCTCACACTTCTAACTGTCTAAACCAATTCACAACTGATTCACAACTGATTTTCTGTTTGTAACTGATTTATAAGAGTGTTTTTTTTTTGCAAATTACATTTCACGAGATTTCGATCGCATAATGAATATCCCCTCACATTAAGCTGTCATTACTTACGAGCTTTAGAAAATACTACTAAAATTAAAAAATAAATACATTGTTTGACAAAATTGTCGATGAGAATTAGAGGGTAATTTTACCCAATTATTAACACCAGATAATGAGGGTAGAATTAAGATTTCATTTCTTATGTTTTAATAAATAAATAGTTTTTCTACACACAAAATTGGGCATAAGCCTCTCACCTAAGCTGGACCACAATTATGTTTTAATAAATAAATAGTTTTTGACTAACAGTTTTTCAAAATTTTCTTATTATCAAAATAAGGGACAAATATGTTTTAAAAAAATAATAAAAATAATAAAAAAAGTACATAAGTCCCTGATCTGTAAATAGGCTGTGTGCCTTACTGGGCTGTGCAAAAACCCAACCCAACCCAACCCAAATTGGATAGTCACGACTCACAAAGGACTGTTAGTAATTGGGTTCCACCAGTCCAAAGTCCAAACCAACAGTTAGTTTTTGTAGGAATGAGCCCAAAGAAGTGATAAATATAAATTAAGGAAAATTTCTATAAAAAAAAAATTTTGAGTTTGACACTTGTAACAAGAATAAATTTTAAATTTTAAATTTTAAATTTTGATAATATAAATCTTAATATTTTAATTGTGTTTAATTTAAGCCATTTGTTTATTTTCCTTAAGAAAAATTGATTAAAAAAAAATGATATTTTAGACAATTTTTGTGCAATTTGATTACTAAAGGCAGTGAATCAGAAAAAATAATAATAAATATACAATACAACTAACAATTTTGGCATAATTATATTAACATCCCTTTTAATAAAATGAAAGAGACTGAAATTAATGCATACGGTGTAAAGACACAAATATAAATAAGAAAAAAAATTATATTTCAGTGTAAAAGTAACGGTACCACAAATTATTGATAAAAATATGACTAAATATTTTATAAATTATACCTTTAAGGACACCTGATACAATTATGCTAAAATTATAAATCCTAGGCTGTGTTTGGGAAGTGGCTCATTGGGCTCATTTGGCTCAATGAGCCACAAAAGACAAAATAGCAATTTGAGCCACAAAAGACAAAAAATCACATCCAACCCATAATCATTACACTCTTCTCTCACAAAAAAAGTCAAAAAAGCCAAAAAGCCAAGAGCCCTTCCCAAACCAGGTTTTTGAGCCCAGGCTCATATAGCCAAAAAAGCCAAAAAGCCAAAGAGCCCAGCCCACTTCCCAAACGGAGGCTGTATGTTTTTCAATTTTTAAGAGAAGTATGGGTATTTTATTTTATTTTAATATTGTAGACAATTTTGGGGACTGACATTTGAAAAGCCCCTCTCTCTCTCTCTCTCTCTCTCTCTCTCTAAACTCAGTGCATCTCTTTCTAAGCCTCCTTCCTTAAAGCCTTCTACTTGGTGTGTCACCTGGGTACGGAAAGGTTTTGCTGCCGGCCTCCTCTCTCCTTCTTGCGCCCATTTTTTTATCATTTTCTTTGTATTTTTACTTAATAATGTTATAAATTTGTCCTTCCAATTTTTGCAACGCCGCCACCGCCACCAGATCTGCCACGTCCCCACCTTCATGAATCCACTTTTACTATATATGCCTCATCTTCTTCAAATCTATCTCTAGTCACCGGTATGGATGTTGCCTCTCTCTCTCTTTCCAATATTCTGAATATGATGTTTGAATTATGCCCAAACTTTCAACCTCGCGTCCAAAACTTTAAGATCTAGTTTTAGATCTTCTCCCATCCTCAACCTCAACTTCAATATTCTATCTTAACTAGTGAAGATATGGTCTTTAGATTTTAAATTGAAGGTTGCAGTTGCGTTTGGTGACTTGGATTTGATTGCTTTTGGTGTTTTTTTTTTTTAATATATTTTTGTTATTTGCTATAATAATCCTCCTTGTGTGGAGGTTGTGTTCCTCCTTTGTGAGGGTTTTTTCTCCTCCTCTATAGAGGTCAGGATTCTTCCTCCTATGGAAGTTTGTCATTTCTTTATGAGATCTTTTTCTTCCGCACGAGATTGCTTTGATTTTTTATCAGTTTTGCAATGAAAATTTTATTACCGATCTAAAAAGAAAAAATGATAAACTACCAATAAGTCCTAATAATTGAACTTAATCCCATCAAACCTTATTAAAAATAAGTTCGAATAAAATCGTCGTTAAAAATAATTTTTTATGATGATTTTTTACATGTCGTTAAAATTTGATAATTAATAACTTTTTTTTTGTCACAGTTTTTATAAATTATCATTAAAATTTACAATTAGTGACATTTTTTTGTGACGAATTTTTTAAATTGTCATTGAAAATTGAAAATTAGTAATGTTTTTTGTGACAACTTTTTTAAACTATCGCTAAAATTTATAATTAGTGATTTTTTTATGACAAAATTTTTAAACTGTCATTAAAAATTAATAATTAGTGATTTTTTTAAATAATTTTAATAAAAAATACCATTAATTATCATATGACCTATTGAAAAGTAAGTTCACCTACTAAGATACGTAAATCAAAAAAAATATATATTTGAGACAATTTTGTCTTTTGAAATAACTTCATTAAACGACAGCGTATTAAGTGAGCAAGTACTCCACTTGCAAATAGGGCAGCAAACGAATCGAGCCGAGCCGAGCCGAGTTTTATTGAGCTCGAGTTCGGCTCGTTTACTTATCGAGCTCGTTTATTAAGCTCGAGCTCGACTCGATAAGGAATTGGGCTCGAGCTCGATTCGACTCGTTAATTTTAATGAAACTCGAGCTCAGCTCGGCTCGACTTAATAATTTTTTTTAATATTATTTATATTATTTAAACATAAATATTTATATAAAAAATATATTTATATTATTATTTTTATATATATTTATATATTTTTAATATATAAATAATATATTTATTATATAATTTAAATAAAAATAAACTGACTAAGTTTATGCCAGTTTAGACTCGACTCGTTTACTAAACGAACTTAATATTTGCCCTCAAACTTGGTTCTTACTAAACGGGCCAAGCCAAGCCGAGCCGAGCCGAGCTGAGCTTGTTGATGAACAGCTCGCAGCCCTACTCGCAGACCTATCGACTAGCCGAAACCGTCAATCAAACCCTTTCGTCTCTGCTCTTCGTTTTCGATCGAAATCGAACGAGCAATTTCTCAAAGATGAATCTACTCAGGAACGCAATCAAATCTCATCGTCCGATTCGAGTCGATCACCGAAACCTACGCTTCTCGTTCTTTCTTCGTGATTCGCCGAGACCTTTCTCGACTGAACCCCAACAGCCAAGTCAGGACACTTCCAAAGACCCATTTCTTCGAACCCCAAGCACAGGTTCTCACAAATCTTCGACATTTCAAGCTCTCTAATGGGTTTTGTTTTATTTTGTACGATTTTTGTGTAATCGATTGAATTTGCGGAGTTAGGGTTTAGGGTTTTTAATGCTTATGTTTTTTGTTGTACATTTCAAATCAATAAATATTAAAATAAAAATAAAAAAAGTGAATTTAATTTGCTTTGCTAGCATAGCTAAGCTCTCTGATGGGTTTGTTGTATCCTAATTTTGTCTAATTGCTTGAATTTGGGGAAAATGGGGTTTTTAGCTTTACGGTCTTATTTGCTTATGATTTTTGTTGTATATTTCAAATCAAGAAAATAAAATTAAAAAAACTGTGAATTTAATTTGCTTTGTTGGCATAATAAGCTCTCTGATGGGTTTGTTGCATACTAATTTTGTGTAATTGCTTGAATTTGGAGAAAATGGGGTTTTGTAGCTTTAGGGTCTTATATGCTTATGATTTTTGTTGTATATTTCAAATCTATGAAATAAAATAAAAAAACTGTGAATTTAATTTGCTTTGTTGGCATAGCTAGGCTCTCTGATGGGTTTGTTGTATACTGATTTTATGTAATTGCTTGAATTTCGAGAAGATGGGGTTTTTAACTTTAAGGTTTTATATGCTTATGGTTTTAGTTATATATTTCAGATCAATAAAAAATAATGTTGAATTTAATTTAATTTGATAGCATAGTAAATGGTTTGAAATTCTGGCATTTGTTTGCATTTTTTTTTTACCCTGTTCTTTTTGGAAATTATTCAACATTAGGGTTAAGGTATTGGCTCAAGGCTTTGTTTGGTTGCTGAGAAAATGTTAGAAAATAGAACAATATACATTGGTTTTGAAATTTTTTCTCTATTTAAAACCTTTGGCTCTGGTAGTTAGAATGAAAAGAAATTTTATTAAGTACAATAAAGTAAAGTGAATGAAAGAAAAGTGCAAACAAGAGTAACTTTTCAACATATATTTGGTTGGGAGGGAATTTTTTATTTTTTTTTCCTTTCCAGAAAGTTACAACAAAATAAGATTTTATTGTTTGAATAGCATGAAACTTAAAAGAAAATTCTCTTATTTTGTCTAAATTAGCGTTATCCAGATATAAGAAGTGTTTATTTAAACAAAGTGGATTTATTAGAAATGAGACATCATGTTTTCTAGAAAATCAATCCATCTCATAGATTCTGCTTTATTCAATTTTTTTTCTTTTTCTTTTTTCTCTTTCCTATATGTTCCAATACTCTCCACGCAACCAAAACAGGGCCTTAGAGAAACTAGAAAATGAAAAAAAGGTTTTAGTAAACTGACGCTAGTACAAGTATATGGCCTGCTTGAGTTGAAATTTTTTATTTGGGAAGAAAATGAAACAGATGATATGGAACTCAAATTTTCATTTTGTTTTTTGGTTTTTCCTCAGCAACCAAACAGAGGGTTATGTTGTCTTAAGGTTCTTGGGAAATTCTTGATTTATCAATTGTCTATGTTGTTTTATTTTATTATTGTTGCTGGTGAACAACTTCTTTCACTTGGTGAATTGTTTAGAAACAGCAGGTAGAGTGTTGTATCTGTATTTAAGGGACAAATTCATGATATGATTTGAAAATTTTAAAAAGAAATTTGCGGCATGATAGATTGAAAACATATAGTGATTTATATTGAGAAAGACAAATCAGAATTTAAAATGTTAGATAAATCAGATATGAAGTAATTTACATTCTAACACGTGTTTGTGCTATCTCTCTTGTTTGTGTCAGGTTTGGTTTATGGGAAGTTGTTTGGCATTACAAAACATACAACAAAGAGTGATATTGTCAGTTTGCTAGAAGGGTGTAACGTGAATTTGGATGATATGAAAGTTGACTACAATAGAACCTATATGCCAACTGGAATGTAAATGTTCTTATCATTTGGTTGACCTTTGTTGATTATTGAAACATATTAGTTTCATTTGTTACTTGATTGTATGTTTGAATTGGTATTTTTTGTCTGCACATAAGTGGATTGGGGAGCATATTGTTTAAATGATTAATTTGTTGATATTTATTTGGTTGTTGTGAACAGGATGATTCAGTTTCCTTCTCGGTATGCTTATGATGCTGCTATCAGGGCTATTAATCGGAAGGGTCGCTTATATAAACTGGAGAGGGTAATATCAATATAAATGCATTTTCCACTGCAAGGTTGTTCATCTTGTAGTCTGCAAAAGTTCCCTGCTTTGGTAACCATGGTTTCATTGGTTTCAGGCTGATCGGTCCCAGTGGGATTTTATTACACCCTATGGTGGAAAATCTGTAAGTAGAAGTTTTTATATTGACACTTTAACTTACTAGCCATTTTTATTGATGATCGTCAGATGGAATTACTTAGCAATATAAATCACTTGCTTAGATATTGCAGTTCAATAGGACCAAGCCATTGGATAAAGTATTTTGTGCATTATACATGGGCAAAGTTAAGCATACAATATTTGAAAAATGGCATCTTAATCGTGCTCAATGTGGTATTTGTTGGCACAAGGATTAGACTAAGCCATATTTGGTGTTCCTGTTAATATATATCGTCGTTGGTTTTGTGTCAGTGTATATGCCAAATTGTTTGTATTACAACCCTTCGCTTCTGAGTCCTGACCTAATGACATCCTTTTATATGCATGCATTATTAAGAGAGGATCTTTTTCCATAAAAGCAAATATCTCCTAAATAAATTATCAATTTTAAAAAATGTTAATTTTCAAATGCACACCAAAATATTTATATTTGCCATAGGGAATGAAGAACATTTCATAAATCCTGAATATTTTTTCCTTGTTTGTGTCTTCAAAAGTTATTTTAAGATCTTAATACCATTGAAGGTTTCTTCTTATGCCCTGTGCGTAGTCCTTATCTATTAACTGTATGTTTTCCAGATAACATTACATGGCATTTGTTCTTCAGATAACATTATCTAATAATTGTATGTTTCTCTTGAGTGCCTAATGGAAGTCATTCACCTTTGACTTATTCAAGCAGGTGAAATATTTGCCGATATAATTTTATTTTATGTAGTTTTTGTCACCTAAGTAGGATAGATTATTATTATTATTATTATTTTTTTTTTTTTTGGTGATTACCCAGTTGTTTAGTGTCTGTCTGTATGCATTCCTTCCCCTACTACTTTGTCTTTATTTATTTATTTTTTTTATTTGTTGTATTTCTCTGTTTCTCTTTCCTAAGGTAATGAAAGAATCAATGTGATTGTCATTCTCTATGGAACTGTCATAATATTGATTGGGGCTCCATACCTATAAAAATTGTTTGTTGGTGCTACATATGTGGCTCTTTCTGCAAAAATTGCTCTCATATATTGCCAATGCAAAATTTTCCACATGATGTAGAATACTGATTTGTGTGATTGAAGTAGACAGAGAATGTTTTATATGCGGTCCGTATTATCTGTCAAATATTTTCTTGCAATTTAACTTTTTCTGGTTCTAGCAAGGTAGATTTGGTAATTTCACATGAATATTTGTTTTAAAAACATGCACATTAAGAATGTTTTATGCTCCTTCGTCAGGTGTTACTGCAAGGAATCCCTAGGAACGCACTTCTAGATGACGTAGAGCGGTTCCTTTCAGGTTGTCTGTATGACTCATCCACAATGCAAATATTTGTCAAGTATGTAATGAATTTTTAGTGCTGAAATAATCTGCTTCAAGTGTTCCTCGACTCTTTCTTTTTTCCCTTCTCTCTCAGATGAATCATTTGGATGAATTTTGCAGGCCAGCATTTCCGGACCCGATTAGAATGGCACTTGTGCACTTCCCATCACAGACACAAGCGATGCATGCGTTTATCACAAAGAACAGAAGCTTCTGTCTCAATAATCAAATCTCAGTGCGAGTTCTTCAGTAACTTTTTTTTTCTTCCCTTCCTTTTCGAATTTACTGGTTCTGTTTGTGGACATCATGTTCACACCGAATTAAGAGTAGGAAATGTAGTACCATTTCAAACTAGACTCGATCTCTATTCAAACCTCATTTATCGGAATTTTCCCATTTGATGAAGGGAATTTATAGTTTGACATTCAATTATATGTTTTTTATTATCTTTTTTCTTCTTTTGGTTATCTTTTGAGTACTACAAACTGTCTGAGCCAATTCTTCTGGTTTGATTTGGGATGCCATCTGAAATCAGTCAAATTAGTTTCTAGCGTTGCAACACCTGTTGTCGTGTCTTCTATTGGTCTCCACTGTTGGAAAATGACGCTTTTTCAGCAAAAAAATGATTTTGTATGAAATGACGAAAACTTGAGTCAATGGAAATCAAGCTGGAAAACGTTTTCCGCCTCAAGTCCTCTTTGTCGTGGCATTGGAACGGTGTAATGCTTCCTTTATATATCCACACTTACAATACATTGAGATGAGAGCACTGGAAACGTATGGACATACAAATCAAATCCCATTTGAATTGCTTAACAATGAGCTCTCTTAATCAAGGGTTTGGCAGAGCAGTAAAGACTTGAGAATAAGATACAAAGTTTTGATTTTGAGTTACTTCAAGGAGGGCAGAAGTGATTTGTTCGATTATTTTATTTTATTTTTGATCGGTAAATGTTAGTTGTTAGTTGTTAGATTAGCACCTATGGAAGAAAATCTTTTCATCCTTGGCAAAGCATCTAAGTGTTTGTACTTTCTTAATTGAACTCCTTAAAAGAGAATTGAACGTATAACCTCTTTGGGATTAAGTCCTAAGGAAGATATGGTGACCAATTAAATTAGGCCTAATTAGTTGTGGTTTGTTTGATTATTAATTTTATGATCTCGGAATTAATCGAAATGTGCATCAGCCGAACATTTGGTTATCACATAAAATTTTTTTTAAAAAAAAGAACAACGAGCTCTCATCCCCTATCCAAGAAACCCACTACCGGCTCATGCACGCAAAAGACTTTTCAGTGTGAACAAAAAATTATTTGTTTGTTTTTTAGAACACTCATTATCATCATATGATTTTCTCCTTTTTAAGATGAAAATAATTTTTAAGAATTTAATAATATTTATTTGATCTTTATTTTCGAGGAAATTTCATTTTCTCTCAGATTATACCCCTTTGATCAATATCACATCCGAACTTTTGATATATCAATTTACCTTATAATCTATTTAAATCATAATCAATTTGTTCGCTATCATCATATTTAAATATAAGAAGTTAAAAAAATAATAATTACATTTTGACTCTAAATTTTAAATTATAGATCTAAACTCACCCTTTCTATCCTCCTCTAGCACCCAAACTTACCCTCTCTCCTCTCTCAACCAAACAACCCTCACCACCAAACCATTGCCACATCGATGTACTGCTCCTACCACCACCAACCATCACCACCTTTTATTAGTTAACGGAAGCTAACATCCATCAGCCCTCATGTCATCTTCATCCTTCCAGTGGCGGCCATCGCCTAGCGACCCTCCGGTAGCTTGCAGCAACGGTGCTGCCAAGTTGGTTCAATTTTTTCTTCCGTCGACCCATTTTTGGTTTTTCTCTCTAAACCCTTCTCTCTTTATAATTCACACACAATGGACATGACGTTAGCAATCTCTGAAACCCTTGCGATGTGTTTTGTCCTTGAAGGATTCTTCTGGGTTTGGTTTATACATTTAATTTGTTGGGTCTTGAACAATTAACAATTCAATTTAATAATTAATCACACATGCAAGCCTACCCATCATCAAATAACTCAACTTAACAATTCCTTTATTAGAGAAGCAAAATGTCATCAAATAACTCAATTAATGCCTCTGTTGTTGTGAGCTCAAATAACCAGGTTTCTCTCTCTCTTTCTCTCTTGGTTTAAAGATCTAATCCAGATATCTAGAGAGAAAGGAGTGGTAGAGAGAAAGGAGGGGTCGTCGATGTTTGGGTGATTAAAGGCGAAAGGGAAGGGTTGGGGGAGGGGTTGTAGTGGCCGAGGGAGAAAGAGGGCTACAGTTTGGGTGAGAGAAGAAAATAAGAAGGGTGATTTTGGATCTATAATTTGAAATTCAGGATCAAAATATAATTTTTTTTTTGAATTTTTTCCATTTAAATATGATGCTAGGGGACAAATTGATCACGATTTAAATAGGTTAGGGGTAAATTGACAATATCAAATATTTGGGTGTGAAATTGATCAGAGGGGTCTAGTTTGGGGAGGAGGGAAATGAAATTTCCTTTTTATTTTAATCAAATTAGTTTCTATTTTTTTAAGAAAAATAAATATAAAAAAATTGAAAACTCAATCAAATATAATGATTCTATTTTCTGGTGAATTTTATTTTATAATGATTATTATAGTTTTTTTAGTACATTGGCAGATATAATATGAGAAATTGAGTTTTATTCATCACAAAATTTGAACCTTAATGTTTTAGTAGGACAGGCAACAGTTTTGTCCACTTATTAAACTAATCAAAGTTACCCGAAAATTGCTCAGAATTTTATATTTGTGGGTTGAAAGGATGAATGAATCTTAGTTTTTGATTGAAAATTTTGAATTAGTTTTATGGTTATATAGACCTATTATTTTCCTAATGAATAAATTACAATTAATATGACTCATTTACATTCTATCTTTTTAATAACTAACTTAAACTATTGTCTTGTTATTCTTAATACGTTTCGTTAGAACTTTTTTTAAGATTTAAACAGAACCAAGTCATATGTGAAACATATGACACATTTTTAAAATTTTTAAGACAATAGTATTCTTATTTGATAATCTTATTTGCATTTGCCTCCCTTATCTTAGTGATAAAGTATAACAAAGTACAAATGAAATAACTAAATAAAGTCATTATTGTCCTAAAAATTTAATAAAGCCTCATTTGGGAACAGACTAATTTAATAACTTTTTAACTATTTGGCTAAAATATGAGCTAAAAAAATTAGTATGTTTGGGATATTTTTTAACTTTTTACGAAAAGATGTGCAAAAAGTAGAGGAAAAAAAGAATTTTTGACTCTTTGGTATGGGTTGTTAACTTTTTGATTTTTTTAGTAACTTTTTGACTAAACCAGCCGCTTCCCAAACGAGGCCTAAGTGTATATCACATGACTTGATTTTGTGTAAAGAATCGTAACAAAAGAAATTAAATGTAACAAGATAATATTATAAAGTGATTAACTATAAAGTTCAAAATTTATGATTATTTACACGAAGACTCCTAAACTATAAAGTGTACAAATGGACCCTCTAAATTATTAAGGAGTATTACTTTATCCCATAAACAATAAAAGCTTACAAATGAACACCTAAACTATTTATAAAAAAGAAAAAAGAAAAAAAAGAAGTTTAAATTGGACCTCCTAATATTAGGGGTCAAAGTAAAACACACTAATAGATGAGGGGGTTCATTTGTATGCTTTTATAATTTATGGGTAAAACTATTCTTCTCAATATTTTAAGGAGTCTATTTATGTGATTTTTAATTTATAAGGTCAAAATAATATTTCTCAATTAATAACTCATTCTTAACAATTTGATAGTTCACGCTCTACACTAAGAGGTTATTTGAATAACCTATATAAGTGCACTTATTTGAGTCATATCAACTTTTTATTTTTCTGTACATTTTTTTTATAAAAATTCAAAAAGTATACTTATTTAGATCATTCTAAATATCTAATTGTCTTACAAATACAAAAAGTTTGATAGTAGATTTTTTTAGTAATTTTAACCGAAGTCATGTTTGAAATATATAACGTACTTTTTGAATTTTCAAGATAGTAATATTTATCTGATGATCTCATTTAAATTTTTCCTTTCCTATCTTAGTGGTAAAGTACATAAAAGTACAAATGAAATATTTAGATAAATAGATTATTGTCCTAAAACTTTAATAAGTGTATCACATGACTTAATTTTGTGTAATGAATCGTAACGGAAAAGATTAAAGTGTGAGAAGATAATATTATAAAGGAAAATTACTTGACAGAGGCGGGTGAGAAAAATAATAACAAAAAAGTGGTGGGTGTGTAAAAATTCATAAAAAAAAGTTGCACTCCAATACTTTTATAATTATTTTTGGTCTTATAGTCTGAACAGTAATTCCCCCTATTATAAGTTACAGAAAAAATCTCAAGGTCTGACTCTTGTAAAATATAAAAAATAAAAAAACTATGAGTCTTCAATTTTGTTAATTTGAATCATAATCTTTTATTTTGTTTGCAATCTAAATTATTTACCTATTTTCGTTAAATAAAACCGACTAAAATACTATTTTTTTCTTGCATTTTACTTCACGAAACTAGGCAAATGGTTCAAATTGAAAACAAATAAAAGATTCAGTGTTTAAATTGACGAAATTAAAAATTCTAATATTTCTTTTATTACAAGGGCCAAGCCTTTTTTTTTTTTTTTTTTTTGTAATTTCTCTCAAAATTTAAGAGAGTAAATTGCAAACAATATATAATTTAATTGTAATACTAAAGTTATGTTTGGCAATGAATTTTTGGCTAAAAAAGTACAAAAGATAAAATTGACTATATAAGTCGATAAGACAAAATATCACATCTAATGTCACGACCCGCTCCCCGTACCCAAGGGTTAAGTATCGTGATGGCCAGTAACTGAAGTTACCTACGGCCAATTCAAAAACAAATTAATAAACACAAGCGGAAGAAATATTTAAATAAGGGTACCAAAATAATCATTGGAGCTTCTATTTTTATTACAAAATTTATTGACCAAAAAGGTCGATATTTACATATAAAAAAAATATTATAAAATACTGTGTGTGTCTATTCCGCAGCCCCGTGTCTAAGACTTTCCAAAAGCTATTTCCGAATTGCATGTTTTCTGAAAATTGGTAAACAACTATAAACACATGGCAGAGTGAGAAACATTATACCAAGAGTATAAGGGATACGAAATAACCATGGATCGTTAGTTAGGCCAAAACATTTCTATAACAAATCATTTGAGTAGCAGAAATTATTTAAGTAGCAGAAACTGAAATACCGATATTATATAAATATATAATCATAACCACGGTACAGAACAGAACAGGACAGAGGTCACTGAAGTGACAGTCAGAACAGAGGTACGGATTCAAGAGGTGGCTCGTACGGATTCTAGAGGTGACTCCCACAATAGTGTAGCACTTAGTTCCGCACAGCACTTTGCTCCACACAGAGCAGAAGTCAATAGATCCATGATAAACAGAAGACCACAAAGTGGTCAAACAGAGGCCAATGGTTATTTAAGTCCCCAAAGGCGTGGGACTCCCGTGGTGGTACTTACAAAACATAATTATATATAAGGTCATAACCAAATATTCTTTAAAATATAAAAAAAACATACCCATGGATTTCCTTTTAAGCAAATAGGGTTTAGAAATAAAATCACGTAACCGAAACCTTTATAAAACATAACTTTTATTAATATACTAATAAAACATACTTATATAAAATAGATTTTAGTAAGTCAAAATATATGTAAAATACATTTTGGTGACTCAAGTTATAATATAACTCACCTTAACTTTAATACCTTACTCTTTCTTTCTACTATCAAAGACCCTTTTAATTTTCAGCATTCTTTCCTTCTTTTCCACTCTTTTCTTCTTTCCTTTCTTTTCTTTCTCTTTTTCTTTCTTCTTCGGCCGAATCACCTCCTTATATAAGGAGGTTATACCATTGCTTGGCCAACACGTGGCCAAGCCGTCCCTTTCACACAAATTCGGTAATAATTATATAGATTTAATCTTATCCTAAATAGATATTTAAGATAATTACTCTTTGACCCAATATTTTAATATAATTATATAAATAATTTAATTCTTCAATAAATTACATTTTATCGTATACCAACATAAAATTAATTATTTATTTTAATACCATACTCATTAATATTTTTATTTATATTATCTATATTATTATTATTTATATTCTGACCCCTAAACTTTTAATAATTATATTATTTTATAAAATTACACATAATAATATAAAATAAATTATATATTTTCCGAACTGAGATTAAATAATATTACTAGTATAAATTCTACAGAATAATTAAAAATCTGGATTGTTACATCCAAACCATAATCATTATATTTTTTCTCTTACAAAAGTCAAAAACAAAAATCAAACGAGGCTAAAAATGCCTGACTAAAATAACCAAAAAACCAAATTATTTTAGCTCTTCCCAAACGAAGACTACATCTACTTAAAATCTTATTAACAATCTTACTAAAAACATTCATGTCTAAATATTATTAAAAATATACATATTATTACTTTTTTTAACAACCAATCACATTTGATCATTTGTAATTTTAGTAAGGTAGTTAGTATGGGTAGAATTAGACCATACCACAAATTAACATAACTTTATTATAAAATTTCATAATATCAATTATAAAATATGTAACCTTGTGGTGTAACAAAAAAATATCGTAATCAAACCATAAACTTTTGTTACGTGAATCACAAAATTTTGGACATTATGTTTTGCTAATTTATGACAAGATTATGTATTTTATTATTGATATTGTAAAATTTTGTGATAAAATTGCATTAATTATGACAGGAGAGCATGTGGTACACATTCTTATAGAGGTGTAGGGCTTTCCGTAGAATTATTCAAAATTTAAAGAAATTTATTGTGACCCTTTCCTAATTATTGAGTTGTTTGGGATGTTTTAAATAAATGTACTTTTTGAATTTTTATATATATAAAAAAATGTGTAGAAAAGTAGAGAAAGTGAGTAAAAAAATAGAAAGGAGATGTTGATTGATGTAACTCAAATAAATGTATATATGCAAAAAAAAAGTACATTTTTTTTGTGCATGCCAAACACTTATGTGGTCGTTTGGTTAGGATTTTTTTAGTTGAGATTTTTTTAATTTTGGGTTAAAAAATTCGTTTTGGTTGACTTTTTTAATTTTTATAAAAAAAATAAAAATAATTATGATTTAAATATGATATTTTATCTTATTGATTTATTAATCTATTTTATGGTTGGATACTTTTTTAAGTCCAAAAAATCCTAACCAAACGAAGCCTAATTTAAGAAGTGAGATATTCTCAAGAATTCGGTGGCTCAACTCTTACCATAAAAATACAAAATGTCCCATAACGATGATAACTCATGATTCCAGATGAATGAAGTTTACGAAGTACCTAAAGTTTCAAATTCAAACCATCATCACCAACGGCTACATCCACCAAACCCTCCATAAACCCAACGGTCTCGACTACGCCGCCTATGGCCGCCTCATCCAACACTGCACCGACCACCGCCTCCTCCGCCAAGGCAAGCAGCTCCACGCCCGCCTCCTCCTCTCCTCCACCCTCCTCGACAACTTCCTCGCTTCAAAGCTTATCACTTTCTACTCCAAATCCAATCACCTTTTCCAAGCCCACAAACTGTTCGACGAAATTCCCCACAGAAACACTTTCTCTTGGAACGCCCTCCTCATTGGTTATTCCTTTAACAACATGTACATCGAAACCCTTGAGTTGTTCTGTCATTGGTTGTCTTCTCAGTCGGCGTCTGCGAAACCTGATAACTTCACTATAACTTCTGTGTTGAAGGCGTTATCGGCGTTGTTTCCGGACTTGAAGTTGGCTAAGATGTTTCATTGTTTTGTTGTGCAAAATGGGTTTGATTCGGATACCTTTGTTATGAATCCTTTGGTTACGTATTACGCGAGGTGTGATGATATTGGTTCGGCAAGGACTTTGTTTGATACAATGCCTGAGAGAGATCTCGTTTCGTGGAATTCGATGATTTCTGGGTATTCTCAAGAAGGGTATTATGAAGATTGCAAGAGTCTGTTTAGGGAAATGTTGGGTTTGGAAGGATTAAGACCAAATGGGGTTACAGTAGTTAGTGTTTTACAAGCATGTGCGCAGTCGAATGATCTTGTATTTGGAATGGATGTTCATCAGTTTATCATTTCAAATGAGATTGAAATGGACCTTTCACTTTGTAATTCAATTATTGCATTATATGCTAAATGTGGTAGCTTTGATTATGCAAGAGAACTTTTTGAAAACATGAGTGAGAAGGATGAGATTACTTACGGTGCAATTATTTCTGGGTACATGGTTCATGGATTTGTAGACCAAGCTTTGGATCTTTTCCAAGAAATGAAAAGCCCGGGATTGAGTGCATGGAATGCTGTGATTTCAGGCCTGGTCCAGAACAACCAGCACGAGGGAGTTCTAGAATTATTTCGTGAGATGCAGTCGTTCAGTTTAAGACCAAACTCGGTGACACTTTCAAGCATTCTTCCTTCTCTTTCACATTTTTCAAATCTAAAAGGCGGGAAAGAAATACATGCGTATGCCATTAGAAACCGATTTGATAAGAATATCTATGTGTTGACTGCCATTATCGATACCTATGCAAAATTGGGTTTTCTTGACGGGGCACAAAGCGTTTTTGAACAATCAAAAGATAGGAGTGTGATTGTTTGGACAGCAATAATCTCAGCACACGCAGCACACGGAGGTGCTAATACAGCACTTGATTTATTTGATAAGATGTTGAATAATGGGATTATGCCCGACCCTGTCACATTCACGGCAGTCTTGGCAGCTTGTGCCCATTCTGGAGCGGTAGATGAAGCTTGGAAGAACTTTGATTCCATGCTTGGGAAATACAACATTCATCCCTCAGTTGAGCATTATGCTTGTATGGTAGGAGTTTTAAGTCGAGCTGGTCAGCTCTCCAAAGCTGTTGAATTCATTTCTAAAATGCCATTTGAGCCAAGTGCCAAGGTTTGGGGTGCATTGCTTAATGGGGCTTCGGTTTTTGGTGATGCTGAGATTGGGAAGTTTGTTTGTGATCATTTGTTTGAGATCGAGCCAGAAAATACAGGGAATTATATTATTATGGCGAATTTATTTTCACGAGCTGGAAGATGGGAAGAGGCTGAAAAGGTAAGGGAAAAGATGAAGAGTCTTGGGTTGAAGAAGATCCCTGGTAGCAGTTGGATCGAAACAAGTGTAGGGTTACATAGTTTTATTGCAAAAGATGTCTCCAATGAAAGAACTGAAGAAATTTATGAAATGTTAGACAGATTGCTCGGGTTGATGAGAGAAGAAGGGTATGTTTTGATGGATGAATTCGATGAGGAGAGTATTTGTAATTGAACACCAAATCATAAGTTGAATGGAGTTATTTATTTGCAAACGAGGAATGTTTCAGGGATAACATACATGATGCAAATATGAGGCCTTTATGACTCAAATTGATGTCAAAATGTTCACAGTGCTCGAGCAACTAAGCTCCATCCAATGGCCAGAACCTAAACATTTGAATTCTATGCACTGAATAGTGGTGAGAAGTTCTCCTTCATGTATACGAAATCACTCTGAATTGGCTGTTTGTGTTCTGCATATTTGGATTCTCGTTCATTTGGGTTTGCAAGCGGGAGTCTTGTGCATTGGGTCGCCCATTCATTAGGGCTTGTAGAATGTCATTTCAGGTGAAACGATGGTGTCAGACTAAACATTTTTTTCAGTGTATACAGAAAGTATATATCGACAAATGTGGTGAAAGCCAATTTTGAAGTAAATGAAATAATGATGGAAATTTGTGTCCAAATAGTCCAAATTAAAGGAAGGATGCAAATGAAAACTCTCTCCGCACCATTTGTCAGCATGTATTGCATTTAGTTTAATTACCATTTACTTTGAATTTTGAACCATGTAATTAAATGGTTATTTGCAGATATCTCTTTAGAAGATTTTACTGTATTGAACAACAAATGGTTCAAAATTGTACCATCACTAATTAAACGGTTATGTCAATCTTTTATCTATATATTCTCATATTTACATTTATTGAAAAACAAACAAACAAGAACCTCAACATCAATAAATTCCAACTAGCACAATCTATGAATATTGTGGGGATCCTAATGAGACAATGAAGGGCACCAAACTATAGCCCCACTTAGCAGTTTTCATAAAGGGTCAGTTACAATCATACAACGATATATAATAGTGTGCTTTAAGCCACTTTCTTCACCCCTTTTCACATAAAACTATTAGGTAGTCTTAAAGTATTATTTGATATTGTGTTCTCAATAAATAAAGAATAGTAAAATAGATGAGTCATCTTTTATCCCAGCATTGTTCTACCTGTAAAATTTTTTCTCTGTCATTGATTAAAAGCACCATATGAAGAATATTATATGATATTTCAGAACTACTGAATAATTATTTCTTACAAGAAAAGTTATGTATATATAGGTTGATGTATATCTAGGCAAAGCCATGGTGACTTTGAGTGTAATTCAAATAACTTTTGAACTCTAAAATAAATATATAAATACAAAAAGAAAATAAAAAGAAGAAGAAGAAGAAGGCCAAAAACAAAAAAAAAAACACTTAATAAAGAAACTCAAAGATTTTTAAATACTCACCAAAGCACACATAAAATGATGAGGGATAATTATCATTAGAACCCATTAAAGGTATTGTTTAGCAACATATATATTGAGAGCATTTGTTCCAAAAGTTCTCCAACTTTGCTTTCTCAGGAAGATAGGTAAGCATGATTTTGAGCCATCATTGATGATCTATGTAATTATCAAGTGTATATGATGTACTCCATTTTACTTCACATTTACAAAGTTTATAATTAAGAATAAATTCCTCTCTTTTCCATTTTTCTACTGTAGATTTATGATTTGACGATCCTTACATGCATATGATTTGAAGAAAAATAAGCAATTTGCATTTTCACCTAAATCATCAAGCAAAATGATATTTGATACCATATGTACTTTATTGATTTATATTCACGTCTTATATAGATTCATGTCTTATATAGATTCACACAAAATGTTTATGGGTATACGTAAGGTCTACCATCACATTTATTATGCAAATTTATATGAAATGTAAAAAAATTGATAAAATTCATTCGGTGATAAAGACTTGTGCTTGGGTGTCAGTTTGTTCTCCAACCGAATAAGAGTTATGTCTAGTAATTAATTTTGAATTGATGTAATAAATACTCTTTTACGCTGTGTTTGGTTGGAGGATTTAAGGAGGGATTTGGAAAGGAAATGGGAAAAGTTAGGTGAAATGTGAATAAAATATACCTACATTTCACTTAGTTTCACACACCTTTTCCCTTTCCCTTTCCAAATCCCTCTCCAAATCCCCCAACCAAACACAGCATTAAAGAATAAGTGACATTCTTAATTCTGAGTACTTCAATGCCACCAGTTAAAATTAAACAAAGGCAAATATTATCTAAAAATGAGTAAAACGATGGTGTCATGGCATATTATAGTGTGAAATTTGGCATTTAGAGTAATATCAATAACAAAATCACTACTTTGTTGGGAGAATCTAAAGTAAATGGATATGGTATTGGACCTCTACAACAATTTTAAATTCTTTTAAAAATTAGTAGGATTTAAGATTGTATTTAATTCATGAATTTGAGGAGAGATTTGAAAAAGGTAATGAAAAGGAAAAGGAAAAAAAAAATATGTGAAATATGAATAAAATATAACTACATTTCATCTACGTTTTACACACCTTTCTACTTTTGTTTTTCTTTCCAAATTTCTCTTCAAATTTATGAATTAAACATAGCCAAAGAGGGGGAAAAAAAAAAATTACCAACTGCCGAAGACAACTGTGATACAATAAAGCGTCAAATGCATTTGGAAAAAGAGGCAGACCCCACTAGGGTGACCCCAGGCCCCCAGTGGGGTGTGATTGATGGATAATTTTTTTTTTTTTTTTTTCTTGGTCCACAGCCTCCTACGTGGAAGTGGGGTGCTGGAGGGTCACCCCCACTAGGGGTCCCAGCACGGCTGAATGCATTTATAAATGAGTAGTCATACGAACCTAATAGTTTTAAACCTCCAAGTTTATCCAAATTGTACATACAAATTGGGTGGTGTGGATGGTACATATAAATTGTACATATTCAAATGCATTTACAAATTGTGTTTGGATTAAAAATTTTGATAGATATTTGAAAAAGAAAAAAAGAAAAAAATAATAATGTCATACAAACAAAAAATTCATATATAATGATTTGGCTTGTTGTTAATATTTTACTTTAAAATAAAACACCATTGAAAATGAATTTATCTATAATAGTGGCATTACCATATCATTCTTGTCAAGTTTTTCGCATAAATTTTATATATGTTTAGAATTTTTTATTTAAAAAAATGACTGAAATATAAATAAAATATAAGTTAAATTTTTTTTCTCGCATATTTCTTTCATTTTTGAAATTTATTATCCAAACACAACCTTAAATATGCACTTTATTATATTTTTTTTGATAATGTTAAGAATTTTTATGATAAATATTACACAATCTTCTAATAGTATTACGACATTTTATGATTTCTGAAATAAAAATATTATATGTTACAACAATTTGTGATACAGTCATAAAAATACATAAATGCATCACAAATTATTATAACTTACAATATCTTCACTTTAAAAACCACAAATTATTCTCAAATTACCAATAAATTACGTAACATTTACTACAAAATTTTAAACATTTCAAAATAAATAAAATACAAAACAAAATACATATAATATGCACCTTTATAGCATTTCCCTTGAACTGGACATGGGTCCTATTTTCAACAGACATTGCAAGGGGCATCATGTGACATACAGCAACATCCAGAAACACTAGTGTCCTCATGTCTTCCAAATTTCAAACTACCCCTTCTCTCTAAAATGAAATTAATAATATAAATTCTCTTTCTCTCCTTTTCTTTTTCTTTTTCTTTTTCTTTTGTTTTTGCATGAAATAAGTTTCTAGATTCAGATCCTTTCCAAAACAATTGAGGAAGCATAATAGGATTAGCAGGGATTAAAACCCTTCAATGACCTTGGCTTTGAAGAATCTAGACATTAGAACAGTTTTGAGATTGGAATCATTTGTTCTAAAATATGTACTTGTTTAATCATTTATAATCGTACGATTTAATTTTTTTAAATAAAAATAATTGTAAGTACTTAAAATATGAAGACAGACACCTTCTCAAGAATAGAGATTCATAACTCACATTTTGTAAATTATCAAGGTTGAGGAAGAAATGTTGAATTCAATAGTTACAGTTTTAACACCATGGTTGAAGTAGATTAAAGTGAAACTGATTAAAGAAGATGGCCATTAGATAATGTTTCAAAATTTTTGTATTTTGAGATTCTCATGTGATCCAACAATTTTAACTATTTTGAAATTAAAAAAAAAAAGAAGCATATTTAAAACAAAATATCCATGACGTTTTTGGATACAATCTTTGTAGAGTATACCCTAGATAACATTAGAGCGACGACATCTCACATACCAAGTTAGTCAAGAGAATTTAACAAACTTGCTTGAATTTCAACCGTGATTGGTAGCTCGAAACTTTGGCTCGAGATTGTGGCTCGAGGGTCAAAACGACGTCGTTTTGACCCTGTTTTTTTTTTTTTTTTTTTTTTCTCTGGTTTTTGTTGCAGAACGAGAAGGGAGAAGAAGGGAGAAGAAGGGGAGAAGAAGAAGAAGAAGAAGACGCAGGGGGAGGGGGGAGGAGGGGGGAGGAGGGGGAGGGGGCCCTAATACAGGGGGGGGAGGGGGGGAGGGAGGGGAGGGGGAGGGGGAGGGGGCCCTAATACAGGGAGGAGGAAGCGGAGGCGGCGGAGGCCACGACGGCGGTAGCGAGACGGCGGTAGGCCACGATCTGACGATCTGGAGCTGGGCGACGACGGCGGCGAGGGCACGACGGCGGTAGGCGAGACGATCGGTGGCTGGGGCGACGATCGGAGCTGGGGCATCGGCGTCTTCTCTCTCTCTTCCCGTCTGCTTCTCTCTCTCTCTGCCTCTCCCTCTCCATCTCTTCCTCTCTTCCTCTCCCTCTCCCTCTCCCTCTCTTCCTCTCTTCCCTCCCTCGAGCCATTCGAGCCTCGTAGCATTCGAGCTACGAGGCATTATTCCTTGAATTTTTTGCCAAATGCTGGTTTTAGCTTGTAGAAGATCCACACTCCATAGTGATTCAATAATGTGCAATAAATGGAACATTTTAACCAATTTATTGTATTACAGAGAAGCTTTTAAGTGTATATATCTATCTACTTATGAATCAAATAATAAAAAAAATTAACAAAATAAAAAGTATATATCTACTTGTATAAATATATAGATCCCATCTGATTGAGAGACCAGGGTGCCAAGTTTTGACTTTGGTTTTCTAACAGAGATGTTAGCATCTTTGTTATTGTATAAACAAGGGTTTTATTCTACCAAAAAAAAAAAAAGAAAGAAAGAAAGAAAAAGAAAAAAGAATTTATTAAAAAAGTTCAAAAATAAAAAGAACTAAATTATACGAAGTTACGAACACCACTTTAATTATTATTGTATAATATTTTATTCTTTCAATTTTAAAATAGTATATTTGGAGACTTTCAATTATAAAAATTGATTCATTTCCACCATTTTAGAAGTGTTTGCATGGTTTTTAAAATTATATATTTGGAGACTTTCAATTATAAAAATTGATTTATTTTCACCATTTTAGAATGAGTATGTGCATGTTTAAAATTATATATATGGAGACTTTCAATTATATTCTTTCCAATTTTCTTAAAATCATATATTTGTAAGGTTTGCGATATTTTTTTCAAACCTTAACGTAGATCAATATAATTTACCCTTCTAAAATTTTAAAAAACACAAAAAATAAAAACAAAAAATAAAATGATATTGTAGTGATTATTTAGAAGTATCAACCTAACGGAAATGAGGTTGGTGATGTGCCTTATAGGCATAGCACCGTGTTGTGAGTTTGTGAAGGCACGTCTTGAATTTATTTTAATGATCTGAAATGTTCATTGTGTAGGGTTCGTTGAGTAGATCATCTATGAAAAAATTTAAGTTAATTAGACACGTGTAACTTATAACAAAACTACGTTTATGTTAAAAAAATAAACGGTTAGTATAATTTTAATAATATTTTAGAGTTATAATTTGTCTTGATCATGTGATTTTATTTGTTCGATTAATTTCATTTTTTATAAGGATAATATGCTTAATAAATCTTATAATGTGAATGATTCAAATTATCAAAATATGATCGAAACAAGCATCCGGGGTGTGACAGCTTGGCTGCTGTCTTTACCGAACAAAAAATCAGAGAGTCACACATCCATATACATTTCACATAGTTCAGAACTCAGATCTGATTGACTACAGAGCATCTTCAATGGTTGTTAAGTTCATTCATTGATAGTGTCATATGATAACTAACAAAAATTAGTTAGCAAAGTATTTTGCAATTTTTCCTCCAATAGGTGGATCTTTCTGTTTCAAAAGGATCTTAACTGGAGTTTTGGTGTATCAAACAAAGATCAACTAGTAGCAAAAAAAAAACAAAGATCAACTAGTAGCAAAAAACACAACAGTTGGGGAAACAAGGGAAAGCAAAAAATGATAGATTGTGGCATTGTGAATGGAAACTGGAGGTGAGTTTCTCTCTCATCTCTGTCTCTATATATATGTATACAGATTCACACACATATACAATTGGTATATATTTTTCTTACAAATTTGACATGGGTTGTGACTCAGTGGAAAGAAAATGGAAGGGGAAGATGGTTTGAGAACATTGGAGTGTTTAAGAGGAAGATTGCTTGCTGAGAGAGTGTCTTCAAGGATTGCCACAGAAAATGCAGACCATATGGAAAACAAAGTCTCTCTCTCTCTCTCTCTCTCTCTCTCTCTCTCTCACACACACACACAGCCACAAAGAGACTCTGCTTAACAATGACTAATTTCACCTTCTCTCTCTCCTCTCTCTCTCCCTCTCTCTCTACAGGTTATGGAGATAGAGAACCAGTTGAGGATAGAAATCAAATCAAGAAACAGAGCAGAGAAGAAGCTGAAATTGGTGCTGAAGAAGCTTGAGTCACTGAACATATCATTTGGTTCAGAGGAATCAGAGCATTCAAGCTTGATAGAGAAGAGTGAGATTTCCTCTCTATCATCCAAAGAACCAGATGAAGATAAAGATCCCAAAACCCAAATCACAAGCCCTGAAAAATGTGAAATTGAAGAGTCTGTGGTGAAGAAGAGAAATTGCCCGGTAGTCTCAAAAAATTTGGAAGACAATATTTCATCAAATCAAGCCTGTTCTGAAGAACACAGTGAGGTTGAATGGAGTCAGAATTGCAATGATCCAAAGACAGATGATCTTAGGTATTTAACTCTATTATCTCCATAGCTGTTTCAAATTTAACTTAACTTATGTTTGGATTTATGGATTTAAAGGCATGATTGTTTTGATTATGGATTTAACAATTGAATTTGAGAGATTTATGCTGATGTATTTATAAAATATTAATGTATAAGTTTTTTTTTTTTTTTTTTTGAAATCCCTCTGAACTAAAAATTATAATTGTATAAAGATCATAAAAAATTTCTCATTCTTATTCTTCTATCTTCCCTTTAAAATTATCAATCTATTTGTAATCTATTTATAGTCAATTCTCTTATAAATTATATTTTTATAAGAAAGTGGCTTCTCTCCCTTACACAATTCAAGAGGTCGAACTCGATGATTCAAAATATTTATTTCGTAAGATTTGTTGAAAATATAGTTTATGTAAAAATATCAGATTAATTAGATATCGATAATTACATAATTGAATCAAATTGGTGTTACAAAATTAAATGATAAATATAATTTTGATATTAGACCATTCTTTTTATTTAAAGATAAATGTAATCCAATTAACTAGCTACCAACATTTGATCAACCTAATTTTTTATATGAATACTTTTTTTTCATATATCTTACAAAATGAATCGTTTGAACTAGTTTGAATCATTCCGAGTGAACCCAATCCAATGACACCTCTCTAGTTGGATCACCAACTTAAAAAAGAGCTCAACCTTTTTTATAAA
Source organism: Camellia granthamiana (assembly GCA_036172215.1). NCBI lineage: Eukaryota > Viridiplantae > Streptophyta > Magnoliopsida > Ericales > Theaceae > Camellia > Camellia granthamiana. Next base: position 43,997,189 of record CM069912.1, on the reverse strand, counting down.
GTTTAATATCAAATACGTTCAATTAAAGTTTATTAATCTAAACCCAACGTTACAATATTACAAATTATAGGCATGTATACACACATTAATAATGCAAGGAATCCACACATACACCCAAAAAAAAAAAAAAAAACTCCAAAAAGTTCCTAATTTTTGAAATATGTGAATCAGATTAATTTCGAGTGTGATCTATACGCTAAATTTAAACCTACATTAAATATTCAAATTTTGAGCGCTTTTGTGAGTATTTTTTTAAGTGCATAGCATTTCTGATAGACACTCACACATGAATTCTATACATATAATTTTACGTTCATGTTATTTGTTTAAAGCTAATTAGGACTCAATTTTGCCAATATGACCAGTTCCTCTAGATTAAGGTGTTTAGTGGAGAAGGGGGACATTAATGGAGGAAGCAATGATCAAGCTGAGGATGATTATGTTGACAATTCACTGGCATTGGTACCAATTGATTTGCAAAAAGAAACAACACAACCCATTAATCCACCAATTGTTAATGCAAGTGTTAAAGAAGTTCTTGATGCTCTAAGGCATGCCAGAGAGAAGCTTCAGTGGTCAATGGAAAGAAGACATATCCTTCAAGCTGGCTCCAAATAATAATAATTATTATTATTTTAACGTTCAAAAAAGCTAACTGCTCAAATTTTACTTAGAAAAATAATGAATGGTTGAATTAATTGTTGAGTTAATTACTGAATAAGTTCTTAATTGTTGAATTACAGAAGCTCTATGATTTGTTCTTACTTTGTTTCTGTTAGAAAATTTTAAAAGTAAATGGGAATTGATTCCATTTGAATGAAATGATTCAGTCCTTCATAGTGTCTATTCGTATGAAATGTGAACCCAAAAAATATGACCATTCTAAAGATCACGAGTAATTATATAAATACCACTACATCCCATGACATTGATGCAAGTTAAGGTTTGTTTTAAGATTCATGCATTATGTCTAGTTGAGAATATAAGAGAGAGTGCATGGCACAAATTGATTCTCCATATACACAGAAAGTTATGCAATTTCTGTATGGGGTGGTCGTTGTATCCTGGAAGCAGAACGTCCATTAATCACAAGCACCAGATGTGGGGACGAAATTTTGTTTTAAAGACACAATGTTCAAACACTGATCTCGGTCACAAACTGTTCTAATTTTTGTAGAATTTCTACAAGAAATTTCTTATGTTCTACTTTATTATTTATTTACATTAAATTGATTTTCCGAAAAATATTTTCTTAAAATTTTAAGAAAGAATTTCAATCTATTCGCAGTTTCTATGTGTGCATATTCTGTAATACAGATTTAGTATTTTTTCAGTTAAAAATCAATTTTTCGCATATCATTTTCCTACCTAATGTGTTTCTTGTTTACAAACTCCCAATATTCTTTACTATTTTTCCTTTTAGCGATGATTTTACTATGATTTTTTTTCAATAGGACTTGATGGAAATTAAGTCCAAGTATTAGGACCTATTGGTAGTTTACCCTTAATTTTAGATATGGGAGTGACATAGAGTAACAGTAAATCTCAATGTAATCAAAGACTTAATCAAAGACATACCGTAAGACATTTGCTCTCAGTTATGAATATTGTCTAAGGATAATATAGGGAATCCACTAACTACTCAATGATATATAACTGAGAAGGTTAAACAAAAAATAGCGGCTACTAAACAAAAAGTTTGACTATAAAACAAATGAGGGAAAATTCATTGAGGGGAATGTGATTAAAACCTATTAATTTTGAGTCGCCATAATGGCAAACCAACCTACCTGACTGAAGATCTCAAGATCTAGATTCAAAAGGACAACCGAATTATGGATGATTCACTAAAAATCACTAAGTGAGTCTATCTCCTATCCATTCCTATGATGACGGTGATATCTGCAGCATGTGTTGTATGAAAGGAACTTAGGATGAGTTATGCTTCTAATTATTACTTATATTTTGAACAACCTAGAGCGATATCTTTCAAGATGAGTTTTTTAAGAGACTCGAAATAAGAATTACCTATATGACTGTGAATGGGGCATTTCTATGAAAATTGAATAAGGCTAAATTCTCTAAAGCACTCATGAAAATCAAGAATTGCCCAAGGCCAAAACAAGCACAACTGAAAGAACCAATATGTGTTTGGAGATATTTTATGTGAATTCTATTGTATTGGCTTTACATAAACGGCTGAATAGTTCAAGGTATCACGTCTACTGATTAGCTAGTAAGTTTGATAGTCTTTCATTAAGGAAAGTTCAAAACCAAAAGCTACATATCCTGATGCAAGATATTTTCATTTTCTACTTTCTTTGTCAGTGTCTACATTTCATTTGCGTTGTGTCGTCAAATTCATTCATGTGGGAGATTGCTAAAAAATTTTAAAAGTGAATGGGGATTAACTCCATTCGAATGAAATGATGCAATCCTTCATGGTGTCTATTCATATGAAAATGTGTGAACCCAAAAAATATGACCATTCTAAAGGTCACGAGTACTTCTATAAATACCATCCTATCCCATGGCATCGATGCATAAATTAAGGGTTATTTTAGGATTCATACATTATGTCTAGTCGAATATGTAAGAGAAAGTGCATGGCACAAATTAGTTCGCTACACACACAGAAAGTTGTGTAATTTCTGTGTAGGGTGATCGTTGTATCCTGGAGGTAGGACGTCCATTAATCGCAAGCACCAGAAGCAAGGGTGAAATTTTGTCTTAAAGACAGTATGCAAACACTGGCTTCGGTCACAAACTGTTCTAACTTTTATAGAATTTCTGTAATAAATTTCTTATATTCTATTTTATTATTTATTTAGATTAAATTAATTTTCTGAAAATATTTTCTTACAATTCCCATCTCCAAGTTTAATTTGTTCATAATTGCTCAATTACAAAAGTTCTATGATGTTGTTGAATTTATTTGATTTGCATTTTGGTTTATATGCTTTGCAAGATAATACTAAAAAAGGTAAATTACACCGGTAATTCTTATATTTTACTCCTTGTATCATTTGCTCCTTATATTTTTAATTTATTTAATTTTGAACTTTAATTTTAGATTTTGTGTCAATTAACGTCGTTAGTATTTTTGACAGAAAATTATAACTGGATTAGTGAGGTTAACTCATTAAGTTAAGCAAATTTATAATTGTATCCCTAAAAGAATGACATATGTCACTTATTTATATATTTTTCATTAAAAATTCTAACAATTGTAATCATTTAGATTAAATTGAGGCAATCATAAATTTAAAATCAAAATCGAGTCAATTGGAATTACGATGATTAAAATGACATAAAAATCAAAATATAGAAACTTCCGACATAATTTGTTGTAGTAAAAATCAAAAGCAACGATGGTATTTTGTCAGAAGTCCATATACTTGTATTTTTTACCCAACTCCATACCCGTGGAACTCTCATTATGCTAAATAAGCTCCTATTTAGGGCTGAAACTGTAAACACTTTATGAATTCGAAATGCATTTGGATTTGTGGACTTGAAATCAATGAATTCAACATCACTAATATTAACACTTTGTTTACGGAAATGCAATTGGAATTACCCACTTGAAATTGACTCGCTAATTTAAGTAATATTTGCACCCAGTTTGGCTTCCTTTTTAAGGGTGAACATACTTTCTTTGTTTTGGGTTTTGCTTAGTTGGGTCTATATTTATGATTCAATGTTTCTTCAATTCAATGTTACATTGTAGATCCAGATTTTATGATTGAATTTGATAGTTTTATTTAAAATTACTTGGTGAAGACAACTATTCCTTCGGTCTCAAAATATTTGTTGCTTATTTTATTTTTTATTATCTCAAAATATTAGTTCATTTTTAAAAATCAAAAATTAAAATAATATGAATTTCTTATTTTGCCATTTTTAAAAATTTATTAACAATACAAAAAGAATAATGACGATTGATATTTCTCAAAAAATGTACTATCAAAGAATAGTTTTGGAAAATCAATATTTTTGAAGTGTAATAATTATATTACTAAAAAAATTATTATTTTAGGACGAGGGTGTAATGAAAATCATTTGATAAAAGATTTTAGAGTAAATTATAAATACATCTTCTAAGATTTGCTTAAAATATGAATTGTCTCTGTGGTTTGAAAAATTACAAATACCTCCCTGTCAAAAATTTTTATTTAATAGAATTAATTAAAAAAGTGAAATTTCTAACTGTTTACCTATACAATAATAAAATTATCTGAATTATTAATCGAAATAAAATTTTAACATTATTAAAAAATGTTAATTAACTTGATGATTTACCTATTTGTTATGAAATTAAAAATCTTAAGGAATATAATGTAATTTCTAGAATCATAGAGAATAATTTATAATTTAAATAAAATTATTTGTAATTTATCTAAAATTTTATTTGTACAAAAATCTTGACAAGACACAAAGTAGTCCAGTTGTGTAGGGGGAGTGGGGCACTAACTTAAAATTCTAATTTCAAATCTCATGACCATTAAATTCTTTAAAAAAATCTTAAAATTCATGACTAACTCAGGTTTTGTTTGAAATATGCAATTTAAGTATACTTTTTATCTTTTTAATTTTTTGAATCACATTATTTTTCTATTTTTATACATATTTTTTTATAAAAAATTAAAAAATATACTTATTTAAATCATCTCAAACAATCATGTACTGTGTTGTATCTCTTCAAAAAAATCTCAACAAAAAGTATCTATTTTAGCTTTATTCAATCCTCGACTTTAAAATTATCAATCTATCTTTTATAAAGAGTAGTGTTATACAAACGAACTTTCTTAATGTGCCTGTGGGGATATATTTTCTGAGTACCAGCACATGGCCAAGGTGACGCCGACGTGTCGGCCGAGGTGCCACGTGTCCTGGTCGTGACGCCGAGGTTATCTCGGCTAGACCGAGGTTATCTCCGACGATATCAGAATCCAAGATAAGCGGATAAGGGACAAGAGTCCTAGAATGAGGAAGGACCTCAATCTAGATAAGGATAAAGCTCTTTGGAAGTTTATCTTTATCTATTGGAGAATCCAAGATAAGCACTGAGCTAAAGTCCATTGAAGCTAGGCTTCTATTGGGAATAAGATTGGGTTAACTATAAAAGAGAGGCACCCTCATGGGTCTAAGGTACGCAATTTATATTCTGAACAGTGAGTTAAGCACTTTATCTATCTTTGGGAGATAACTGACTTGATCATCGGAGTGCCCCCGGGTAGACGAACCACCGCCGGAATCTCTTATTTCTATTGCAGGTCACTCAGGCGCCATCTATTTTGCCAGTGCTCTCCAGTTGAATACTGAGTTGGCAGTGTGGTCAGAAATTCACTCACACAATTTGGTGCCGTCTGTGGGAAATAAAGGAGAATAGATGGACAACGACGGACAGAGAGAGAAGGTTGGGGACGACACTCCTACTGGGAGTGGAAGACCTATTGACCTTGACATCGAAAAAGACAACTGCAACGAGGAGACTCGTGATAAGAATCACGAAGGAAAGGACGTCGGCTAGGAGGGCGACGTACAGTAGAAATCAAACCGAAACGAGTACTATAACGAAGATAACCTCCAGGTATGGAAAGATAGATGCCTACGGAGGGACGAAGAGATGAAAGGGATGACGAATAAATTGGCAGACCTGCAATCGGTCGTCAATTTCATGATGCAAAATAACGTCATGCAGCCATCGTTCCCGCTGCAAGACACGCCGATTCCAGAGGCCAATGCCCAGAAGGGAGGGTAGAAAACAATCCCTGTAGCCCCCCAGCACACCAAAAATGAAAAACACTCTCACCGGCCTTCAAAGGAGGTCAGGCGAGGAGAGTCGAGAAGGAAAGAATCTCGAAGGACACATCACACCAAGGAAGCAGACCTCAAAGAACATCGGCATGTTCAAAGGCAGGAGTTGTGCTTCGATGCAACTAATGAAGAAATGTCGAAAAGGGCTCACAACGAAGCTGAGAGTAGTACACCTAAAAGACTGAAATCAGGAGATAGCCGAGCTCCTAGGCGGACCAAGGAAGACTTAAGAGATTACCTCAAGAGGAAGCAACAAAAAGCCGAGGTAACTTCCCCTATTAAGCCGAAAACACCATTCTCGGTGGAGTTAAACAAATTTGAGGCCCCAAAAAGATTCAGTATGCCGAGTTTCCAGATATACGATGGTAAGTCGGACCCTAACTTTCACGTCGATTTATACCTAAACTCGATGGCATTGTACACTTGGAACGAGCCATTGCTGTGCAAAGTGTTCCCCTCATCCTTTGGGGAAATTGCATCAGATTGGTTTCACAAATTGCCAAAAGGAAGTGTGAAGACCTGGGAAGGCCTGGCCGAGATGTTCGTGGCAAGGTTCGTGACAAACAAACTACAACCATTAAGGGTAGACACCCTGATGGCTCTGAGGATCAGTGAGGATGAAGGCCTTAGGGTCTACGCAAAAAGGTATTATGAGGTGCTCAACCGAATACCCGAGTGCAACCAAGAGGTGGGCGTCGTGTCTTTCAAGAACAGCCTAAAAGATGATTGTGCACTACAAAAGTCATTGGCAAAGACATTGCCAAAAAGTATGGAGGAGCTCATGGCCAGAATTGAGAAATACACCAGAGCCGAGGAAGACACGCCAGGGACTAAGGAGACAAAGCAAGAGAAATCTAACGACTCGCCGAAGCGAGATCGAGGTAATAACGGATCCAACAAACAAGAGGTAGGACTGAGGGCTGCACAGGCAGTCACAACTATATTCTGAATCTCAATTCACAAAGTCCTGGATAAAATCCGAACCCAACCCTATTTCAGAGCGCCAGCAAGGGTACCAGGAGAGTTTATAGGAAGAGGCCTTGGTAAGCATTATGCTTACCATAATAAAGATGGGCATCTGACTCAGGGTTGCAGAGCTTTGAAGTCACACCTAGAAGACCTAGTAAGGTAGGGCCATTTGAGGGACCTTGTAGATGAGGCCAGGACAAAGGAAGAGCAAGCAAGACTTCCTCAGGCACCAGCAGCTCCACCTCCCCCAGCACAGCAACCGCAGGCAGGCGGACCTTGGGTAATTAATGTAATTCATTTGAAGGTCAACAAAAACGAAATTCAAGGGGAGACCCAGAAGGTAAAGCACTTGCAGCATGTGCACCAAGTCCGGTAGAAAAGATTTCGCACTTGCAGCATGTGCACCAAGGACCAGTGGTGTCCTTTACTAAAGCCGACCTGGAGATGGTCCAACATCCGTACAATGATGCCTTGGTAGTATCCCTCCAGGTTAGGGATTGCCAAGTGAAGCGCATCCTAATCGACCAAGGCAGCTCTTGTGACATTATGTATGTCAGGTGTTACAAGGAGCTTGGCCTTCACCCAGACGATATGGAGCAATCCAATGGCCCAATGGTCGGGTTCAATGGAACGCTGACGTGGCCACTGGGAGCAGCAAGCTTGGAGGTGCAGGCTAGCACCAAGAAGGTAAAGACAGAGTTCATCATAATTGACACACCCTCCCCTTACAATGTTATCCTGGAAAGGCCATGGTTGCATGCAATGGGGGCTGTTCCCTCAACATTGCATCAGCTATTGCGGTTTCCAACAGAGCATGGGATAGAAGAGGTCAGAGAGGATCAGCTGCAGGCAAAGAACTGCTCCATGGCAGCAATGAAATCCACCTGCAGCATACGAGAACTGGAAAATGCAGAGATCGAAGATGAGGACGTGGAAGTCCTAGAGGACGTCGGCAAGGAGCCAGCCGAGAAGAGTGAAGAAGCCCTAAAGAAAATTTTCGTCCAGCAGGGGGATGAAGAACGCTTCTTTCTTCTCAATTCGGGCTTAGCCGAAGAAGAGGAAAAAGAGCTGGAGGCTTTCTTGAGGGCAAACATTGAAGTGTTTGCCTGGACGCCTTACGAAATGCCAGGCATTGACCCATAGGTCACTTGCCACAAACTGAACGTAGACAGGTTGACCAAACCCGTAATCCAACGGGCAAGAAGACCGACGTTGATGCATTTTGAGGCAGTGGAAGAGGAAATAGACAGGCTTCTGAAGGCCAGAGCCATTCGAGAGGCAAATTACCCAACATGGCTATCGAATACAGTGGTGGTGAAGAAAAAGAATGGTAAATGGAGGGTCTGCGTGGACTTTACCAGCTTAAACAAGGCCTGTCCCAAAGACAGTTTTCCTTTACCCAAGATTGACCAATTAGTGGATGCCACATCAGGGCATGGGAGGATGAGCTTCTTGGATGCCTACAGGGGGTACCATCAGATAGCCATGTACCCCCCAGACGAAGAGAAGACTGCGTTATCACCCCAAAAGGACTATATTGCTACAGAGTGATGCCTTTTGGGTTAAAAAATGCAGGAGCAACTTACCAGAGATTGGTAACCAAGATGTTCAGACACCTGATCGACCGAACAGTGAAAGTTTACATCGATGACATGGTCGTAAAGACCAAGGAACCTGAAGGTCATCTGGCCAATCTAAAAGCAGTCTTTGATATCCTTAAAATATATCGGCTCCGACTCAATGCATCGAAATGCGCATTTGGAGTTGGATCCGGTAAGTTCTTGGGATACTTAGTGACCAGAAGGGGCATTGAGGCCAGCCCAGATCAGATCAAGGCCATCCTAGAACTGAAAAGCCCAACATCAGCGAAGCAAATACAGATGTTGACTGGAAGACACTACAACAAAAAGTATAATTAATAACATTTGTTTATAGCATTTTTTTATAAATGTTATAAAATAAAAGGTATACATAGCATTTTTTAATAAAATACTGTAAAAGATTTTTGAATAGTAACATTTAATTTTTTATAGCAATTTTTTATATTTTAATAGCAATTGAAAAACATTGTTAAAGGTTTGCTAATACGGAACTTAGTTCTACAGGCTATAGCAAGGAAAGAATGCTATTGAAACCTAAAGAAAAAAAAAGGCGCTCTAAATTTGCCACGATTTTTTCATTCAGTTTCCATCTCTTGCACGACCCCTCTCTTGCGTTGTATTTCTTCCAAGTAAAATCGCAAATCGAGCATACAAAAAAAAACCCCTAGAAAACACTTGGAATTTGTTTCAAGTTTTTGCGTTTGATTTGGCAAGTTTGTGTCTCGGTTTGACGAGTTAGTCGATTTACTAGATCAGAGTTGTAAGGAGTTGAAGCTTTGTTATTCATCGTTGAAGTTTCTTAGGTAATTTGATGTTTTATTTACTTCTTTCTGTTTGGGTTTATTTTTTTTATTTTTTTTATTTCGAAAAATTGAACCAAAAAAAGAAGAAAAAGAATAAGAAGAAACACTCAGTGCTCTGTTATTTTGGATGATTTGGTTTTAATTTAGTAAGAAATACATTAACCATTTTTGTGATTTTAGTATGCAGTTGAAATGAGTTTTTTATCTTCTTGAAGGATTTTCTTCAATTTTCATTCTGGTTTGGTATTGTACGATGTTTTTGAATAGTAGTGTATTGTTTGGATTGTTGAAATTGTCTACATAGGTGGTAAAGTTATATAGGATCATAGTTTCTTTGATATATTGCACTAGTATATATTATTATGCCTCTTAGGTGCTTGATAAAATGCCACTAAAAGTGGCTGACTCTTACTATACTTGTATACTGTTTTCTTATGAGTTTTTTTAAAATCTGTATTTGTATCTATATCTATATCTATATTTGTATATATGTACACATAAACATAACCACTATATTTGAAATTTATCATGTTATTATATATGAGAACTCACCAAGGAGATGAAAAGTTTGGTGAAACAAAAATGTTATATATAGCAGCCATCACACAAAAAAAAAAAAAAAAAAGGATTCTGGATTTTTATTTTTTTTCTGTTTTCAAAGAAAAAAAATTATGGTTTATGGTAAAATGCCAATAACATTGGCTAAAAGTAGATATTATATCAGTGTATTGTATTTTATGTCAATATTTCCAACCATTTGTGAAAGTTATGTGTGAGTTTTTCTTCTATCCATGTCGTCATTAAAAACACGATGGGTAAAAAAAAATGGGTAGGTGAGTAAGAATTTTTGGCCTATTGATATAGCAATACTATGTAGTTTGAGGTTGTTGTTTAACTTTTATGGAGTATAGTTTGATCGAGTTATATGTAGTTCTTCATGTGATTGTTATTGAGTTTGGAAATTGTTGACTTTAAAGATATTGTTGGATTTTGAATCATTATTTGAAATTTATCTATGACCGATTGAACCCCAAAAAAGAAAAGAAAAGAAAAAGGTATGTGATTTAACTCCAATTAAACTCTATTTGGATATGTAAATTTGGATTTGTAAATGAAATTAAAATTTATAGATTTAAATTGATCTCAAGTTTTGGGAACTTAAATAATATTCAAAACTCTCTTTGTAAGAGTTAAACTAATTATACATGAGCAATTATGGACCTTTTATTAGATATTAGTTAACAGCAGCAACAAACACTCAGATGGGCACATCTACACCCAATCTGTTGCTGCAAACTGCCATAAATTGTAGAACTTAGAACTAGCAGCCAACTCTTATATACAAGCTCAACCAAGAAATGAGAACATAGAACTGCAAACTAACCTCTCCCTCTTACAATATCCATAATTTAGAAAGTCAATTTGTATGTTTTCTTAATATAGAAGGTCAAAAGGATACTTAACAATAGTTTAAGGGATCACTGTGTAAATACCCTCTTTTTTTTTTGGTCCAAAAGTTGAAAGAACCAGGGGTTCAAAAACGTGCACTTAAACCAAATGGAATCTTCTGAATTTTTCTTAGTACGATTTTTTTCTTTTTAAACTGTATAGTGATCAAGTACCCCAACCATATGACCGTTAAGCTTCCTACCATGACTATCGTTGAACACTTGAGCCAAAAAGTTCACAATACCACTTATTATGCCACTACACCCTACTAGTCGAAGAAACTCATTACCCCACACCAAAACGAATATACACATATACGAAAATTCTATACCATATATATATATATACTGAAAACTGATAAGAATATACAGCCTATACAGCAACAGTCGAAGTCACAGCTTATGCTGCTACAGTCTAAGGCATCAGTGCCACCACCATATCAGCAGCACTCACGCCCATCTCACAACTGCAGCTTCAGATCCAGCTCAACTTCTATTCCTGTATCTGTCTGTTAGAGATATTAGATATTTGTTAGAGTTAGATATTAGTTAGAAGATTGGTTACAAGTTTGTTAGACAAGTTGTTAGATAGTTAGACAGTTAGAATAATTGAACCATGTTTACTAACAGACGGATAGACCTCAATCTTGACATATACTCATGGGTATTTAGAGAGGACCTATTTTATTCTTTTATCATTCTCTAGCTTATTAGGATATAACCACTCAGATATTGCTAGAAAATAGTCATCTAGGAGGAGAATATTTATAAATATAATACACTGCTTACTATTTAATGCTAATATATCATAACCACGCTTCAGAATGCATCTTCTGCCCTCTAGAGCTCCAACACCAAGTCTGCAGTGTAAACAATAGAACTGAGTGAGGTTAATTACGAAAATAGTTGGACCACTGTAATAATTATATCTACATTAGTGCCTTACATGCTACCAATTTTCAGGAGGACATGATATCTGAACCCATATATGACTTGTACTAATTAGTGAATGTAAATGTGAAAATAGATTGGGACCTCAAGTAGGAGGGCTTCCCTTCATGCATATCGAGAAAATTTAGTTACATCTTCAGCAGCTAAAGAGTGATAATAAATTCCAGGATCTACGGTCCATAATCTAGTGGATTGCGTTGCATCTGATTTGGTTACTATTGCTGCTTGTTTTTCTTCCTAGTGGCTTTTTAATTTGCTGTTTGTTTTGTTGCTGCTGGTGCTTCTTGATTTGGTTGCTTGTTCTGTTAGTTGGTTTGCTTTTTTTGGGCCAAGTTCTTTTTTTTTTTTTTTTTTGTTTCTTTGTTTGTTGGTTCCTCACCAACTTTTTGTTGGGTGGTCTTGGGCCTCTCTCAACCCCAAAAGCTAGCTCAAGAGGTGAGGCTTTCCCTCACACTTATAAACTGACCACCAGCCCCTTCCACAACCGATGTGGGATAACCCCAACAATCTCCCCCTCACACATCGGGCCCTGGGTCGGAGCAGCGACAACCCGTTTCTCCCGTGGACTATTGGGCTGAGACTTGTTGGAAAACCTGGGCTCTGATACCAGTGTTGGGTGGTCTTGGGCCTCTCTCAACCCCAAAAGCTAGCTCAAGAGGTGAGGCTTTCCCTCACACTTATAAACTGACCACCAGCCCCTTCCACAACCGATGTGGGATAACCCCAAAAATTGTTGGGTATACCTCCTTATTGGAGTGTGGGACCCAATTGGTTTTGGAAAAAGAGTTTTAAGTTGGCTTGGTTTAGGTATAATATTTTTATATATTATATTTGTGGAGGCCCAATTCAATTTGGATACAATTAGGGTTTGATTACAAAACCCAAGATTTAATAATATATATATCTAATATATATATTATTCTTGTTCTATATATATTTGGTGCGGCGGCTTACTTTTCTTGGAGAACACAGTGCTGAAGATTGGAGATTCAATTTCAATTGTTTTGAAGCTCGGTTTTTGGGGCATCTTCGGTTGGTGTTTGGTTCGTTATTTTGGGTCTTCTTCAACTCTGATTCTGAAGATTTTGATTCATCTATTTGGTGAGGTCTTTCCTCTTTGTTTATTTGTGATTATTTGGAATTCACCTAAGGGTGGTTTTGTGAGACCATTAGTGTCTCGTTTGTAATCGTTTGGAACTTATTTGGTTGATAGTGGAATCGGATTTCGATCCCGTGGACGTACCTCACATTGAGGGAACCACGTAAAATTCTTGTGTTGCCTTTGATTTAATTTTTCCGCATTAGTTTTTATTCCCATTGATTGATTTACTTGTGGGGATTCATCGATTTTCCCTAACAACTGGTATCAGAGCTTACGGTTTATTTGGATTTATTTATTTGTGTAAATCAATGGAGGGGAATGTGGGTCGTATGTCTAGCTTCAATGGAAGCAATTGGGTAACTTGGAAAACTAAAATGGAGGACATATTATTTTGTAAAGATTTGTATGGACCCATTGAGGGTGATAGTAACAAATCAAAAGATGGTTCTTTTTCAAAGAAAGACGTTGAGTGTTATTATTGCCATGAGAAAGGGCACATGAAGCGGGAATGCCGAAAGCTCAAGAACAAGGAGAAAAGGCGTGACAAAAGTGTGGATAAGAAGCAAGAAGACACAACAGCAGTTACTACCGATGATATCATGGTCGTTTGTGAAGATGATTGTATCAATTTTGTGGGCCAAGAGAGTCATTGGGTGATTGATTCTGGTGCTTCTTTTCATGTGACTTCTCGAGTTGATTTCTTCACTACCTACACTGCAGGAGATTATGGTTCTGTTCGAATGGGTAATGAAGGTTTGTCCAAGATTATTGGTATGAGTGATGTTTGCTTGGAAACAAATTTGGGCTGCAAATTGTTGCTTAAAGATGTGAGGCATGTTCCCGACATTCGCCTTAATTTAATCTCTACTGGGAAGCTAGATGATGAAGGCTTCAACAACAAATTTGGTGATGGAATATGGAAGCTCACAAAGGGTTCTTTGGCGGTGGCTAAGTGCAAGAAGACTCATACACTTTATTCGATGCAAGGAAAAATTTGTAAAGGTGTTGTCAATGCACTTGAAGATGATACTTCTACCGAATTGTGGCACAAGCGGCTTGGCCACATGAGTGAAAAGGGGCTGCAAGTATTGTTCAAGAAAGAGCTTCTACCCGGTTTGAAAGGTACACATCTTAAAACTTGTGTTCATTGTTTGGCGGGTAAACAACATAGAGTTTCTTTTCATAAAAATGTTGCTTCTAGAAAAGAAAATGTGTTGGAGTTAATTCATTCGGATGTTTGTGGTCCTTTAAAAGTTAGAACACATGGTGGTGCACTTTATTTTGTTACTTTCATTGATGATTATTCAAGAAAAGTTTGGGCTTATCTACTAAAAACTAAACATCAAGTTCTAGAAGTATTTAAGCATTTTCAGGCCATGATTGAAAGAGAAACAGGGCAGAAATTGAAGTGCATCCGAACAGACAATGGTGGTGAATACATTGGGCCATTTGATGAGTATTGTCGCAGCCAAGGTATTCGGCATCAAAAGACAGTTAAGAAGACTCCTCAACAAAATGGCGTTGCCGAGAGGATGAACCGCACCATTGTGGAAAGAACAAGGTGTTTGCTTTCACAAGCTAAATTGCCAAGACCCTTTTGGGGTGAGGCAATGAGTACAGCGGTTGACTTGATCAATTTATCTCCTTGCTATCCTTTGAATGGTGATGTTCCTGAAAGAGTTTGGACTGGCAAAGATGTGTCTTATGAGCACTTGAGAGTGTTTGGTTGCCGAGATTTTGTTCACATTCCAAAGGATGAGAGGTCCAAGCTTGATAGTAAGTCAAGACAATGTATTTTTCTTGGCTATAGGCGTGATGAATTCGGGTATAGATTATGGGATCCGGTCGACAAGAAAGTCATTCGAAGCCGTGATGTTGTGTTTCTTGAAGACCAAACAATTGAAGACTTTGGTAAAGGTGATCAACCGGAGCCAAAAACTAGTGATCTCATTGACATGGATCCATCTCCTTCATCTCCAGTTGATGATGAAAATGGGGGAGATGTGCAGCCACATATTGAAGATGTGGAGGATGATGCTAATCCTAATGAAGTTGAGCCAGAAATTGAGGAAGAGCATCCAACTCAAGAACCACCACCACAACTTGAGTTGAGGAAATCTACAAGGGACCGACAACCTTCAAGAAAGTATCCTCCCAATGAATTTGTGTTGATTTCTAATCAAGGGGAGCCGGAGAGCTACCAAGAAGCAATTGAGCATGCAAAGAAAGATGATTGGAAAAAGGCTATGGAAGAGGAGATGAATTCCTTACTTGAAAATCACACTTATGATTTAGTGAAGTTGCCTAAAGGGAGGAAAATTCTGAAAAATAAGTGGGTTTTCAAATTGAAGAATGATAGGAAGAATCTGAGGTACAAAGCGCGTCTTGTTGTGAAAGGCTTTGGGCAAAAGAAAGGCATTGACTTTGACGAGATTTTCTCGCCGGTTGTGAAGATATCTTCTATTCGGGTTGTACTTGGCATGGCTGCAAGTATGAACCTTGAAGTTGAGCAACTTGATGTGAAGACCGCATTTCTTCATGGTGATCTTGAAGAAGAAATTTACATGGAGCAACCGGAAGGTTTTGTAGAGAAAGGGAAAGAGAAATTTGTTTGCAAATTGAAGAAAAGTTTGTATGGCCTCAAGCAAGCTCCGCGGCAATGGTACAAAAAATTTGACTCTTTCATGATGAATAATGGTTTTTCTAAAACCACTTCGGACCATTGTGTGTTTGTGAAAAATTTTTCGGATGGTAAATTTATTATTCTTTTGCTTTATGTTGATGATATGTTAATTGTGGGTCAAGATTCTACCATGATTAACAGGTTGAAATTGGAGTTGAGCAAGTCCTTTGCTATGAAAGATTTGGGACCGGCAAAGCAAATACTTGGTATGAAAATTGTTCGTGATCGCAAAGAGGGACTGATTTGGTTGTCTCAAGAGAGCTACATTGAGAAAGTTCTTGAGAGATTCAACATGGATAAAGCAAAGCCGGTTGGTTGTCCACTTGCAGGTCACTTCAAACTTAGTTTGAATCAATGTCCTACAAGTGAGAAAGACAAAGAAGAGATGTTGAAAATTCCTTATGCTTCAGCAGTTGGTTCTTTGATGTATGCCATGGTTTGTACAAGGCCGGATATTGCTCACGCCGTTGGTGTGGTGAGTCGTTTTCTCTCTAATCCGGGTAAAGAACATTGGACAGCGGTAAAATGGATTCTAAGATATCTTCGAGGGACTTCGAAGGTGTGTTTGTGTTTTGGAGATGGTAAACCGATGCTTGATGGGTTCACAGATTTTGACATGGCTGGTGATGTTGATTCTAGAAAATCTACTTCGGGGTATTTGATGACTTTTGCAGGGGGAGCTGTGGCATGGCAATCTAAATTACAAAAATGTGTTGCTCTCTCAACTACCGAAGCTGAATTTATTGCCATTACAGAAGCTTGCAAAGAAGAGTTATGGTTGAAGAAATTTTTGCAAGAGTTGGGTTTGAAGCAAGAAAAATATGTGCTTTATTGTGATAGTCAAAGTGCTATTCACTTGAGTAAAACTTCTACCTTTCATTCGAGATCGAAACACATTGATGTGAGATACCATTGGATTCGTGATGTGTTAGATTCGAAATTGTTGCAACTCGAAAAGGTTCATACAGATGATAATATTTCAGATATGCTGACTAAGACTTTGTCGAGGGACAAACATTTAAAGTGTCGAACTTTGGCGGGTATGGTTGATGTCTCCACCTAAGTCGGTAGGGGGAGAATTGTTGGGTATACCTCCTTATTGGAGTGTGGGACCCAATTGGTTTTGGAAAAAGAGTTTTAAGTTGGCTTGGTTTAGGTATAATATTTTTATATATTATATTTGTGGAGGCCCAATTCAATTTGGATACAATTAGGGTTTGATTACAAAACCCAAGATTTAATAATATATATATCTAATATATATATTATTCTTGTTCTATATATATTTGGTGCGGCGGCTTACTTTTCTTGGAGAACACAGTGCTGAAGATTGGAGATTCAATTTCAATTGTTTTGAAGCTCGGTTTTTGGGGCATCTTCGGTTGGTGTTTGGTTCGTTATTTTGGGTCTTCTTCAACTCTGATTCTGAAGATTTTGATTCATCTATTTGGTGAGGTCTTTCCTCTTTGTTTATTTGTGATTATTTGGAATTCACCTAAGGGTGGTTTTGTGAGACCATTAGTGTCTCGTTTGTAATCGTTTGGAACTTATTTGGTTGATAGTGGAATCGGATTTCGATCCCGTGGACGTACCTCACATTGAGGGAACCACGTAAAATTCTTGTGTTGCCTTTGATTTAATTTTTCCACATTAGTTTTTATTCCCATTGATTGATTTACTTGTGGGGATTCATCGATTTTCCCTAACACTTTTTGGCTTGAGCTAGCATATGATTAGGTGTTCTTCTTAGTGCCAACCTAGTTGGGATTAAGAAGTAATGCTATGATGCTTTTTGCTCTCTCCTCCTTTTATTGATGTATTGTCATAGTTTCTATATTTTGATTTCATCAATAAAGTTTCTTTTTTTGCTGATAAAAAAAAAAAAAAAAACATTCATTTAAAAGAAAAAAAAAATTCTTAATGGCAATTCTCCTTTGCATTTATTGTGTCACTTTGTATTTCCTTACATGCTTTTGAAAAGAAAAAAGAGTAGAGATATAAGCATTAAGTATAAATACTTTGTTTATTGATATAATTTTATTTTTATTTTTCCTTTTTAATGATATACACTATTGTTAAACTAATTATACTTACTGTGATGTGTTGATTATTGTTTTACAGTTATTAGGTTTGGAAAGAAGATGGAACCAATAGAAGTCAGCTTGGAAGTTTGTGGGTGCAGAAAAAGGAATTTGAATGTGTTATTGTCTTGTACATACCGACATTATGACTTTAAGTTTTTGTTTTTATTTTTATGAACATAGTGAGAGATTGTGTTTTGGTACTTTATTAAGACAATGTTATGACGATTTTATTATTTCTTGAAATTTGTGGTGATGAGTTATTTTTTAATGATGATATTGTTTTGTATGTAATGGATGAAAATGTGTTTGTTGCATTTACAAGATTTAGGTTTCCAATATTGGTGTTGGAATGGATTTTTATTATATTTATAACTACTATATGATAGCATTTAAAATTGCTATCATAATGAGGTGTTTCTAGCATTTAAAAAATATTACCATGCTTTATTATAACATTCTTAGTTAGTTATGATATGGTAAATTGTAACATTACTAGATTGCTATAAAAACAATTTCATAGTATTAACAAAATGTTATACTTTGGTATTTTTAGTAACTTTTAAATATTTCATAGCATTCAAAAATTGTTATAATATATTTACGATAGCGTTCAACGATAACATTCGATAAATGTTATTAAAAATGATACGCTTTTAATAACATAGTCAAACATAGCATTCCAACGAATGCTATTGCTTACTTTTGATAGCATTCATCGAATGCTATAAAATGTGTTTTTTGTTATAGTGAGAGCTACAGCCCTGAATCGGTTCATAAGCAGAAGTTCTGACAAATGTAAACCCTTCTTCAGCTTAGTAAATAAGGCCACAGACTTGTTATGGACAGAAGAATGCGAAGTCGCCTTGGCCGACTTGAAGAAATATCTGACCACGGCTTCAGTTCTCTCAAATCCAAAACCTGGAGAGGAGTTGTTCCTATACTTAGCAGTTTCGGAACATGCGATAAGCGCAGTGGTAATCCGTGAAGAAAAAGGGGAACAAATGGCTGTTTACTATGTAAGCAAAACCCTGGCTGATGTAGAAACCAGGTATTTACCCTTGGAGAAGTTAACGCTAGCCTTAGTAATGGCTTCAAAGAAGCTGAACCATTACTTTCAAGCCCACAAAATTGTGGTGCTAACTGAACATCCTTTGAAGTCCCTGTTGCAACAGGGAGATCTGACAAGCAGAATAGCCAGATGGGCAGTGGCCTTGGGCTAGTATGACCTGGAATACAGACCCAGAACAGCAATTAAAGGCCAAGTCTTGGCCGACTTTGTGGCCAAGTTCACTCTAGGAGCCATCATACATCAGGTTTCATTGAGCCGAGGTGAACGATATCCAAACGAGCAAAGAGGAGCCCAGCCGAGGGCAACAGAACAAAGGAAGAAAGAAAAACTCAGGCCCTGCAGCATTTACATCGGCGACTCCTTTCGACTGTTTGTTGATGGGAGTTCAAACCGACAAGGAGTGGGGGCAAGAATAATACTGGTATCTCCAGATGGACAGATACTAGAATAATCCATTCGTTTGGGGTTCAAGGCCTCAAACAATGAAGCAGAGTATGAAGCACTGATTACAAAACTGAAACTGGCAGTAGCAGTAGAAGCAGATAAGGTGATAGTCTTCTGTGACTCTCAACTTATAGTCAACTAGACAACAGGCGAGTTCGTAACCCGAGATGAACGTATGTCGGCATACGCAAAGGAAGTAGGCAGGCTGGTGGCCTTATTTCAGAATTACCGACTACAGCAGGTTAGCCGAGATGATAATAGTCACGCCGATGCCCTGGCTAACCTGGCTAGTGCAATACAACCTAGAAAGGCAAAGACGATAATGGTCGACTACTTATCCGGCCCGAGCATCGAACCACTGACCACAGAGCGTGAAACAATGTGTGTGGACATAGGACCAAGCTGGATGGACGCAATAATAACATTCCTGAAAGAAGGAAAACTGCCAGATGATCACAAAGAGGCACACAAGATCAGATTGAAATCGGCAAGATTCAGTCTGACAGCAAAGGGACATCTCTACAGAAGATCCTTCACTGGACCCCTTTTGAGATGTGTACATCATTCCCAAGTTGAAGATTTTTTGTACGAAATACATGAAGGAATATGTGGAAGCCACTCTGGGGGCAGATCACTTGCTCATAGGGCCATTACCCAGGGGTATTGGTGGCCCTACATGTAGAAAGAGGCAGAAGCCTATGTCAAGAAGTGTGAAAAGTACCAAAGGTTTGCACCTCTGATACACCAACCAGCAGCAAACCTAAACCCAATATCCAATCCTTGGCCGTTTGCCCAATGGGGCATGGATCTCGTTGGAAAACTGCCCCAAGCAACTGGGCAAAGAAAGTAACTGCTGGTAGCAACAGATTACTTCACCAAGTGGATAGAAGCTGAACCCCTTGCCAAAATCCGAGACGTGGATGTGAATAGCTTCATATGGAAGAACATCATCACTAGGTTTGGGATCCCAAGAGTAATAGTTGCAGACAATGGAACACAATTTGACAGTAAACTAATCAAGAGCTTCTATGCAAAATTCAAAATCAAGAATTATTTTTCGATCCCAAGTTTTCCTCAAAGCAATGGACAAGCAGAAGCGTCCAACAAAGTTATCTTGGACAGGATAAAGAAGAGGCTACAAGCAGCAAAGGGAAAGTGGGTGGATGAGTTGCCCAATGTACTCTGGACATATCGGACTACGCCAAGAAGATCAATAGAGGAATCCCCATTTGTCATGGCTTATGGCATAGAAGCAGTTATTCCGCTGGAGGTTGGCATCCCAGGAATCAGAACCCAGGCAGTGGAGAATGGAACTAATGATGTACTCTTAGCCCGAGATCTGGATCTGCTAGAAGAAAGAAGGGAGAGAGCTGCAATTTAGCTGGCGGCATACCAACAGTAGCTTGCCAGGGCTTACAATAAGAAGGTCAATCCAAGGGAGTTTCAAGTCGGTAACCTGGCCTTGAGAAAAGTCGTCGGCAACAAGAAGGATCCCAAAAAAGGCAAACTTGGCCCAAATTGGGAGGGACCCTATAGAATTACCTTGGTATTGGGCAATGGGGCATATCGGCTTGAAGATAGTGAAGGCAAAAAGTTGCCACAGCCCTGGAATACTTGCAATCTGAAATTTTTTTACTATTAGACTTTCTTGTTCTTTGTTATTAGTCGAAGTAATAAATAAAGTTTTAGCTTGATTTTTCACACTTGTGACTGATAAGATAGTTGATGATGTTTCTAGAACACATGCATAATGAGAATCCAAGTGAAACTTAAGTTCACATTAGGGGGCAGAAAGTTGGAAAATGGTTCCTAGAATATACAAACAAGATCATGTTTAACACTTGTTGAAATTTGTGAAAAATTTACAAGTTGAAGTTAAACCGAGATCATATTTAACACTTGTTGAAATTTGTGACAAATTTACAAGTTAAAGTTAAACCGAGATCATGTTTAACACTTGTTGAAATTTGTGAAAAATTTACAAGTTGAAGTTAAACCAAGATCATGTTTAACACTTATTGAAATTTGAAAAAAATTTACAAGTTGAAGTTAAACTAAGGTTATGTTTAATACTTGTTGAAATTTGAGAAAAATTTACAAGTTGAAGTTAAACTAAGGTTATGTTTAACACTTTTTAAGGTTATGTTTAACACTTGTTAAAATTTGTGAAAAATTTACAAGTTGAAGTTAAATCGAGATCATGTTTAACACTTGTTGAAATTTGTGAAAAATTTACAAGTTGAAGTTAAACCGAAATCATGTTTAACACTTGTTGAAATTTGTGAAAAATTTACAAGTTGAAGTTGAACTAAACACTTGTTGAAATTTATGAAAAAATTTACAAGTTGAAATTGAACTGAACACTTGTTGAAATTTATGAAAAAATTTACAAGTTAAAGGTTGTGTTAAAATAAGTACTTATGTACTTGCCGACGTAAACCGTTGGTGGGTATAACCGAGGTATTTCACCCCGAGAAGATTACACAGTTAAGGTGTACATTGAAGATATGCAAAATATTCTAAGTATAAGAGTCATACAAGAGCAGTAAAGGGAAGACAAACATACAAGTATTCAAAAGAAGAAGTTGTATTTACATTCAAAAGATGGCATGTCGGCCAAATAAAGCACTTGCATTGTTTCAAAAAAAGAAGGAAAAAAAAGTACAAAGTACAGAAAAAAGGAAAAAAGCATCAAAACTAAGACTCTTCAACATCTTTAGGCGGTTGGGTCTGGAGTTCGGAAGACTGCTGGGAAGACATCTCGGCGGCCTTCTCAGCCGCAAGCTCGACATCTATTTCTTAAAGGGTTTAGTCAAGGCTCTTGTCGGCAATAGGCACGTCCGATGTTGCCTTCTCAGGAGTAGCGTCCTTGGAGACCTCCTCACCCTCCTCATCTTGAGTCAAGTCCAGGACTTGCTCATTTTGAGTAGGGGATTTGACCCCAGCAGCTTCCTTCGACTTCCTTACCAAAGCTTCCTCCTCAGACTCAGAATCGTCTTCGGATTGGCTTGGAGTAGGTGGGAATAGTAGGGGTAGGACATCGGCTTTCTTGAGAGGGGAGTCCTCAGGAACGTCAAGTTTTTTTAGAGTAGCCATCCAACCAAGGGTGAAACCCTTGTTGCATGCCTGCTTCACTTGTTTTTTATAATCCTCTTTGACGTCGGCCCCCCCTCTACGTATGCCCTCTCATCAGTGGCCTTGATCTCGGCCTCCTTTGTGGCTAGGGCATCTTGGAGTTCTTTTTAGGCCTCAGCCATCTTTGTCTCGGCCTCTTTCTTTTCAGCTGTGAGGACCTTGGCAATGGCTTCTGTAGCGTCAGCTTTCTCCTCAGCCGCGTCTTGAGCTTTTACAGCTGCCTCGGCTTGATCTGCCAAGGTCTTCATCTTGTCCTTGGCCCTGTTGAGGGACTTTTGTAGAGCGGCGACCTCCCTGATTTTGTCGGCCAACTCCTTCCTCACCTCAAAAGCTTGCATTGAGAAGGAGTGGGCATGTTGGATCGCCTGAAAGAGAATCAGCGAAACAAAAGTTAGTAAAAATCCTCTGAGTTTGAAAGAATGGAGAAAGAAAAGTACCAAGTGTGGAAAACTTACTTGAATAGAGTGTTGGAGCATCAGAGCGAAGTTTTCGTACTCGCTCATCTCGGCGTTGCGGTTAAGATCATTTGGAAGGTGCAAAGCCGTTGAGAGGGCGACACCGACTTCAAGATCAGTCGCGCTGTCGCCAGCTCTGACCGGCTTGTCCTCAATGGTAATTTGGGGGGCCCAGAGGGCATCTTCTTTCATGGGCCCCGAGGTCATGGCGGATTCGGACCTCGGCCTCTTTGACCGAGCTGATTGGGAGGGTTTGACCTCGACAGGCCTCTTCTCGGGGACGAAGGGGGTTTTCTCGCTCGAAGCCAGTTTGGAAATTGGCAAGGTGTCCTCAGTATCAACCTGAGTCACTGTTGCCTTTGGCTGAGCCTTCTTCAGCCTTTTTTGTTTCGGCTTTAGAGGTTGGGTTGGTGCTGGTTGAGCGTCGACAGAGAATGGCATGTCGGCCAAGAGGTCTTCAGCGACTGCTTTCTTGCGAACCATCTCGATAGGAATTGCAGTTCGACGTCGTCGTCGACGTTGGGATGGCAGGATCAGCTGTGGAGCCGAGGTAGATGGTTGTTCTGCTGGATCTGAGGTCGACCCCTGATCTAGTCGAGATGATGAAGTTGTTGGTGGAGTTGTGGCAGAAGGAGGAGACTTAATTTTCTGCTTCCTTGGGACGTCGAGAAGTATCGACTTGTAGGTCGGGATGAAGTTCAGCAGTAAAGGAGCTCTCCGCTTGTGGACTGGCAGGTCCAGCAACCTCTTAAGATCCTTGCTGGAGAAGAAGGACTTGCGAAAGCCCTTTAGTGGTTGTGGAAGAGCTACAAGAGAAAACTGGGGTTAGAACATATAGAAAGAACAAAGTACCGGAAACTTGAAAAAACAAGTAAGTGTAACGCTTGGTTCTTACCATTACCCTCTACAAAAACTGTTCGGCTAAGAGGGTAGAGGTGAAGGCCCTCATCTGGAGCGAACTCCCAGTTGCCCGAGATAATGAAGTAATCGTCCCCGGCTCCCTTGTTAGAGTATGGGAGGTCGGCTACAAGCTTATATTCTGTGGACCTCGGCTTAAAGTAATAGACATAGCCTTTTCCTAGTTTCAAGCCACACATGGTGTAGCAGTACTGGACGTCGGCAAGGGTAACCCTGGCGTTCTCTTTTCTGGCTAAGGCAATAATACCATTAATAACTCGGTAGGAGTTAATAGTCAGTTGCATCGGGTTAAGTTTGTAGTAATGGAGGACTTCTCGGAAAAGGGTGTCTAGTGGAAACCTAAGTCCACATTTTGTAAAGGCAACAACAGGAAAGGGCATAAGGTTTCTATCAAGCATGATGGAGTCATCCTCCCCAGCCAACCTCAAGTGAACATCGGCCGGGATTTCAAACTCTTGCCTGAAGTACTCTAATTTAGTTAGGATATCTACCCTATGCCTCCACATACCCATAATGCCGGCTTAGGGAGAAAGTGTGGGGTTTGAAAAAGAAGTGCTCTTTGAAGGTTATAGGACCTCGGCAAATCCTAAGTGTAAACTGGGGTAAGAATTTGTGGAGATCTTAAGGGGAATGTGTTTCAGTTTTTCCTAAAAATTTGTGGGTTCTACAAGCAAGTCCCAAACCTAGATCTATGGAAATGAAGGTTGAAGGCACGAATCTGGAAAAGACACAGAAAACAGAAAACAAGGACGTGTTTCAAAATCAAGAACAGTGATGAACTATCAAAGAACACTGTGACAAAGTGTGCACAAGGATGCGAGGCCAAGAACAGTGGCAAAAGAGAACAAATTTGTGAACAGTGTGTGTGCGTATTCAAGACACGGATTGGGCAAAAACGAAATCACAAAGCAAACATACTCAAACACGCAGTGAAATCAAGAACTGAAAACCAGGAAGAATAGTGGCTTACCGGAAAAATGAAGCCGAAGTAAAGTTCGCCGAGATCAGACGGTAGCTGGAAGCAAGGAAGTGCAGCAGAAGCCCTGTCGGAGGAGAGAGTGGGGCTGGTCACAGAAAGCTTCGCGAGATCGACAATGGTAGATTTGGGAGAAAAAGTTAGAGAGAGAAAGAGTTGGGAGCTTGAGAACGAAGGATACAAAAGTGAAAAGACGGAGAGAGGAATGACGTTTCGTCTAAAACACAAAAACGGCAACAAAGAGGCAATTAATGTGCCTAAAACGATGTATACGTCAAGTGGCGCACGCGAGAAAAATTCGACTTACAAGCGCGTATCGAGCATGATCCAGTAAGGGGAAGACGCGTGGCAGAAACGGTTGATTTATTTTGCGTAAAAGCTCATACGCGTGATAAAACTCTTGGAGTTCTTGGTTTAATGAAGCAAGTGACCTCGGCTGGACCTGGTCGTGTGAAGCCGACGTATTATGACCTCGATAAATGGATGATACAGCAAGATAGCCGACATGCTATACAATATAACGATATAGGTTCTATCACCTCAGGATGCCGAGGTAATAGAACCTAGAGGGCAGTTGTAGGGATATATTTTCTGAGTACCAGCACGTGGCCAAGGTGACGTCGACGTGTCGACCGAGATGCCACGTGTCCTGGTCGTGATGCCGAGGTTATCTCGGCTAGACCGAGGTTATCTCTGAAGATATCGGAATCCGAGATAAGCGGATAAGGGACAAGAGTCCTAGAATGAGGAAGGACCTCAACCTAAATAAGGATAAAGCTCTTAGGGAGTTTATCTTTATCTATTGAAGAATCCAAGATAAGCACTGAGCTAAAGTCCATTGAAGGTAGGCTTCTATTGGGAATAAGATTGGGTTAACTATAAAAGAGAGGCACCCACATGGGTCTAAGGTACGCAATTTATATTCTAAACAGTAAGTTAAGCACTTTATCTATCTTTGGGAGATAACTGACTTGATCATCGGAGTGCCCCTTGGTAGACGAACCACTGCCAGAATCTCTTCTTTCTGTTGTAGGTCACTCAGGCGCCATCTATTCTGCCAGTATTCTCCAGTTGAATACTGAGTTGGCAGTGTGATCAGAAATTCACTCACACAGTGCCATACATTAAATTTAATCATATTAGTATTTGTATTTGTGTAAGGGCAAAATAAGACCTACAAAGTTGTTGAAGAAATTAACAAATAAATGAATGACGCCCATAAATTTGTAAAATAGCATATTGTTAGTGGCCTAGTCGACCTATGCCAGACAGGGACTCTGATACTAAAATTAGCTCCACTCTTTTAGGTTTCGTTTGTCAATTATATATTTTAATTAAAAAGTCACTATAAGTTATCACTATAAGTTATCACATCATTCTCTCTACTTTTTTGTGCATCTTTTCATAAAAAATCAAAAAATTACTAAAATAATTTATTCCTATTAGACTTATTTATTTTAATGATTTATTTAATTACGTTTTAATTTATTTGGAAGAGAAAAATAGAATCAAAATTTATTTTGATGATTTATTTAATTATGTTTTAATTTATTTGGAAGAGAAAAATAAAATCAAAATTTATTTTGATGATTTATTTAATTATGTTTTAATTTATTTGAAAGAGAAAAATAGAATCAAAATTTATTTTACTATTTCTTACTAAACTTTTATCTAAATAATATTAGAATGTATTTAATATCCTAAATGTTGTTAGAATGTATTTAATATTTGCTTAAATCAGGAGTTTATTTCAAACCAAAAACAGAGGTTCAAACACTCCGAAACAACAGGAGTTCAAAAAGTTCAAATTAGTAATGATCTTGTCTTCCACAAGTTCAAATTAGTAATGATGGAGTGAAAAATATTCAAATGAATACAACGGCTATAAGTTTCATTATATATACCAAAGCCTCTAATGTGAACAAGATACAGTAACTACAAACAAGTTACAGAAATCAGAAAATATTCTTTGATCTAAAATCACTCTCATCTATTATCTGAAAAATTTTCTGAGAAGTGTTCTTCAATTTTTGTTTACATCATCTCTCAGAAATTATACGTTGAGTCGTATAGCTTTAAGCCCATCTTTCCTGTGTGAGGGTTACAGAAAAATCAGAGTTTCATTTTTATATCTATCTTTAAGAGATAATTCTTATAGCTTTCTGTGAAAGCAAAAACACCTTCTTTTCAACCCTGTAACAGTGTAATACACTCAGTGTTTTTGGACTTAAAAAGTCTGTGTAAAATCCGTGGATTGCTCCATCTGTGAGAAGGTTGCTAGCACCCTGTGAAGCTAGAAAATAGTGGAAAATCTCAAGTGAAACTTGAGGAATGGACGTAGGCTGAGTTGAAACCGAACTATTATAAATTTGTTTGTCTTTCTCTCTCTTATCTCTTTATTTTATTTAAATTGAAATAATTATATTTCATATTTTTATTGTGTTAAAATCATTAATTGACATAGTTGTTAGAACACTTATTTTAATTATTTTTACTTCGTTAACTATATTTATTTACTGTGCTAGTCATAATTTTTATTAGGGTATTATTATTTTTATTTGTAAAAACCTAATTCACCCCCTCTTAGATTGTCTTTTGGGTAACAATTGGTATCAGAACCTAGACTCTTGTTTTTGATTTAACTATCTGGGAGTTTTGATCCATGGCAATCTTAGCTGGAGGACAAGCCACAAATAGGCCACTATTGTTTGACGGAAACAACTGTAGCCATTGAAAGGCTAAGATGACCATATACGTGCAAGCCACTGATTATGTCATGTGGATTATTGCCACCAAAGATCCAAAAATTCCTACCAAATTAGTAGACAATATTAGTGTACCTAAAACAGAAGATGAATGTGATGAGAAGGATCACAAATTATTGCAAGTCAATGTTAAGCCAAACTCACCCTTGTTTGTGGATTAGACTCTCAGGAATATAATAGAATTTCAAGTTATGATTCAGCAAAAGAAATTTGGGACAAACTTGAGGTAACATATGAAGGTACAAACCAAGTGAAGGAATCTCGTATTGATATGCTTGTTCATAGTTATGAATTGTTTAAAATGAACTCTGATGAATCTATTTCAAGCATATTTACTAGATTTACTGAAATTGTAAACTCTTTGAAATCTCTTGGCAAAACTTATACTAACAGTGAGTTAGTGAGAAAAATTCTTAGGCGTTTACCAAAGAATTGGGAAGCAAAGGTCACCGCCATTATAGAAGCCAAAAATCTCTCCATACTTGGATTGGATGAGCTTATAGGTTCTCTTATGACTCATGAGATCACCATGAAAAGACATGAGGATGTTGAAAACAAAAATAAAAGTGGAATTGCATTCAAAACCTCATCAAATGAAAAAGAATATGAAAACTCCAGTGAGGATGAAAGCTATGCCATGTTTAGTAGAAACCTCAAAAAGCACTTCAAGAAAAACAATTATGGAGGAAGAAGACCTTTCAAGAAAGAGTACAATAAAGATAACAAGAAAAAACCTATTATTTGCTATGAGTGCAAAAATCTGGACATATGAAGATAGATTGTCCAAAGCAGCATGAGGAGAAAGTGAAGATGAAAGCTCAAGTGATAAAGTTGAAAATGAAGTAGCCAACTTGTGTCTCATGGCTCTTGAAGATAAAGACTCTACTCAAGACGAAGACTCTACTCAAGATGACGTAACTACTCTTTATGAAGAACTTGAAAGCGCATTCCATGAACTACAAGATGAATTTAGAAAAGTTTGTGCCAAAAATAATGTGTTAAAAAAATCTGTTGCATCTTTATCTAGTAATGTAGAAAAATTAAAGAAAGAAAAAATTATGAAACATGATTTTGATATCATCTCTAATGAGAAAACTACTTTGAAAAACAATATTGACGATTTAACAAAATCACTTGAAAATTTTGTAAAAAGTAGAAATAATCTCAACATGCTTATTGGAAATCAAAGATGTGTTTTCGATAAAGTGGGCATTGGATATGACCCTATTAAGAAACAAAAGAATCTCAATACAATTTTTGAAAAAGCACTTCTCATGACACACCCTCATATTACTTGTCATTATTGTAAAAAGAAAGGCCATTATATATCTTATTGTCCATTCAAAAAGAATATGAACATGGGAATTAAAAAGATTTGGATTATTAAGGGATCTAACAAAACTAACCAAGAAGGACCCAAGAAACTATGGGTACCAAAAACCAACACTTGATTGTCATCTTGTAGGTTTGCTTTAAGTCCAAAGCTAAAGAAGGGAAGTGGTATCCTGATAGTGGATGTTTCAGACACATGACCGGAGATAAACCCTTCTTTACTAAACTATCATCGAAAGATGGAGGATTTGTTACTTTTGGAGACAACAAGAAAGGAAAAATCATCGGTATTAGTAGCATCGGTATTTCTCCTAACCCTTCTATTGAAAATGTTTTACTTGTTGATGGACTTAAGCATAACCTACTTAATATTAGTCAATTATGTGATAAAAGTAATCAAGTTATTTTTGATAAATCACATTGTACAATTGAAAGCACAAATGATCATAAAGCTTTATTCGTTGGTAATCGTCATGATAATGTTTATGTTTTTCATCTCAATGATCTCTATACTAGTGATGTTAAATGTTTATATGTTAATAATGAAAATAGTTGGTTATGGCATAGAAGACTTGGTCATGCTCATATGGAGTTAATTGCTAAACTTTTGAGAAAGGATTTGGTCATTGGACTTCCAAAAATTAAATTTGAAAAAGATCATCTTTGTAGTGCTTGTCAACAAAGAAAACAAACTAAAACATCATTTAAATCAAAATCTCATATTTTCACTACTAGACCTTTACAACTATTGCATATGAATTTATTTGGTCTCTCAAGGACATCAAGTCTAAGTGGTAAACATTATTGTCTTGTTATAGTTAATGATCATTCAAGATTTACATGGGTTATGTTTTTAGCACACAAAGATGAAACATTTTCTTCTTTCACAAAACTCTTTCGTAGAATTCAAAATGAAAAAGACTTTCTTATTACTAATATTCGAACCGACCATGGTAGAGAACTTGAAAATAAGAAATTTGAATTGTTTTGTGATGAGCATGGTATTAGACATAATTTTTCAGCACCTAGAACCCCTCAACAAAATAGTGTAATAGAAAGGAAGAATAGAACTTTAGAAGAGATTAGTAGAACAATGCTTTGCGAAAATAATCTTCCTAAATATTTTTGGGCCAAAGCCGTTAACACCGCATGCTATATTTTAAATTGTACATTGATTAGACCTATTCTCAAAAAGACTCCTTATGAACTTTGGCATGATAGAAAGCCCAACATTAGTCACTTGCATGTTTTTAGTTGTAAATGTTTTGTGCATAATAATGGTAAGGATAACTTAGGTAAATTTGATTCAAAATCTGATGAAGCAATTTTTCTTGGCTATTCCTTAACTAGCAAAGCTTATTATGTTTTTAATAAAAGAACTCTTGTTGTGAAAGAATCTGTACATGTGGCATTTGATGAAACTAACATATCTGCTCAAAAGCAAATTGTTGGTCATGATATAGATTTGGAACTAAATGTGGAAGATTCAAGTATCTACAAAGAAGAGAACCAATCATGTAAGTTGAACAAAGAGATTGAACAACCTATTCTCCCACCTCAAGAAGAAGGAGGAAACAATGATGATCTGCCAAGAGAATGGAAGTTTGTTCATAATCACCCTAAGAATTTAATCTTAGGTAACCCTACAAAAGGTATTGAAACTCACTCTTCACTTAGAAACATTTGTAATAACTTGGCTTTTTTCTCACAGATTGAGCCTAAAAACTTTCAAGAAGCCGAATTCGATGAACATTGCATGATAGCTATGCATGAAGAGCTTAACCAATTTGAGAGAAACAAAGTGTGGGAACTTGTGCCAAAACCTAAAAATCATACCATTATCAGTACCAAATGGATCTTTTGAAACAAGCTTGATAAATCCAGCACAATTATAAGAAACAATGCTAGACTTGTTGCACAAGGATACAATCAAGAAGAAGGTATTGATTTCGATAAAACCTTTGCTCCGGTTGCTAGATTAGAAGCCATTCACATGTTACTTGCATTTGCATGTTTTAGAGATTTCAAACTTTATCAAATGGATGTAAAAAGTGCCTTTCTAAATGGTTTTATAAATGAGGAAATTTATGTTAAACAACCCCCAGGTTTTAAAGATCATGCTTTTCCAAATCATGTTTTTAAACTATCAAAAGCTTTGTATAGTTTAAAACAAGCACCTCATACATGGTATGAACGATTAAGTAAATTTTTGATTAAAAATAATTTTTCTAGAGTAACAATTGACACAACACTTTTTGTTGAAACTAAAAATGAAACCTTGTGTAAGGAATTTGCTAAGTGTATGCAAGGTGAGTTTGAGATGAGCATGATGGGGGAGCTAAATTTTTTTCTTGGGCTTCAAATCAAACAATGTAAGGAATGAATTTTTATCAACCAAGCTAAGTATACAAAAGAACTACTCAAAAAATTTGGTATGTATGACTCAAAAATAGCTGGAACACCTATGAGCACATCCATTAAGCTAGACAATGATGAAAAAGGTAAGTCCATTGATCAAATAAAATATCGAGGTATGATCAGCTCACTTCTTTATTTAACTGCAAGTAGACCCGATATTATGTTTAGTATTTGTATGTGTACTAGATATCAATCAAATCTTAAGGAATCACATCTTAATGCTATTAAATGAATTTTTAGATATCTTGTTAGCACTTAAAATTTGTGACTGTTTTATCCTAGAGGTGTTGCATTTGATTTAATTAGTTACTTGGATACTGACTTTGCCGGATGCAAACTTGATAGAAAAAGCACTAGTGGCACTTGTCACTTTCTTGGTAACTCATTAGTATCTTGGTTTAGCAAAAAGTAAAATTTTGTTGCTTTATCAACGGCCGAAGCTGAATATATAGCTTTCGGAAGTTGTTGTGCCCAAATACTTTGGATGAAACAATAATTGGAAGACTTTGATTTACATTTTGATCATATCCTTATTAAATGTGATAATACTAGTGCCATCAATTTAAACAAAAATTCGGTTGAACACTCATGAACAAAACATATTGAAATTCGACATCATTTTTTAAGAGATCATGTTCAAAAAGGGGACATTGTACTTGCATTTGTAAACACCGACAAGTAATTGGAGGATCGCTTCAATTTTATTCGTGGCGAGCTTGGAATGTCGATTTCTACTTAAAAAGTTTTGTTATGACTGTGAAACTTGAATTTTTGTTAAAATGATATATGTGTATTGCTACATTGATATGGAAATATTTATATCAGTTGAATGCTCTTCAGTCCTTTATACATTTATTCTCCTTAACAATTTGCTATTCTCAACTGTGTAATTTTTTTTGAGTTCTGCATCTTGAGGTAAAATTAATTTTGCATATATTGATTTTCTCTAAAACCCTCCTGGTATTTTTTTATTACCCCTCCAGCAACACCGACGTCCCATTAAGTATAATTTCTGCTGGTATTATTTTATTTATTTTTTTTTATTTTTTTTAGTTTTGCTAATAGGCTTCATTTCCTTTATTATTATTTTTTTTTCATTATTTTTTTTTATTATTATTTTTGTTTTGCCCTTAGGCTTAATTTTTATTTATTATTTTATGCACTTTAATTTCATCTTCAAGTGCTTACATAAAAAATAAAAACAAACACAAATCAAAATATACATATTTACATTAATAAAAAAAAAATCTCTTCATTTTTCTAGCCATTGGCCGACCTCACTTACTCGCCTCTTCCGCCGATCTCTTCTTCTTTTTATCACCTTGCGCGACCCCTCCCCACTGACTATCAAAGGCCAAGTATGACGTTGCTCCAAATCGGGCCATGGAGGTGGTCTTCCGTTTAAGCTCTTTATTTTTGGCCTTCAGTGCGCAAATCTCTGCTTACACATCCTTGTACATGCGCTGGAGCAAAGAGAGTTAGGCGTTGACCTAGTGGAGCTCACTCGTTATGTTCTGCAGTCGATGAGCCAATTTTGTGACTGCAGTCACCGTCTCCATACAGGACGTCAATGTGAAATGATTGGCTTCAATATCTGATTGCGCTGCCATTATTTGCTCAATCGACATCATAGGAAGGTTGGGAATAGTAGGAGTCGGGGCACTCAGCCCTGCAGCGCTTGAGGGATCATTCAGGTCCGGAAAAAGAGTGGGGGGATGGGACGTGGCCATGTGGTAGCGGACAGAGATGTACTCGAAAGGAGGGTAGTTTTTGGCAAGTCCTTCTGTTGTGCTCGGTCTCTCTGTTCTAAATCTCTCCAGAAGACGAAGAAATGGATGGACGCGAATGAAGAAGAAGAAGGAAAAGAAAGTGATTAAGAACAAGAAGACGGAAGAGAAGAAGACAAGAGGGAGAGAGAGCTGAGGCAGTTAATTGACCCATCTCGCTTTTGTCGGTTGGCTGACTCAAAAGCGAGGCCGTGTGTCCGACACGATTTTCAACCGAAAAAAAAGCGGTGCGCAAATCGTATATATATGTATATATATGTTTTGATTATCTATTTTTGATGCCATTATCATTATCATTTCCTCCTCCTCCTCCTCCTCCTCCTCCTCCTCCTCCACATTCTGAGCCATGATTTCCCTTTGATAATGTCACAGGGGAAGAAAATTAATGATGTTATATATTATGTATTATATTCTGATATTATGTATTATGTATTATATTCTGATGTTATGTATTGTGGTATCATGGTAGTATTTTTTTTAAACTGATATAGACCAACTAATATTTATAATTTTTTTTTCCTTTATAGTTGGTTAATCTCAAGTCTCATATCATGTCTCTGATTAAAGCTTATTTATACACATGTGTTAACCTATGTATTTAGAAATGAATTCAGGGAACATGACTTGAGGGGGAGCTTTTCTTACTCCCAAATCAAATCAAAACATCATTGTGTGTCGTCATCAAAAAAGGGGAGATTGTTAGACTTATTTATTTTGATGATTTATTTAATTATGTTTTAATTTATTTGGAAGAGAAAAATAAAATCAAAATTTATTTTATTATTTCTTACTAAACTTTTATCCTAAATAATGTTAGAATGTATTTAATATCCTAAATGTTGTTAGAATGTATTTAATATTTGCTTAAATCAAGAGTTCATTTCAAACCAAAAACAGAGGTTCAAACAGCTCAGCACAGCAGGAGTTCAAAAAGTTCAAATTAGTAATGATCCTGTTTCCCACAAGTTTAAATTAGTAATGATGGAATGGAAGATATTCAAATGAATACAACAGTTATAAGTTTCATTATATATACCAAAGCTTCTGATGTGAACAAGATACAGCAACTACAAACAAGTTACAAAAATCAGAAAATATTCTTTGATCCAAAATCACTCTCATCTATTATCTGAAAAACTTTCTGAGAAGTGTTCTTCAATTTTTGTTTACATCCTCTCTCAGAAATTATACATTGAGTCGTATAGCTTTAAGTCCATCTTTCCTGTGTAAGGGTTACAGAAAAATTAGAGTTTCATTTTTATATCTATCTTTGAGAGATAATTCTTGTAACTTTCTGTGAAAGTAAAAACACCTTCTTTTTAACCCTGTAAGAGTGTAGTACACTCAGTGTTTTTGGACTTAGAAAGTCTATGTAAAATCCGTTGAGGATTGCTCCATATGTGAAAAGGTTGCTAGCACCCTTTGAAGCTAGAGAATAGTGGAAAATCTCAAGTGAAGCTTGAGGAGTGGACGTAAGCTGAGTTGAAGCCGAACCACTATAAATTTGTTTGCCTCTCTCTCCCTTATCTCTTTATTTTATTTAAATTGGCATAGCTATATTTCATATTTTTATTGTGCTAAAATCATTAATTAACATAATTGTTAGAACACTTGTTTTAATTATTTTTATTTCATTAACTATATTTATCTACTGTGCTAGTCATAATTTTTATTAGGATATTATTATTTTTATTTGTAAAAACCTAATTCTCTCCCCTCTTAGGTTGTCTTTTGGGTAATAATTCCCAAACAAGGCCTTAGTGTAATAGAAAATGATTTATTATATATTCAAGAGTGTGTAATAGTGTACCTCATTCTGTTGCAGTGTGCTCCTTATATTGAGTATGAATACCTCTTAAAGTAACTGACTTAGATTATTCTTCCACTTTTGGTGGCAATGTATTAGGGATGGCCATTTTAGCCTGATTCACGGAAGCCCTCTCATACCTAATCCGAACAGGGCTGATATTACTTGACCCAACACTTGTGCAGGGCGGGGCTAGATTACATTTTGATCTCCCATAACAGGAATTTTGTCTCCCGCAATCCAAACCCGATTCGATATTTTTTTTTTTTTTGATCGGTGAAAGTCAGTGGTTAGTTATTAAGTTAACACTTCGAAAGAGTTGAAACTCACACTCATACACTTTGTAAAAAAAAATTGTGCCCTCCTATTCCACTCCTAAGAGTGGAATCCAAAACTTCTTCCTTAGAGAGATTTAGTGGCCAAAGGGCTCGCCAACCAGGTTAGAGCCCCTTGGTTTGCCCAGCTCAATATAATTAATAATATATATATATAAATAGACATAGGAAAACTCTCACAGTAGAGAAACCTAAAAGTGGTGTATGATTTTGTACATATTCTTGTTTGGAATATGGAATATGTAAAAGGAATTGCAATTTGAAATGTGGTATGTTTGATTTGTTTTCCTTATTGTTCCCATTTTTATTTTTTATTTTTTGACAATTTGAAATCTGATCAGGGTATCCACAAGTATTGGGTATCCACGGGGATGAGGTTAAAAAATTCTACCCATAGTAGGGTTGGGAAGGGAGGCGAGGGTGCGGGAAGACAAATCCGCTCCAAACCCACCCATAACCATCCCTACAGCGTACCCTCGTCTTTAAAATGATAAGCACTCTCCACATATATAGTTGAGATGTTCCTCAATTACCTCAATTAGAATGGCCAAGTGGCCTAATTGTTTCTTTTTATGAAATTTAACATCAAATCCTTTATTTTAAATCTACGCATCTAAATTGAGCCCAAAATTTGCATGAAATGGGAATCAAGCCATTGCTAAACCCTTGACTAGACATATTGCCCTGAGCCTTATATGTAGTTTGGACCTATGCATGGATTTGATGAAGCCCATCACATGCTTCCAAAGACAAATGGTCCTACAAGCTCTCTAAATATAGAGATCAAGGGTCTTC
>CM069912.1:43764292-43961292 GCA_036172215.1 Camellia granthamiana | reverse complement strand
GTAATCAGTAAACAGTGACGAGGGTTGTTACAGGTGAGTACACCCAATTTTTTTGCTGAAAAATATTGTCATTTCTTTTAAACCAATTACTAATAGCTTTGTACGTACATTTCGTCAGCTATGTTTAAGTTGGATTGGTTGGTGCGACGAACCTAGGCGACTGCACATAGAGTCTGACTCCGCCATGCACGACATTGTCATGCAGTTGCGGGATGATGTCATTAACATGCAACAAACACTGCGTATCTTGAAAATCATTGTTTCTGTGCTGTGCATTGTTGTTGTAATCTTATTGTTGCGTATGTGAAAATGTTCGAAGTGTCTTGTAACACCCTAACAAAGCTAATATTGTAATGATTTATGTTTGTTGTGGACATGATATCTACAAGTCATTGTCAATGACATGTAATGGAATGGTGGTTTCGATCTACAAAATTGTTTGTTGGTAGTTCATCTTAATTTTATGTGTAAATGACTGTGAAAATTGTTAATTTTATAAGTTTTTGTGCCAATTTGTTTGGGTGAGTGATACGCATACATTTATAAGGTACTTATGCTTTAATTTATCAGTTGCATTGTCGGTATGGATTCCACACGAACTTCACCACGTACTGTTGCCAAAAATAAAGGGGTTGGAAGTGCCCGAGCTAACGTTCTTGCCGACAGCCAAAATGTTCACAAAGCTGTGTGGGATTATGAATCTACACAGCTTATTGCCGATGAGATTGTTAAGGGCAACCGACCATTCATGGTTTTGAGCAGTGTATAAGTCTTTGGCCAAGAAGTTTGAAAAAAAAAACTGGTAGAAAACATGATGTCAAGCAGCTAAAGAACAAGTACGCATGCCTGAAACGAGAATGGACTGCTTGGATGAAGTTGATGGACCGTACGAAAGGCATAACCGGAATTGGCTTTGACGCTGAAACAGGCATGTTTTAGGCTTCCGATGAATGGTGGGATCGTATGGAACTAGTAAATTATTTATACTATTTTGTTACCTTTCTACATTGCTTTAAAAAAAAATTTGTAACATATTGTCACTGATGGTTTGTGTTTCCTTTGCTGCAGATAAACAAGAGTTGTACAAAGTTCAGGACTAAGACTTTGGAGCACCGGGAGTTTATGGAGATTGTCTTCACAGGCGCTGCTGCAACTGGGAAACATCATTGGACACCGGGGGAGAGGACTGTCGAAGATAACGAGGGATCTTCTGATTTGGTTCAAAGCCTTGGTATGCGGCCTTTTGCAGATCCAATCCCTTCTGTTGGTATTGACATGGATGCTAAGTCGTCAATGGAAGGTGTTGAACCTGCAATTGACCCCGGCGCAAAAAGGAAAAGGAATACTCCTGCAAGTTCAGGAAAGTTGAGGAAGCCGACTAGTGGAGTATCTTCCATAGCTGACAATGTTAACAATCTGAGCAATGTCGTCCGTACTAAAAACCAAGAAGTTACTGTGAGGCACTTAACTGGGAATGAGTTGTTGTACACCATTTCAGAGTGCATGGACATGTTGAAATCCATTCTTGCCTCATTGGGTACACCATTGTTCCACTTTGCATCATTTCTTATGGACAACGCTGATTATCGAGAGGTTATGATGTGCCAACCCGATGATGACCATATTATCGGGTAGCTTACGTAGAAGCAACTACAAAGTAGCACTGCAGCTCCATTTGCGAACCTTTTTGGTGCACGGCGGGTTTGATGGATACTGGGATAGGCCACGGGGTTGGGCGACTTCTGGGAACTGATGGGTTCTTTCCGTATTAGGTGTTAACGTTTTAAGGCGAACTTGTTACAGTGTCGGATTTTTAGGACGTCTCTTTTATTTTCCTTGTTTTTTTTGAAACTTTTTGATTTGGGTTTGTTTGGTTTTCTTAAGTTGGATGTTTCTATGTTTGGTGGAACAATATGACCAGGTTGTGTTGTGTTTATTATGTTTTTCATTTTGATTTGTTGGTTTGGATGGAATGGCTGATTTATGCATGTCCAGTAGTTGCTAGCTTGCTTTTCAGTAATCTTATGCATGGTCTGTTGTTCATGTATATATGTCATGTTAGTTAATGTTGGACATATGTCTTGTAGGCCTCGTCGAAGTGGTGGCCATGTCTAATGGGGAAGGTAGCAGCAACGCTGACTTCGTCGAGCAAATTAACCAAATGGCTATTCAGATTCAAGAACAAAATAACTGGACATACGTGCAAGCATGTTGGTATGTACAAGAATATTACGTAAACTACATGTCAAAAACACCATGTCGAACATCAATATTGACTGGAGGTGCATGGATATGTGAATTATATGACGGACACGTTGGTCGTTTTGAAGAAAATGTTTGTGTACCAAAACAAGTATTTTCCTTGTTGTGTGACACGTTAGTTAGAGATTTTGGTTTATGTGTTAACCAACGTAGCCATGGATTAGCCGTGGAAGAAAGCGTAGCAATGTTCATACAAGTGTTAAGAGGGTTTAAGAATAGAGCCATCCAAGAACGGTTTCAACATTCGGGTGAAACTGTATCATGCCACGTGCATAATGTTTTGGAGGCGATGAAGAAGTTCACAGCTGTGCATTGTAGGCCAACAACAAATCAAAATGTGCAACATCCTCACTTGCGGTCAAAAATGAAATACCTACCATTCAAGGTACAACTTGCATATGTGTCCGTCCAAGTTTTGGGCCATATTACATGTCAAAAATTTTGCTGAACTTTTGTGCTCTTAGAATTGCATCAGCGCGATCGATGGCACGCATGTTGTTGCGAAAGTGACGGGGCCTGAGGCAGCGACCTATTTTGGACGCAAATACTGTCACACACAAAACATCATGGCGGTTGTTGATTTCGACATGTGTTTTATGTTTGTATCACTTGGATGGGAAGGCAGTATGCATGACAGTAGAGTTTTTGCTAAAATAATCAACAATGAAAATGTGCCGTTTCCACATCCGGAGGAAGGTAATGCAGAATTATCATTTCAAAATTCACTATGTACAAATATGCACACTATGTTCAAATAATGTTATTTGTTCACATCCAGCAGGGAAGTATTATATTGTTGATTCGGGCTATCCTAATCGAACGAGTTACCTTGCTCGATACAAGGGCCACCGTAACCACCAAGAAGATTTTCGGTAAGGTGCAAGGAACGCAGCAAACCCACGAGAATTATTTAACAAGGCACACTCGTCGATGCGCAGTGTCGTGGAACGAACCTTTGGGTCGTGGAAAAATCAATGGGGTTTTTTGGAAAATATGCTTCGTTATGATTTTGCGACTACGCAGGTGCATTTAGTTGGTGCGTCGATAGCATTGCATAACTACATACGGAGAAATATGGGGAAATCCAACCAATGTTCAACCCATAGTAATAGAGGCCGACGCGACAAACATAATCAATGCCATTCCGTTGTTTGCTCCTCGTGGAGGGGATGGAGTAATCATTGGGGATGATGATCCAGATATGGAACTTGTCCGAAATGTCATACGACATCGTTTGGTACACATGCGCAATCACGGCATGTTGGGAAATATATAGGACAAAGTCGGTAACTCAAGTTCAGGCGTTCTTGTTGTTTGTATGTGCAGGGAATTCTAGGATCACGTTTAGTATTTATGGTCTTGTGTGAATGTATGTTATCTAATTAGGTTTGTACGTTCCCATTATGATACACTGAAGAAGTTGGTTATTGTCGGAGATCTAATTACCAACGAAAGTTTGTTATTATGGAGTTGACTATTTTATTTTATTAATGTAATGTTCGGACATACCTTTATTATGGACTTGACAATTTTATTTTATTAATGTGTTTTAGCTCTCATGTTTTAAATTTTTTTTTTTTTTTTTGGAACACTGGCTTGGTGGAAATAGGAGTGTATAGCCGTTTTTACAAATTTTCCAAAACATATTTTGGCTTCTTTACGTCCAGTGGGTGGAAGGAGTAATTGGTTTGTTTGATTAGTTGGCCACAATGTGAAGCAGGAAACTACCAAACCCTTGTAGCATGAAGCAATTGAAAAAAAATGTGGAAAAAGGGAAATTAAAATAAAAAAAAAAATTATTGGATCATTGTTAGTTCACAATATGTAGAGAATTTGGAGGTGTAGTTGCATTTTGCCCACATGAGGGCAATTTAGTCATTAAGTGATGTACATCACTTAAAATACAAAAAGTCAAAAAAGCCTAACAAGAATACCAAACGAACAAAAAAGTTTCAGGCTAAAAAAGTCAAAAAAGTCAAAAAGCCAACTAAAAAAGTCATTGCCAAACGACACCTTAATTTGTATCAAGTCCTATTAAAAATAAGTCCTAGTACAATCGTCGTTAAAAATAATTTTTTTGTGATTATTTTTTACGTATATTGCTAAAAATTGACAATTAGTGACTTTTTTTGTCCCAATTTTCATAAATTGTCGTTAAAATTTACAATTAGTAACGTTTTTCTGTGGCTAATTTTTCAAACTATCGCTAAAAGTTAAAAAATTAGTGACATTTTTTGTGACTTTTTTTAAATTATTGCTAAAACTTATAATTATTGATATTTTTTGTGATAATTTTCAAACTATCGCTGAAAATTAACAATTAGTGACGTTTTTTTAATTGTATATGATAAAAAATATTATTAATTATTATAAGACATATTAGACAATAAATTTACTCAGTAGGACTTACACACAAGTCGCCTTTTCAATTTGGCAAAGTACAAAAAAAAAAAAAAAATAAAAAAAAAAAAAAATAATTGAAAGTAAAATGAAATTATTAAAATATTCATTATACTCTGGGTAACCAAACAACATATGATTTGTTTATTACAAAAACTTATTTATTATCTTCTAGTTTTTTCTAACCCAACCAAATAAAGGCAAAAAAGGAAAAATTACAATAGAAAAAAATTAAGGGTAAATTATTGTTACCTTCACTATGGTTTCTGAAATTACATTGACCTCTCTTATTTTTGCTGATATTGTCAAAATTCTTCCTCCCATTAATTTAGCCCAACCAGTCTTAACTTGGTTGTGCAAAAGACCATAATACCCTTTAAATACTATTCATAACCTCAAGGGAACTAAATTTACTTATATCTATATATATATATTAAATTATCATTTTATTTCTCACAATTTTTTTTGTAATTCCTTAACTTTGTATTTTTTTTTCTGCTATAAGTTTTTGAACTTTTATAAGTTCAAATAAAAATAAAAATTCAACTATTAATGAAAGTAAGAAAGAATATCCATATTTCTTATTTGAATTAATTTTAAGATTTAATTTAATAAAAATAATTTAAATGAGAGAAACAAAGATGGAGATATAGATTTTAGATATAATAAATAACAAATTATTTGAGTATTTTATTATTTTTAAATAATTTATTTCTTCAAGTAAAATTCCATTTTAATTAGTAGATATAAGAACTAAAAAATTGTTTAAATAGTTTATTATTCTCAAATAATTTCTTTATTTTTCATTCCCTATAAACTAATTTTAATTTATTGTAACGTGATTAGATATTTTTTTACTTTTATATTTGTTTTTAAAATTTTTGTTAATAAAGTGAGAAATATTGAACCATTTTTTTTAAAATATCCATCGATTGAAAATTGAAAGATTCAAAGATAAAAATTAAAATTTGAGAATAATATAGGATTGTGAAAAGATAAAAATGATAATTTCGTTATATATATTTATGAGGTAGCATTTGGTAATTTTTATGAGTCAATATCTTTTATTATAAATATGAAATGTTATTATATTTATTTTTATTTAAAAAAATTTAATACACAAATATGTTTACAAAATAAAAGAAAAATTCATGTTTCGTAAGTTGCTTTTGCATTAGGTGATGCTAGTTAGTATTGATGAAAGAGAAAAAATGATGAAAAAATGAAGGAAAGAGCATGAGTGAAGATAACAAAAAATAATAAATTAAAAAAACATTATGTAATGTTGCTATTGGTTGCAGTGATACTATGAAAAAATGAATGAAAGAATAAATAGAAAGAAAAATGAAAAAAATAAAATAAAGAAAATTGAAAGAGATGGATAATTTCTCCAAATAGGTATTTTTCATACCCAAATAAATAAATAAAAAATGTTTGAGGGCCACAATTTTTGTGGCTCAAATGGCTTAAAATTGCCAAAACGACGTCGTTTTGTCAATTTTGATGTTATTTTGTACTCAAAACGACGTCGTTTTGGCAATTTCAAGCCATTTGAGCCACAAAAATTGTGGCCCTCTACCATTGCTGATAAATAAATAAATAATCAAATACCTATATGTATTTTTAAATTTTTATTGAAAATCTAATTTTTCAAAATAAGTATTCCTAAAATGAAAATTTACTAATAAAATCCAATATGAGTGAATGTTGATCCATTTAGTCTTAAAAGTTTTCTTATGAATTAATTAGTCTTTTTAGTTTTAAAAAGTTATATGTATTTGATTTGGTGTCATTGGAGTTTAAGTGAATGTTCTTTTGTGATTCATTTTTCTAATTTTTCTGATTCATTTTTGAGATGGGAATGGAAAGGTGAGTTGTAGAAGATTCTTTTTAGAGGGATTGGTGACTGAAATGTTGGTTGTCAAATGTGAAAATCTACATTTTCTGTTAGTGTGATTTTCTGGTATTACATGGGAGTTTTATATTAGAGTGCATTGATTGGAATATTACATTTAAAAAAATATACTAAGGAGTTTTTTTGAAATATTACGTTGTTACATTTGAAAAAAGTACACTATGAAGTTTTTTAGTATGTTATATTGATTGGAGTGTTACGTTTGAGAAAAGTATACTAAAGAGTTTTCTTAGAATGATAGGTTATTACGTTTAAGAAAAGCACACTAAGGAGTTTTTTAATGTGTTATATTGGAGTGTTACGTTTAGAAAAATATACTAAGGAGTTTTTTTAGAATGTTACATTGTTACGTTTGAAAAAAATACACCAAGAAATTTTTTAGCGTGTTACATTGGAGTATTACGTTTTTGGAGTGTTACATCAGAGTATTACGGGAAAAATATATTAAGGAGTTTTTTTTTTTGAAGTGTTACGTTAAATAATTTCAACATGATGAGAAAATCTACATTTATCCCTCAACACATGACACACACATTTATACTTGACCCTTTATGTAATTCACAATAAAATGGAACCTTGGGGTTAATAAGAAAAAAGAGAAGACCAAAAAGTTCATAAGATTAATATTTGGGATTTATTGGTGCTTCCCCCTTCATAAAATTAGAGATCTTTTTAAAAAAATAAAAATTGACATCTTTTATATTTTGTTTTGTAATTTTTAAATAAAGGATTGTATTTAATTTAGTATAAGATTTGATGATAATCAATTTGTTGGCTATTTTTTTAAAGATAACGTAATGTGTGGTTATTCTACTGTATATATATATATATATGCTTGTCATTGTAAAGATTTTGGTTCTATGTAATGAAATGAGCAATAATTCCCTTTTTACAATAGATTGAATTTCTATGTATTGTTTAAACACATTTATTGATCTAAGTTAGGATGTAATAACACATATAAGATATAATACGTTAATCTCTAATTTTTTTTTAATTATTATTATAGTTTTATATATATTGATGAACCGATGTTTAAGATTCTCTCACACTATAGAGAAAAATATAGAGTATTGAAAACATATCCAAATTATAGAGTAAAACATGACCCAATTACAAATTTATGCAATATTTAAGGATTGCTCCATGGATCCAGGAAGTTCATTTCGTTTAAAAAATAAAAAATAAAGAAGTTAATTTATTTTAACTTTCTTTAAAAAAAAATAAAAATCAAACAATAAATATGTTAGTTCAAATGATAAATTTTACATTATTTATGTAGTGTGAAATAAATCTTATGTGAAATTATTAAGGCATAATCTATAATAACATTAATTTTAGAGATATGCTTTCTTTTTAAGTATTTTATCAATAAAATTATAATTTTTTAGTTAAATATTTTGTATATTATCTTAACAATTTAGAAATTTTTTTTAATATTGTATAGAATTTAATAATTTTGTTCAACAATATTAAAATAATGTATGGGTCTTTATTAATTTTTTTTGTAAAATCTTAGGGGAGATGAGTGAAATTTACTATTTAAATATATAAGGACAATCTTGAAATTTTTGATTCATAATACATGGCATCAGCATATTCTGTTAAATAAACTAACAAAAGATTAACGGTGGGAGAATCTTAATAATAGTTTCAAAAGTAAGGGAGATTTTTGTAATTATTAAAACTACAAGAAAGGTCTCTGTAATTGTTAAAAATCTCTGGACAAGTGTAATTTAACCAAAAATTAATAAAATCAAATTTGACACCAACAACAACTTAAACTTTCAATCTTTTATTTTTTTAATTTATATTCTAAAGTTTTAAATTAATCTCAATTCAAGCCATCCGTCTATAATATTCTTTTGTTTCATTTGTATAATTACTTTTAGAACATTATTGGAAATACCAACAAAATTATTTTAAAAGGGGTAAATTACAAATACACCCCCGAGGTTTCCTTAAAGTACAGATTGCCCTATGTAGTTTGGAAAATTTCAAATACCTCCTTATTAGTATTTTTTATTTAACAGAATTAACTAAAAAAATAAAATTCATAATTGCTCTCCTATACAATAATAAAATTACCTAAATTATTAATTGAAACATATTTCTAACATCATTAAAAACTGTTATTTGACTTGATGATTTATTAATAAAATGGTAGATTTGTTATGAAATTAGAAATCTCAGGGGGTGGAACGTAATTTCCAAAACCCCAGGGATATATTTATAATTTATCCTTTAAAAAGTTATACACCATACACATGGGGAGAGGCTCACAAAGTGTGCAACCCAACACTCATGTGAGTGAGCGGCATGTAATTTTTTTCAAAAATTTTGTAAATACACATATTTCTCTTATTTCTATGTTCTAATTTTGTGTTATGGGAGTTTTCGTTATTCGAAAATTAACTGTTAGTGAGGTTCATCTAGGGATGGCTATTTTAGTTTGATTTGTGAGAGTCTGTCCATACTCGATCCAAATGAGAC
Source organism: Camellia granthamiana (assembly GCA_036172215.1). Taxonomy (NCBI): domain Eukaryota; kingdom Viridiplantae; phylum Streptophyta; class Magnoliopsida; order Ericales; family Theaceae; genus Camellia; species Camellia granthamiana. The sequence goes on along the minus strand of CM069912.1, from coordinate 43,952,222 downwards.
AGGTATTATCCGATTCGACGTTTGTGTAAGGCGATGGTAGATTACATTTTGATCCTCTGCAATAGGGATAGGACGAGACGGGGATCGTCTCTCCCTATTCAAACACGATCTGACATAATTAATAATATATATAATTAGACATAAGAAAATCTTAAAAGTAGAAAAACCTAAGGCTTCGTTTGGGATGTGGGTTGACTTTTTGGTTATTTTAGCCTGGGGCTAAAAAGCTTTGTTTGAAATATGTTTTTTGGTTTTTTTGACTTTTATGAGAGAAAAAATGAAATAATTATGGTTTAGATGTAACATTTTGTCTTCTTGAGTTAAAAAACTTATTTTGTCTTTTTGTGGCTAAAATAGCCTCAACCATACCCAAACTTTCATGCCAAACGAACCCTAAAAGTGGTGTATGATTTTGTACATATTCTTGTTTGGAAAATGGAATGTGTATAAGAAATTGTAATTTGAAATGTGACCGAATATTTGCGAATCTCAGGTATCTATGAAGACGGGGTGAGGTTGAAAAATTTCACACGTAACAAGGTTGGGACAAGTGTGGGAGTACAGTTGTATTTGCAAGGGTAGGAGTAGGGGAGGACAAATCCGCTCCAAACTCGTCTCGTGGCTATCCTATTCAGCCAGACCCAAGTCACTAAGGGCTATTTTGGGAATATAATTAAAAGTCATCTTCCAACTTTTAACCTATTTTAAATTACATCATCTCTCATATTTTTTTATACATTTTTTAAAAAAAATTAAAAAACCAATTTTTAACCATCATCTCGTAACAAACCAAACTAAACCACGGACACATTTTCACAGCAAACCAAGCCTACCAAGCCTATGGGCTTTAACATTTAGGGTCAAATTTGGGCCATTTAACAACAACCACCAAGCCCTAACTGCGTATAAAGTGGTGATCTGCCCAAAAACGACGCCCTCCCCGCCAATAGGGATGGCAATTTGAAACCGGCCCGACGGGGATCCCCGACCCCGACCCCGATTTTAGCGGTTTTTCCCCGAAAAATACCCCCAACGGGGAGGGGACGGTATTTAAAAACAAATCCCCGATCTGTTCCGGGGCGGGGACGGGGATCTGTTTTTCAGCCCCGCCCCGCCCCGGCCCCGTCCCCCGCCCCGTTTTCCCCCCGAAGCAAAATTATAATTATATTATATATATATATCAAAACTGAGTCCCTCCCTCATTTCATCTCTTTCTCAGACTCTCACTCATTCTCTCTATTCAACCTCTCTCCCTCTTGGTTTCACTCTTCGTCACTCTCTCTCAAACACTCCCACCACCACCGAGATCTTCGCCGATCTTCGCTGTCCTCCTCTCGCCACCGCCGATTCCTTCTCCGCTGTCTGAGATCTTCGCCGATCTGCAACGATGGAGCCATCACTCTCTCTCTCTCGGCTTCTCTCTCTCCGCTTTAGATCTACGTCGTCTTCCTCTCTCTGTCTCGGCTTCTCTCTCTCCGCTCCAGATCTCCACCGTCCTCCAGAGCCGTCGATCTGCAACGATTGTTGTTGAATGTTGTTGATAACAGATCTGTAAGATAGATTTATTTATTTTTTGGATTTGTAATAGCATTGTAATCGCATTGAATGTTGTTGTTGTTGTAGATCTGTTTCATTGTTGCTGTTGTTGTAGTTTGATTTTTTTTTTTTTTTTTTTTCTATTGGTCGGGGAATGATCGGGGTCGGGGAAACCCGATCCCCGTTAGGGGACGGGGACGGGGGCAGTGATGGGCTCCCCGTCGGGGTCGGGACCGGGGACGGGGGAAATTGCCACCATCGGGGATCGGGGACGGGGAGGGTGATCCCCGGCCCCGCCCCGCCCCGTTGCCATTCCTACCCGCCAATCTTATCTTCCAAACCGCCACCAAAAATGTCTCACGCCGTGGTGGCGCCGCCCTGTTTCCCCACAGTGAGGTCGGCGGCGAACCGGTCAAGGCAGAGAGCAAACACGAAACGAAACAGGAGCAGCGGTGGAGCAGCGTTGGGGTTCGGCGGAGAGAGGAAGGAGGTTCGGTGGAAGTGCGTGGAGGATTGCGGTGCGTGCTGCAAGCTGGAAAAGGGTCCATCATTCGCTACACCTGAAGAAATCCTCCAAGACCCTTCTGATGTTCAGGTCTCAATAATCTCAATCCTAAATTCACTTCCTTCTCATTTTGTGTTTCAGCTTGTGTGGCTCATTGTTTTATACCCACACAATTGTGTTTATATATATATATATTAGCGGGCGGCACGCGATACAATTCAGATAATTAATAATAAAAATAAATAATAAAGATTTTTTTTTTTTAATATGTATGTTGCTTAATTCATAAGTACGTTCTTAATAAAACCAACCTCTTAGGTTCAAAACTTACTTATACCGTATTTAATAATTTTTTTATTTTAACATATATAAAATTGTCACATAACATGAGGAGAGAAAATGTCACTAAACCAATTTAGATTTTCACTTAATCATAATATAATAGAGATATAGATATACTAGTGATTTGCATACACAAATTCAAATAAGTTAAAATAAAACAAAAAGTGTAACCCGTTGTATGACATTGACATTTAAGTGGTAAATGTGTTCTTTATCGAACCAAAGATCTTAAGTTAAGTATCATCCATCTCTCTATTTTTATTTTTACTTTTTTTAAATTGCGAAATCCACTCAGCAGGTAGAGAATTCAAGGCTTCAGGACCCATTGGCGTTCACTTTATATATATATATATTAGGATAGAAAAATTTGTCACGTGATAGAAAGTAAAGCCACCACACTCTTGAACACCAAGTCAGTGCTCACATATATAATAGTATAGATATTATAGTTAGATAGATATAGATATAGATATAGATATAGATATGCTAGAAATGGTAGGCACACACAATGTTTATACATATAAGAGAAATAAAATTGTAAAATGTATAATTGAATTAAAAATTGAAATATTTTATAAATCTAAAAAGGCCAACAACTTAGTGATTTCAAAAATAAAATTTCAAAAGTTGAATTCATAACTACCCATGTAACTGGCTTAAAAAAAGAAAAAAAAAAATTGAATGTAAGCTATTGGGGTATTTTGAGAAAATTTAAAAAATGAGACATAAACATGAACATCAATACAAGGCTTCTCTTTATAATAGTATAGATGGATAGATAAATATATAATAGTGATGGTTGCAAACACGATGCATTTGGTAATTTTACATTTAAATTTGTAGATAATTTCATAATTGAGAAAAATTACTTAGCAATTTTGGACGATTTGATGAAGGAGAAAATTCATTCCAATGTATTATTAGGTGTGACCTATGTTACATGAACTCAAGTATGAGTATTAAGGGCAGGTGTGTATCCAAAGCGTCAGACTTTCATAAATTTAAATCTTGGGATCTTAGGTTACATATCCAAAATTGGATATGGATGCAAAGACACATCATATGCAAATATATATTGCATATTATATAATATTTTTGGATGAGATGTTGTAAATTATGTAGAAATATACTAGAAATCATAGTTGTCAAATTGGGATATCGTGAATCAAAATGGTCTCATACCGAATCGCGAATCGAATCAAATCGTGAATCGTAAAGATTCGGTCATTTTTTCTAAACTACTTAAAAATATATATCTACACATTTGGATGTTAAATATATCTTATGAATATGAAATATTTATACTTAAATCAATGAAAATGTTATTTTGAATGATAATCACGTAGTTTAATATGTAAGAAGTTAACAAAGGTTCCTTATGTAAGGTCACTATCTTACTTTTTTTTCTTTTTTAGATATTTATTATCAACCATTCTTAATAAAAATAATAACCAAATAGACAAACTATCAATTTCTAAAGTAACAATAATTAATAACGATATTGATATTTGGATAATAAGTATACATACTTTTCTAAGTAATAGTGAGCAAATAATAAGAAAGAATTATTTAGAATTTGTTATTTTAAAGCTTACAATATTTTAAAAGGTATAACTGACTTTACACATATAATATTCAATTATATTCAATTTAATAAAATAGTAATAAATGATTCATAGTGTTACTTTAATTTTAAACATCTTTAGAATAAATATTATGATTTTTTTAAGGAGAAAAAAATGAGAAAAAAGATTAAAAATATGTTGGGTCTGACTGAATCTGATTGGATTCTATTAAAAACTCTATGATTATTAAAATAACAACAAATCATATATATATGTTGGTTATTTTGGTATTAAACGTTATTAGAAGTTGTATTATGTCATTTTCACTAAAAAGGTGGAGAAAAAAAGAGTCGAAAATATATCGGACACAATAATTTCAAAAATTGCATGAGTCTTAAAAAGTGAATCGAATCGTGAATCGATTGTGAATCGTGCAATTCACTAGAGATTCACTTTCAAAATAGATTCACGTATAGATTCTTATCGATTTTGCAAAAATTACGAATCAAATCGCGAATCGTAAAATTTTGATAATAGAGCAAGAAATTAAATAAGATTTAAGAAAAATATGAAATTTTTATATCTAATTCATGTGAGAGGCTAAAAATATTACTTTACTAACAAATGTGAGTTTCTTCTTCTTCATGTATTGTCACAAATTAAAGGATGTGAGTGTCTAAATTAGGTAGAAGTGTCGGACACTTATCCCACACCCTTACCCATGTCATATCCGGTGAACACAGGTATTGTAGGAGAAATAGAATAGTCCATGTAACACAGAGTGTGACAATTATTGGTGGGAAAGGGTAACCTTTACTGAGTGGGAAGGGAAATATTGAAAATGTAAATAGTATGATAGCGTTCATATCTACTATGTATATATATGTATACTAGAAGATGTGCACATCACGGAGGTGTGTAGTTACAAGATTCATAGGTCTATGAGTGTGTAGTTGGAGAAGAGTAGTTTTACAGCAAGTAACTGCTCTTAGGGGTATTTTTGAAAATAAAAAAGAAATATGACAGTCACACCAACTTGAGTGTTGGCTTTATTTACTAGAAGGTGTGCACAAGATTCAGAGGTTCGTGAGTGTGCAGTTATAGAAGGGTAGTTGCAGTTACACAAGGGTAACTACTGTCGAGGGTATTTTTGGAAATAAAAAAATGTGATAGCCACCAAGGTTTTAAAACCCGGACCGGACCGGCCGGTTCAACCGGTTGAACCGGTGACCGGAGGGGGCTCCGGTCCGGTCTGCCCACCAAAACCGGCCATCAGCAAAAACCGGCCTATTTATGCAAAACCGGTGAACCCACCGGTTAAACCGGTGAACCGGTTGACCCGGCACCGGGTTGATCAAACCGGACCGGTGCAAATTTTTTTTTTTTTTTTTTTTTCTTTCTTTCTTTTCTTTCTTTCTTTCTTATTTTATATATATATATATATAAAATATAAGAATATAAGAAAATTTTAATTTGAAACTCTTTTTCAAGGGTCTCCTCTTGTGAGGAATCCCATTAAGAGCTTGATGAAATTATTGTGAAAGTCTTCACCTATTTATAAGAAAAAAACTCTTTCAAAAAAACTCAAAAAATCCATGTGGGATTCAATCAAATGTATTGGAGGGAATATTGAAATTTTGATATCCCTCCAAAATTTTTGCTCTCCTTTCAATCAAATTATTTGAATTAAAACCATATGGAGGGAATATTAAATATTTGATTTCATCTTCCAAAATTGAAATTAATAATATTTTTAAATGTATTATTATATTTTTCAGTAAAAAAAATATTAGGACAAATATTTAAGATAATTTAATATTTTTAATTTATAATTTTATTACTTATATTTTTATTTAAATATAATTTTAATATATTTATTACGTCACGGTTCGATTCCGGTTCGATTCCGGTTTGATTCCGGTTGAACCGGTGACCCGTCCACCCGGCCCCTTTTCCGGTTCACTCACCGGTCCGGTTTTTAAAACATTGATAGCCACACCAACTTTAATATTGGCTTTATATAATAATATTGATATATAGGGGCAGAGCTAGGATTTTGTCTTGTGGGGCAAAATGTTACCTGGGATAAAACATGAAATTTGTTCATATTTGATCTGTGTTACTAGGAAACGCTAATACTCTAGCGGATTACGTGTTGGTACGCACGTTTCAAAATATAATACACTCTTGTTCCAAAACGGTAAATTTAGTGATCCGAAGTGATCTCAAAAGTTTTTAACAATATATTTTTTTAAATATTACCTTAAGAGGAAAAAAATCAAATATAATGAACTAAAATCTAAGGTGACTTAAGTTTTGACTAGATAAAAAGATCAAAAATGAAAAAATATATATACTTTTTTATTGGATGTATAATAGTTAAAAGAAATTTAAATTTATTGTAGAAATACCTTCAATTCTTAAGTGTAATATATAGAAGTCTACCCCTATCGTACCATATTTTAGAGCATGTGGTATACTACGTTCCCGTTCCCGTTCCTGTTCCTGTTCCACGTACCAAAGCAATCTACATTCCAGGTAACATAGTATTTGATAGTTAAAAGAGTAAAATAATTTGAAGGTTTAATAAAAATGAACACTAAGTTTGTCATAGTTTAAACAACATATATGTATAATGTAGTAAATAACAACTCTGGAAACAAATTATTTAAAAAAAAGAAAAAGAAAAAGAAAAATTAACAATCATATGTAAAAAAAGAAAAAGAAAAAGAAAATACTAGATGAGTGGAGGAAGAGTATTGTAGTGCCGATCTATAAGAATAAAGGAGATATCTAGAATTACAACACCTATAGAGGAATCAAGCTGATGTGTCATATAATGAAAGTGTGGGAGAGAGATGAAATGTCGATTGCGAGATATAATAGAGGTGTCAGAGAATCAATTTGGTTTTATGCCTGGTAGGTCAACAATGGAAGTAATTTATCTTTTGAGGAGAGTAATAAAAAAGTATAAAGAAAAGAGACATTTATATAGTTTTTATCGATCTTGAGAAAGCATATGATAGAGTGCCTTAGGATGTAATCTGGTGAGTGTTAGAGAAGAAAGGGGTGAAAAAATGTTACATTGATGTGATTGGGGACATGTATGAAAGTATGGTGATCACTATTAGATCACCTGTTGGAAAGACAAGTGAATTTTCAATTACGGTGAGATTATACCAAGGATCAACCTTAAATCCTTATCTTTTTGTTTTAGTTATGGATGAGTTGACGAGAAATAGTTAGGATGATGTGCCATGGTGTATGCTTTTTGCAAATGATATCGTGTTAGTGGACGAGACTAGAGAATAAGTAAACACTAAATTTGAGACTTGGAGAGAAACACTCAAATCTAAAGGATTTAGGATAAGCAGAAATAAGACAGAGTATATGGAGTGTAATTTTAGTAACAATAACAATGGAAACAAAGGAAAAGTGAAGATTGAGAATCAAGAACTGTCTAAGAGTAAACATTTTCATTATTTAGGATCAATTATCACAACGGTTGGAGAAATTGGAGCGGATGTGATCCATAGAATTAAGGCAAGGTGGCTTAAGTGGAAGAGTGTGTTTGGGGTACTGTGTGATAAACGAGTACTCACTAGACTAAAAGGAAAGTTTTATAAAACGGCTATTAGACCAACGATGTTATATGGGACGGAATGTTGGGCACCTAAGAACCATGTAGATAAGATGAGTGTTGCTGAGATGAGGATGCTAAGGTGGATGTGTGGCAAGACTAGAAAAGACAAAGTTATGAATGAGTATATTCGTGAATAGGTAGGAGTAGTATCAATAGAAGATAAGTTGAGAGTGAATAGATTGAGATGGTTTGGTCGTATACAACGAAGAACAACAGAAGCAGTAGTGAAGAGATGCGATACAGTGATGGTAGATGAAAGTGTTAGGGAAAGAGGCAGACCTAGATTGACATGGGCTAGTGTAGTAAATAGAAATATGAATCTCCTTAATTTGACTAATCAAATGGCCTTTGTTAAAGTTGAGTAGTGAAGAAGGATTCATGTAGCCAACCTCATTTGATGGGACTTAATGTTTGGTTTGGCTTGGTTTGGGTTTATGTAAAATTCATATTTTTAAAAATCCAATGGGGGCAATTTGGAAAAATTATTTTTGAACTCTAGGTAAAACAGTAATTATAAAAACTTAGCATGGATATTTGCCCCCACTCGACCCAATGTGCAACCACCTAGTCTATAAGCTTGTGTTGCTTATTTTTTTCTACCTACATACACACATTTTTAGTACACCACACACACACATGCTGGCAATTGTGAATCTATATATTCATCATCTCTTGATTATGATGAATTTCAGCTATATAGAAGCCTGATAGGTCCAGATGGATGGTGTATAAACTTCGATAAAACTTCACGAACTTGCTCCATTTATCCCGGTGAGCATTTTGATTTACTATCAGAGTGCATTTTCATTAGCTTCCTCCTAAAAAACTGACAGATTATGTCCTATTTGTGTTAGATCGTCCATATTTTTGTCGCGTGGAGCCAGAAATTTTCCAAACACTGTATGGAATTGACAAGAAAAGATTTAACAAGGAGGCTTGCAGGTGCCAATCCATCACTCCCATTTCTTGTCCACAAAGCCTTTTGACACTTGATAGTTAATTTTTGAGTAAAACTTTTTTCTGAGCTGTGCTTCATTAATTTGTCTTGCTTGCAGTTGTTGTAGAGATACAATTAAAGAGGTATATGGTTCCAAATCAAAAGAGCTGGATAACTTTAATCATGCAATAAAGAGCGTAAGTTCTAGTTAATTATTTTGGTTTGCACAGTTGTGAATGCTCGAAGTCTTTATCTTTCCCTAATGAAATGTTTGAATATGGAAGGTGAGGTTTTCTCTGATAATGATTTTTGTAGCTAATGAGATTCATATATTGTTCTTACATATGGTTTTGTATAGATGTTGTCAATGTGGCTTCTGAAATTATGATTGCTAATATTGTTAATTTGTGGCAAAACGTAGTCCTGTGTTTATGTATTGATAGTCTTACTTTAAGGCTCGGCAATTTTTCATTTCTATCAAATGTATATTCATACTTTTTCTATAAGAATCAAACGTAGATTTGTACATTTTTTATAACAGGTTGAAGTACGTCAGATAGAAAAAAGTTTGTTATTAGAAATTCCTTCTGATTTTCTTGCCTGTACGTAGAGTTTTCTGGGTTATATAGAAGAAAGAAGTTTTTGAATCACATTTAAAACAAAGTATCCAAGTCTAGGAATGTGATGTTACTCTGTAAAGATCCCTTACCTTTGAAGAAATTTGTTTTTCAGTTTTGTCTGATGTATCAGTCTAATCTACACTAGTTGGATTTGAACAAAGATAAACCAGTATTTAATCTAAAATGACATTTCTAAAAAGGATGAAACTCAAAGTATGGGTGTCAACTTGAATGTGAATTGTTCATAAGATTAAGGCCCAATTGCTCTGAAGGTTGGCAGGCTAAGGAACGATTTTTCTGACCCGAGCATGCCGAATAAGAAGATTGATATTTTGTTATTGCATGGAGATTCTGAAACTGGAAAAGATGCTCTTGGGGACAAATTGAGCCAGTTTTCCCAATCTTTTTCTTACCTTCTTTTTCATTGCTAAAGAGACTCTGTTCCAGAAGAATCACTTGGTTGCTGTACCAAATTCAAACCTTTTATGTTTCATAGAGACCTCAAAGATTGATATAATCTTAAATTACTAGAAGAAGAAAAATAAAAATTGTTTCACAAGTTGCAGAACATGTAAGAAAGAGACTACACTAGTGACCCCAGACAGAGCATTGGAGCTCAGCTATTGATCCAGTATGCTGTCCTATATTTCTGAAGTTGACAAAATTCGTCTAGTACTATCTCACTTTATGTGGCGGTGAATGTACTGACTGAGCAAGCATAATCTTGATGATTATCCTCTACTGTAACTTTTCCAATAACTTTTAGTCTAGTTTCTTGACCAGTATAGCTGGGATCAAGGTTCTAAAAAGTGGTTGTTGTCACCATAACTGTGGTGGTAGTTCGGTTGCGGCTATGAGATGTAAAGATCGTAGCGTAACGGTTGTGGTAACAGGAACTGTGAATTTTTTTATTTTTCGCATAATTTGAAAAAGTTTACCGATACGCATATTTTTTTTTTTCAAAATCATATTTATTGGGTTTTAAAATAAACTTTGATAAATTTTTGATAATTTTTAAATATGATCCAATATATTTTATATTTTTAAATCACTATAAAATGAGTTTTTTTTTTATTTTTTATTTTTTTTATTTCAATGATTAATGACTTTATATGTCATAAATCCATATTACAATTGTGACAAAAATTTCTTTTATTAGACTTAGATGTATAAAATTATTTTTAATTATTATACTTCTGGAAGCACATGTAGATTTTAACTTAAATAGTTTTTAAAAACTATACATCCTTAATGAAAGAGCCTGGCAAAGTACATAACATCATAACACAATTCACAAATAACAGATATTACATTTTACATAATGTTACTACTTAAATTGCATAATGTCACCACCAAAATGAGTGACGTGGTGTGTCTTGGGATTCAGATTGTTGAGCTTGATTGCTGCTCCTACCTTCAGCCTACCAAAATGAGTGACGCGGTGCATCTTGGGATTTAGATTGTTGAGCTTGATTGTTGCTACTACTTTCATCCCATATAGTAAGAAATATATAAGTGAATATTGTCATCATGTCATCCCTTTATGTTTGGTGCACTGGGGGAGAAAATGGATACCTTGGCTGAAAATGATCAAAATACTCTTCTTGGGCTTGTAGATAATTTGGCAAAGCGTATCCTAGTGGGGGAGAAAATGGATACCTTGGCTGAAAAGGATCAACATACTCTTCTTGAGCTTGTAGATAATTTGGCAAAGCGTATCCTAGAGGACCATGTTGCTGAGGGGGCCAGGAGTGATTTTGTTGAGGTGGGTAAGGATAGCTCTCAAACGGTTGTTCTCCGCTTCTTATTCTTTTTTCATCCCTATGTGTATCATTACCACGAAACCTCCTAGGTAGTTGGGGTAAATATGTAATAGGTTATCCAACATCATAATGTTCTTCAACATCGCATAATCCAAACCCTCCAATAAAATCTTCACTTCCTGCACCACAACTAGTGCCATCACCACCATTGTCGCGCCACCGTCACCGTGAAAAGTGCCTCCACCGTCACCATCATCACCTCCTCCATCAGATGGTGTTAAACCACCACTATTGTTACTTCGAATTGGGGTAGGAGTTGAGCTTTGAGAATTGCGTCGAGCTTGATATTTATGAGTGCCACCACCATTGTTTCCATCGTTGCCATCGCCATTGCCGTCACCGCCACCATCATCATCATCTGAGACCAAATCTAGCCATTCAAAATTATCCACACCATCTAGTAAAGAATTTCCATTTCTTCTATCCATGGACTTATTGGATCATCTTCTTCAAATATGTAATCCAAGTTAATAGGGTTAAAACTCCTATCAATCTCCTATTGACTTCTTCTTTTAACGTGTCTTAATTTTAATCTCATGTTGTAAGTGATGAAGACTGATTTTTGGATTTTTTTATATTTCAATCAATTCCTCGTCTTCACATAGATGAGACTAAAAGTACTCCAATTACGTTCACAGTGAGATGATGTGGTGGCTCAACTTAACACTTACACAGCTATTTTTTGAAGTTCAGGAGCACAACTATCATGAATAATCCACCACTTAGTTGTACAAAATTACATTACATTAGACATGAGTCAAAATAAGATACAAAAATATTTAAGTATTCATATATTGTAAATTTGTAATTTTGAAAATAAAACCTAGATTTGATTGTTTCCATATTTTTTATGCTAAAGGAGTGCCAAAAGTTTCATGTTTACCTCGAAATAGCAACAACTACAATTTGGACAATAATTACAAGTAATATTTGCAAAAGTAGATTATTACTATTAAAATTTAAATAATTGGTACGTACTTGATTTGTTGCTTTCACTTGAGCATTCATATTAGGCTCCAATCTGGTAATTACTTTTTTAAGTCCATTCATCACTTCTCTTATAATTTCATTAGATGAGGTAACACCATATTGGAATTGAGGATTTAAAAAATATCCTTCAAAAATAAAAAGACAATTAATAATTGAAAGTAAATATACATCTTATAATTGAAATTGTAACACTTACTAGCTGCATGCAAATCATGATGTAATTGAAAAGACCATCGAGTATCAATAATTTTCTAATACTTGGTGTAGTAGTGACAATCTCTTTTAATTGCCAACTTTGCTCTATCTATAGCTTCATATATGAAACCTATTGTTGGTTTCTCATCCCCATTAACCAACCTCAATATTCTAACTAGTGGTTCGTGAACTTTACAAAGCTCTGTTGCTTTCTGCCAAAACTCCTTTCCCAAAATAATTTTTTTCACTTTGTAAGGTTGCCCAGTCTTTGCCTTCCCCTATCTAGAATTCTTTTACTCATCATTATTAAACATAGCTCTCAATTGTTGTTTATATCTAACAATACTCTCAATGGCAATAAAATTTGTAGCAAATCGAGTGATGGCAGGTTGAATCAATTCTCTATCTCTAGTGAATTTTCTCATTAAATCCAACACCCATCCACTATTATAAATGAAATTGGTGATGGTTTTACTATCTTCAATCACCTTTGCTACACTTTTCTTATTAGCTATGTCTTTTAGCATGAGATTGATACAATGTGCCGAACAAGCTGTCCAATATAAATGTTTCCTTTTTCTTATTAACATTTTGTCGGTAGCTTTCAATGTAGGTTCATTATCAGTCACCACTTGAACAACGTATTACTCTCCAATTTCATCAACAACTTTATCTAACAACCCAAAATAATATTCAGCAGTCCTACTAATAATATTAGAGGCATCAATTGATTTGTGAAATATAGTACCTTTATTGCAGTACACTAAGAAATTGATGATGTGTTGCCGAGTTAGATTGCTCCAACCATCACACATGATGGATACACCTCTCTTTGCCCAAATTCCCTTGAATGATCCTATCCATTTCGTCATTTCATTATTGTAGACACCCCATTTTTGACCGTCCTCAAGACTTGGACGTCACCGCTTGAACACTCGGTGATCATCCATGTCTGTGTTCGTCCTGAGTTCCCGGAGGTCTTGGCTACGCGCCTTGCCTCAGGATCTCTCGACTCGACTGTTCCGTATCTGATTTTGCACCAAACACTTGTGCTTTGCCTTGGAGGGGCAGAGAATGGCTTGTGGGCCATTCCCACACTCCACCGGCCATGGCCTGAGGCCACCGGCTGTGTTTTGTTGCCACCGGCCAAATGTTTGGCCGGCCGGCACTATAGATGGCCGGCCGGCTATCTTTTTTTGGTCAATTGCATTTTTGGCCGACCGGCTACTGTGCATCTACTTTTGCAGATATTTTTGTGCAGCTGGCATACACTTGGCTCCCCTCCATACACGTGTATGGAGGGATCTCCCTCTTAGGAAGCTTGTCTTGTAAGCTTACAAGACTAAAGCTATAAAAGAGGGGCTCTTCTATCTTGCAAAGGGGTTAGACATTTTAGACAACATTTTCAGAGCTTGAGCTTTAGGGTTAGGGTTTACATATATCCTCTATCTCTATCTCTCTCTCTTTCTTGTGTTTAGTGTGTGTTTAGTCCCATTTTTGTGCACAAACACCCACCATCACACCTTTTCTTGGGAGCTGAGGCCCTTGAGGGTTGTTTTGAAGTTTTGGAGCTGGTTTTGAGCTTGGAAAGGCAGCTGGAACACCATTTGTGAAGGAGGTCTTCAAGGGTAACAAACTTGCTCTTTTTACCCCAATCTTGCACCTGTTTTTGAGCTTAGTGTATAACATATAAAAGTCTTGTTTTTGTCTGCTCTAAATAGTTTGTTAAGGGTGTTTTAAGCTTTGGGGTTGTTTGACCCCTCTTAAGGCTTGTTTGGCATTTGTTTTGTGCCATTTTGGTTGAGCTCCGGGACCATTGAGTTTGGGCCTCCTCACCACTGAAATCTTGAGGGATTTCAGAGGTGAGGATGGTGCCTTGAGGTCCTAGGAAGGAGAGGGCCACCCCCTCTCCTTGTTGTCCTTGAAAAGGGCCTTTTTTGCCTCTTAAGGGAGCATCTAGTCTAAGTGTGTGTTGGCCATGCCTTAGTTGATTTTCATGCTTATTATGTCATAATATGCCTCTGTTTTTAGTTGGTTTTGGCACACCTTGCTTGTTTAGCATACATGCCTTGTAATGCCATATTGTAGCCTTGACATGCATCTAGGTTTCAACCCTTGTTCAAGCATGCTTTAGGCCTAGCTTTGTGAAGCTTTTGTACTTATTTTGCCATGCTTAAGGTCTGCCCTTGGTTGTTTTGGTCGACCATAGCATGCGTTGTATAGCCCCTTTGTATGTTGGCTTGTAAGCCTTAAATGTGTGGACCTCTAGTATGCATTGCTAGCATCATTTAAGTGGTTTGGAACCTCTTAACATGCCATTTCAGTCCATTTAACATGCCTGAATGCTTACATTGGTTGTTCTTTTAAAGCCTTAAAGGGTTCATGTTTCATGCTCCATGAATGTGCCATTGCATATGCCATCATGTGTAGTCTTCTTAGATGCCATCTAAGTAGCCTTTTGGCTTTATTTTAGCATGTTAGAATTCTGTTTTTGGCCATTTAAGTCTTGCCATATGTGGTTGCATCAAGTGTAGTTCAATACCTTGTTGGCTTGCCTTGAGTGCATGGGCCATTGGTTGCATGTGTAGCTTGTCTTGTTGACTAGGTTTGGCACCTTTCATGACATGATTTCAGAGCTTAATGTGCATGCTATGTGTCCATGTTTGCATCCCCTTAAGTGTGCTTGAGGGTTGCTTCTATATGCTTAAGTGTTGGTCCTTGTGTGCATGCATGCTTGCATGTCATTTTGCCTTCATTCTTGAGCATGTTGGCCACTGTTTTAGGCCTATTTGAGGGCTGCCTAAATTGGTGTAAGACCATCCTTTGCATTGTTGCGTGCTTGCTTCTTTGCATTTCCATGTTGCACACTTAGGCTCACATGCTTAGGACTGCATTGCATGAGCATGCATGCTTGACCTCTTGAAGTGAGCATGATAGAGGTTGGGCCTTCTTGTGTGTTTATTTGGTTTGCATTTCATTTGAAATTGAAGTTGCATACTTGGTTTCTTGGGCCATCATGCATTGAAATGCACTATTGGTGGTCCGAGAATCGAGGCCCATCCTCCTTTGAGTCATGGACATGACAAAGAGTGTGGTTGGTGCATACATTGCTTGAAATGCATTGCCATGCCAAGTATTGTCCTCTGCTGTTGTCAACACAGATTCTGCAGGAAGATTTGGCCGGCCGGCCATCTTCAGTGCTGACCGGCCATCATTTTTGGCCGGTGGATCAGATTTGTGGCCGGTGACCATTATCCATGGCCGGTGACCATTCCCTTCAGCCGGTGGTGTTCCACAGCATTCAGAGAAGCAACCTTGAGACTTTTGCAATCATCAAAGGAGCAGAGCAGGGAAAACAGAGGCATCTCGAGCATAGCAGTGGATTTTCCGGGCAGAACTGAGCGCGCATGCATTGAGCCCTCTCCCCGAGGCGGCTGTTTACTGCTTTCTTGGATTAATTAATTTGCTTAATTAATTTAATGGTCTGTAATATTTAATTAGCTTGTAGGTTAGTTAAATTGTATTATTCTTTTGGTCCCTCCGAGCGAGGGCAAATTTGTAATAAGTGTGGGTGTGTGTGTGCATGTCTTCCAACCCCCACTTCTTTCTCCCTTTTACTTACCTGCTTTCAATGGTTAGTACTAGGGCATATTTATTTTAGCATACCTTATGCTATGCATGCGTGCGTCCATACATTTGTCTTACATGCACCGGGCTCGGCGCATCATTCTAACTGCATTAGTATTTCAAATCTAACTTGAATACGTGCTATCTATGCATTTCACATGCCATTCCTAGATTAGCCGAGCCTATTCTAGTGACATTTTGTATGCGATGCATTAGCCACTTAACATGAACTAGGGTCACGCATGATTACTAATATGTTCTTGTTTTTGCACGGAGTACTTTGTAAGTATTTTATGCTTTAGCATCTCACATGAGTGTGAATGTTAACATGACAGCATGCTTACTATGTGGCTATATGCTTATGTGATATAACTGCTTGAATGCCTGTGGGTGAAGGTTGGATTACTTGAATTGGGATAATTCATTGAAATCCGTATTTTAGCCTACTTACGAGTAGCAAAATTCAAAACATTTCCAAACAAACGGATATGCAATGCTTTGTTCCAAATTAGGCGATCTAGTATATACTTGTTTTGCTGTGCGCATCACATAGTAATTCTAGCTAATTAATCGGAATAAGAACGCATGTGTTTTCAAAAACGAGATATCATGGTTAGTAGAGGTCGATCTTTGGATCGGGCGAGAGGGGGTGCTCATAGCTGACCTTCCCCAATCGTACCCAAGTTCCCGAGCCGAGGCAACTTTGATGATGACGGACACGTGGCCTTTGGCACCGAGTCAGGGTTTCCTAAATTTCCCCATTATAAAATATTTAGGTGGCGACTCTATATCTGGCAAAGCAGTCCATGTTTGGCACTTCTTTTCTAAAAATCTATTTTTCTCAAAACGATTTGCTGGATTTGGACTCTTTGGTTCAAGATTAAGAACCGACAACAAAATTGAGTCCGAACTGTAACACCATTGAGGTCCCTCGCGGGCTTGTTACAATCATGCTCTATGCCCAAAATATACTTCAGAAACTTCATAACCACTAGGACCCTTTACTTATGGCCCTACTTCAGCAGTAACATCAACCATGGGTTGTGTATACTCTGAATTAACTGCATTGAATGGAATACAATTATAGAGTATAAACTTGGACACTGCCCATCCCAATCTCTTCTTTAACTTCTGTAAATTCATCGTAGAGATTTTTCGCTGCTTTATACTCTTACTCTTTTGGAGCTCTACATCCATTGCTCTCAACCTTGCTTCAGGAGCATTGAACATAATCCAATTACGTCCACTCCCACCAGTTTCACACATGGATTGTGATCGATGAAAAACATTAGCAATACCTGACCCTTTTGGCATTCTTTGACCACCACCTCCTTCACCAGAACTACCACCTACATCATATTGTGATCCATGACCTGCAGCACCTCGTCTAAATTTTTGCCTTTCCTCTCATTGTTTTTTGTGAACGAATACTTGCTTGTCTAGCCCTGGTCATCTCTCGAAGATCTACAAAAGGCCTGTTTGGTAGAGCTTATAAACTGCTTATTTCAGCTTTTAGCTTAATTTAAGCTAAAATATTGTGTTTGGTGCAGCTTAAGTTAACCAAAGACTCATTGAATAAATGATTACCTTTATAAAAAATATTTATGTCTTTTCGAAATGTAATGACTAGAAGTGCTACTGATAATAATGATCCACATAAAAGAGCTGCATAACCCAATACCATCATACTTACGTGCATTATTAACCACTCGGATTGGAGAGCGGGTACTAATATTGCGGATTGATGTATTTCAGTTAAAAGACCCGAAGTAGTAAAGCCTTGTGTAAAAATAGCGCTTGGCGCGATTATTGCACTTAAATAATTTTTTTTTTTTTGAAATACGGAACGATATGAATAATGGAGAAACCCTATGAAAGGAAGAGTAATGATTCATATAAATTACTTAATGGGAAATGCTCCGAATAAATCCAACGAGTGATTAATAATCCTGTTATACAGAAAAAAGTCGCCATCATGCCCTTTTCTGATGAATCATATAGTTTTACTATTTCATTGACTAATAAGGTTGTTATTAAATGAATTGTAATTACAATTGAAACGATAGAAAAGGAAATATGAGTTAATATATGTTCTAAGGTTAAAAATATCATTAAAAAAAAAGAGGAATCCTTTAATGACGGAATGGAAATCGGGAATTGAATTCATTATAAGATCTATTCTATCTTTTTTAGAAGACGGCATGCCGCTACTCGGACTCGAACCGAGATGCTCTAGCACTGCTTCCTAAGAGCAGCGTGTCTACCAATTTCACCATAGAGGCTTTCCTTTCTCAAATTTCTAATAGACTATTTATATTCAATTGTCGAGATTGAAGAAGTCAATTCAATGTAGTATTTTTTAGGAAACATTCAAATTGATGAATAAAAATTCATAGAAATTTGAAGGTTCATTATTTTAGATTAGGGTATCCGTTTTCGATCTTTTGTGTAATTTATACTCTTCTGGAATTGAACTGTTGTAACTGGATAGTTCTATCCCTGGATAGGGGATAGAACTCAAAAAAAGCGATTTAAGCTATTTCTCAGCTTATCTCAAAAGCTAGTCAGGAGGTGCTTAAATTTTTGACTTAAGCACGCAGCTGATGTGGGGGGGCTAAAATTACTTAAATGCCCTCGTCAATACTCAAATATTAATATTAATTAATATTAATATTAATTAATATTAATATTAATTAAAAAATAAAAAATTGTATATTTTTGAAGAAAAAGAAAAAAATCAATATTAATTGAAAAATTAATTGATATTAATTATTAATAAATTCATATTGTATATTTTTATATTAATTAAAAAATAAAAAATTGTATATTTCTGAAGAAAAAGAAAAAAATCAATATTAATTGGTATTAATTATTAATAAATTAATATTGTATATTTTTGTAATGAATTAATTATTAATTGATACTAATTAATAACAATTGTTGATTATTAATATTAATTGACACTAATAAAAATTAAATATTAATATTAATTTA
The DNA here is from genome assembly GCA_036172215.1 of Camellia granthamiana. Taxonomy (NCBI): domain Eukaryota; kingdom Viridiplantae; phylum Streptophyta; class Magnoliopsida; order Ericales; family Theaceae; genus Camellia; species Camellia granthamiana. Next base: position 43,933,445 of record CM069912.1, on the reverse strand, counting down.
TACTAATTAATAATTTTAGTATTAATTGAGACTAATTAAGCCATTAATTGATACTGATTAATAATTTTAGTATTAATTGATACTAATTAAGCAATTAATTAATACTAATTAATTTATAATGAAAAATAATTGTGACAATAATACTTCCATTCATTTTTAGCAAATGTATCAATTTTTATATTAATTGATACTAATTAACACTAATTATATTAAATTTTATTAATGAAAATTAAAACTGAAAAAAATGACAAAATAATCATTTTTATATCATATAAGGGTAGAAAGGACAATTATACGGTAAAAACCTATTTTACAGTTTATTAACTAAACACTACTCTACTGCTTAAATCCATAATCTCACAGTTGCACCAAACAGGTTAACAGTTTATATTCACAGCTTTAAGCCATAATCTGTTAAGTTATAATCTATAATCACTTTTCCACAGCTCTACCAAACAAGGTCAAAATCTCCTTCTTCATCCTCATCATAGAGATCATCTCCCCTTATATATGCTTCCAATTCAGCTTCTCTCTTTTGTTTGTCTACTTTACTCATTTTCTTATCTTGTAAATGTTTCATCATTTCTTGCATCACATCTCTACTAACATTAGGACAAGAATGCAATTGCCCTGTTTGATGTGCTAAGTGTTGTTTGAAAGGCATAATCCCACCTTTCATGAGATATTCACAAAATTTGCAAATAATATGATGCCTAGTGCCTTCAACTGGAGGTCCAAATTTTCAACCAATATCATCACTTAAGGGGTTCATCATTGGCACCCTTTTGTCGTGGCATTTTTTAATTTGAATTATGCCTCATTGATACATTTTTTAATTTATTTTAAATGTTTACAAAATTATTTTTGAGCAAAACTTGAACTAACTAAATAAATAATATTTACAATTATTAAATGAAATGATTGTTAAAAAAAAAAATGCAATCACTATTTATACATTTGGATTTTATATGCTAATGTAATCATATAAAAATTAAAAAATAAATTATAATTTTTTTTGAACTATTGAATTTTTTTTTTTTTAAAAAGATATTTTTTTTAAAAAGAAAATTTTGCCATTAAAATTGTTGTCACAACACATTACGATAACAAAATAAAAAATATTTATAATTAAATATTAAATGAAATGATTATAAAAAAATGCAACCACTATTTATACATTTGAATTTTACATGCTAATATAATCAGGATTAAAGACATTTTTCATGGCATTTTTTGAGCTATTGTTTTTTTGGATTTTTTTTTTAAGGTCCCTGGTATTAAGATTTTATAGCATAAAAGACATCTAATATTTTCATGATGTCTATGGTCCCTCAATCTGATCTAGAGAAATTTCATCCAGAGAATTTCCCTAGACTTGCTAGAGAAATTCTATCCAAAGAAATTCTAGACCAGAGAAATTCTATCCAACCCAGATAAATTTCTCTGACCTTCCCTTCTTTCTAGAGAAATACCATGCTGTTTCTTTAATTTTCTCTACCAGGTTGCTTATTTGATATTCTCTGCCATGTTACTTCTTTAATTTTCTCTACCATGTTACTTCTTTAATTTTCTCTGCCAAGTTGCTTTTTTTATTTTCTCTGCCATGTTACTTCTTTGATTTTCTCTGCCATTTTGCTTCTTTGATTTTTTTTTTGCCATGTTGCTTCTTTAATTTTCTCTACCAGGTTGCTTCTTTGATTTTTTCTGCCATAGTGCTTCTTTAATTTTCTCTGCCAGGTTGCTTTTTTGATTTTCTCTGCCATGTTGCTCTTTAATTTTCTCTGCCAGGTTGCTTCTTTAATTTTCTCTGCTATGTTTCTTCTTTAATTTTCTCTGCTAGGTTGCTTCTTTGATTTCCTCTACCATACTGCTTCTTTAATTTTCTCTGCTTCTTTAATTTTCTCTGCTTCTTTAATTTTCTCTGCCAGGTTGCTTCTTTGATTTTCTCTGCCGCCATGTTGCTTCTTCAATTTTCTCTGCCAGGTTACTTCTTTGATTTTTTTTTGCCATGGTGCTTCTTTAATTTTCTCTGTTATGTTGCTTCTTTAATTTTCTCTGCCATGTTTCTTCTTTAATTTTCTCTGTTAGGTTGCTTCTTTGATTTTCTCTACCATGCTGCTTCTTTAATTTTCTCTGTCAGGTTGCTTTTTTGATTTTCTCTACCATGCTGCTTCTTTAATTTTCTCTGTCAGGTTGCTTTTTTGATTTTCTCTGCCATGTTGCTTCTTTGATTTTCTCTGCCATGTTGATAACTACTACAATACCTAAGCTTTGATTTCTAATCAACTCTCTGAAGCTCTACTATGATAACCAACACCTTGTCTCCCTCTCTCTATATCTATATATACATGTATATATCTTCGTGAATTTCTAGGACTTGTTTGACTACTAGTGTTGCCAATGGAAATTGATACTCAAAGCCTTTTGGACTAAGATCTCAACTCCAAACCACCATTCACAAACGGCTCTGTTTCTAAGAAATGGTATCGTCGTTCACTTCTACCATTGGGTTGTCTTCTCGTCGCGATACGCTTCAATTCCGATATCGGTGAAATCATACATGGATAAGGATGCTTTGAGCTTCGCTTGACAGAGGAGAGAGAGTTGGAGAAGACGATGACGATGATGAACTCCGGTGGAATCTAGAGCGGCCATTGAAGGGAGTGAAGTGAGGTTTGGATTTAGAGAGAGAGAGAGAGAGAGAAAGAGGTTTGATTTAAGAGTGTCAAATTGAAGGACCTTAGATATCATAAAATAATATTGTGAATCTTATACATTACTAAAAGTGAGAGAGGGACCCTAGACTAATTTTCCTTTTTTTTTTTTTTTATTCTATAGAAAAGACATTTTTTTTAAAACAAAAATTGTGCCATCAAAATTGTTGTCACAATACATTACAAAAACAAAATAAAAAATTTTTAAAATTAAATACTAAATAAAATAATTATAAAAAAAATGCAACCACTATTTATACATTTGGATTTTACATGCTAATGTAATCATATAAAAATTAAAAAATAAATTATAAAGATTTTTTTTTTTGAGCTATTGATTTTATTTTTTTTTAAAAAAAATTGTGCCATAAAAATTGTTGTCACAACACATTACAATAACAAAATAAAAAATATTTATAATTAAATATTAAATGAAATGATTATAAAAATAAAAATAAAAAAATTCAACCACTATTTATGCATTTGGATTTTACATGCTAATGGAATCATATAAAAAGACATTTTTGATGGCATTTTTTTTTTTTAGAAAAGACTTTTTTTTAAAAAAAAATTGTGCCATCAAAATTGTTGTCACAACACATTCCAATTACAAAATAAAAGAATATTTACAATTAAATATTAAATGCAATGATTATAAAAAACCATGCAACCACTATTTATACATTTGGATTTTACATGCTGATGTAATCATATAAAAATTAAAAAACAAATTGTAAAGAAAAAAATTCATACATAGTTGTTTTTTGGGTTTCAATCACTTGTGTTAGACTTATTTATTTTGATGATTTATTTAATTATGTTTTAATTTATTTGAAAGAGAAAAATAGACTCCAAAATTTATTTTGATGATTTATTTAATTATATTTTAATCAAAATTTATTTTGATAATTTATTTGAAAAGAAAAATAAATTAAAATTTATTTTGTCCCATTATTTCTCACCTAAACATTTATCTTAAATGTTGTTAGAATGTATTTAATATTTGATTAAATCAGGAGTTCAAACAACCCAAAACAAAGGTTCAAATAGCCTAGCACAACAATAGGCCAAAAGGTTCAAAAGGTTCAAGTAGAAGATATTCAAATTAGTAATGATGGAAGTACAATGGCTATAAAAGTTCAAAAGGCCAAAAGGTTCAAAAAGTTCAAGTGGAAGATATTCAAATTTGTAATGATGGAGTGGAAGATATTCAAATTGATAATGATGGAAGTACAATGGTTATAAATGGCTATTAATTCAAATGACTACAACGGCTATGAACGGCTATAAATTCAAATGAATACAATGGCTATAAACGGCTATAATTTTCATTATATATACCAAATCCTCTAATGTAAACAAGTTACAAAAACCTAAAAATATTTTTTGATCTATAATCACTCACATCTATTCTCAGAAATTATACACTGAGCCTTATAACTTTAAGTCCATCTTTTCTGTGTGAGATTTACAGAAAAATCAAAATTTCATTTTATATATCTATCTTTGAGAGATATTTATTGTAAACTTTCTTTGAAAGTAAAAATACCATTTCATCTTGTAAAAGTGTTGCAAACACTGCGTTCTTGAAATCTTGAGAGTGATTGTGAATCACCTAAGATTTGCAAGGGTTTGGGCTTGTGAAGTCTGTGTAAAATCCGTGGAGGATTGCTTCATTTGTAAAGAGGTTGCTGGCACCCCTGTGAAGCTAGAAGATAGTGGAAAATCTCAAGTGAAGCTTGAGGAGTGGATGTAGGCTTGGTTGAAGCCGAACCACTATAAATCTGTTTGTCTCATCTTCCCTAATCTCTTTACTTTCCTACTACTGCTATAGCTATCTAATATTCATGTGTTAATCATTTGATTTACCTTGTATATTAGTTATACTTCATTGTTATTTTGTTTGATCATTTACTGCTAAGTTTATCATTGTGCTTGTTAATAATTTGTTGTACTAGTAGTTAATTTTATTGGGGTATTATTAATTTTAATTTGTAGAAACCTAATTCACCCCCCTCTTAGGTTGCTTTTTGGGTAACAATTGGTATCAGAGCCTGGGGCTTTTGTTTAGATTTAACAATCTTGAGTTTTTTATCCATAGCAACCATGTATTCTACTTACTTTGCTCTAGGACAAACTAGCAATAGGCCACCTCTTTTTGATGGTAGTAATTACATTCATTGGAAAGAAAAAATGACTTTATATCTTCAAGCTACCAATTATGGTTTGTGGCTTATTATCACTAAAGGTCCTAAAATCCCTACCAAGGTAGTAGACCATATCAATGTGCCTAAACTTGAAGATGAATTTGATGAGCGTGATTATAAACTCCTTCAAGCTAATGCTAAAGCCAAGCTCATTCTTGTATGTTGACTAGATGCAAATGAGTACAATAGAATTTCTAGGTGTATTACTGCTAAAGAGATTTGGGATAAACTTGAAATCACCTATGAAGGAACTAGCCAAATAAAAGAATCTCGGATTGACATGCTTATTCATGATTATGAACTCTTTACTATGGAATCATTTGAATCTATTTCTGAGATGTTTAATAAATTTACCAATATTATTAATGCTCTAAAATCTCTTGGTAAATCTTATACTAATGGTGAGCTTGTGAGAAAAGTACTTAAGTCTTTGCCAAATGAATGGGAAGCTAAGGTTATAGCTATCCAATAAGCAAAAGACCTAAGAAAATTAGACATTGAAGAACTCCTAGGCTCACTCATGGCTCATGAACTTTCAATGATGGATGGCAGCAAAAAGGAAGCCATTTGGGGAGAAAATGATAGAGTAGCCAACCTGTGCCTCATGGCTCTTGGAGAAGAAGAATTCACTCAAGATGAGGTAATTTCTAAATATGTAGAACTTGAAAGCGCTTTCAATAAATTACATGACATATTTAGAAATGTTTGTGTTGAGAATTCTAAATTAAAGAAATTAGTTACTTCTCTTTCAAATGATGTTGATGTTTTAAACATTGTGCCTCCCGAGGATTGACAACCTAAGTTTCAGTTTTGTCAGCCAACTATTGTGCCTCTCGAGGAAGTTCCGATTGAAATCAAGTTTTATGGCTGTTTTTGTAAACATGATAGGCTATGTTTATACTATGTTGTGGTTGGTTAAAATGTCTGATATTGTAAGTTGGGAAATGATGTGTAAGTTGTAACACTATTATGAAGTTTTAAGTTATCTGTTTTATGTATGTCCGCATAGCTCTATGGACTATGTATGTCTTGATTATTTACTTCTGCAGCCCTTGCTATATGTTATTATGCCTAGAGGGTTTTGGTAATCCAAGGATTATTGGCCGGTTACGATGCTAAACCCATAGGGGCAGGTTTGGGTCGTGACAGAGTGGTATCAGACCATGAGTAATACCGCACACACAAGTCCATACGAGCTTAAGATGTCCAAGTAAGAAGTAGGGGCATTCCATCTGCATGTCTAAATGTGTTGTTTGAAAGTGAAAGCATAATCCAGGTATAATCATGTGAATTTGAATAAAGTAACGAAGACTATCTGCCTGTGTTTATAAAGTTTTGTTTACCTATAGCAAATGGACAATGCAAGAAGTGATGATACAGCAGGGTCCTCGGATGCCCGAATGAACAGAATGGAACAAATGCTTGCCACTTTAACTGAAGTAGTAATGCAACAACAAAGGCAACAACCTTTACCACCTCCACCCCTGCCGGCTCAAGTTGAAATGGGCAATAGCAACATAATTAACATGACTCAAAAGTTCATGAAGATGAAGCCGCTAACTTTCTTGGGTGGCATTGAACCACTAAAGGCATAAACTCGGCTACTGGAGATGGAAAAATTATTTGAAGTGTTTCCCTATTCTGAGGTTCAGAAAGTTTTATTAGCCACCTACACTCTGAAAGATGAAGCTCGAAGATGGTGGTTACTAGTTCGGAATGGTAATGAGAATATGACATGGGCTCAACGCAATACAGTTTTCTATGACAAGCACTTTCCCCAGTGCTTCCAAGATCGGAAGGTTTCGGAATTCCAGGAACTCAAACAAGGCAGAATGTCTGTAGCCGAGTATGAGGCTAAGTTTACCGAGCTAGCCAGGTTTGCTCCTCACATGGTGGACACAGACTACAAGAAGGCCCGCAAGTTTGAGGGCGGGCTGGATTTAGATACATTGGATCGGGTAGGGGTTCTGAACCTACCCACGTATGTGAATGTTTTGGATAGAGCACTGATGGTAGAAGCCATTCTAGTGGCGAAGAAACAAACTACAGCACCACCAACTGAATGGAAAGGCAAAAGGACCAGGTTTAATTTCAGGAAGGGCCGATCATTTTTGAAGAAATAAAACACAAGATCTTCCAGTAGTCCTAGTCAGAGTAGTGGGTTCATACCAAACTGTCCAGAATGTGGCAAGAGACATAGGGGAGTGTGCCAATGTACATCTGGTGCTTGTTATCGGTGTGGCAAGGTTGGCCATATGATTAAAGATTGTCCAATGAGATCCGGGAATACCAGTCACCCCACAGCCAGTTCAGCAGGGTCTGTTTCAGTGGCCAAATCAAACTTCAGAACTAATGCCAGGGGCAACAACGGGAATGAAGCATTAAGGCAAGGGAGAGTATTCGCCTTAGTGCCTGGAGATGTGCAAAACACTAAATCAGTAGTGTCAGGTATCATTTCTATCTGTGCTCAGAATGCATATGTGTTGATTGATTCTGGTTCCACACATTCATTCACATCACATGCTTTTTCCCGGAAATTAACTAGACCGTTAGAACCTATGAATTGTTTGCTATCTGTATCTACACCATTTGGGGGTTCTATGATGTGTGCTTATGTTTATCCGGCATGTGATCTTATAATTGGAGAAATGACATTGTATGTTGATTTATTACCCTTGAACATCGATTATTTTGATTGTATTCTGGGTATGGATTGGTTAACTAAGTATTGTGCCACCATTGATTGTGTGAATAAATCTGTTATGTTTCGTCCACCCGGTATGCCTGAGTTTACTTTCACTGGGAATGGGGTAGTTCCACCGCCATACTTGATTTCGTTTATGAAAGCCAGAAAACTGTTAAGAAAGGGGTGTCAGGGTTATTTGTGTAGTGTGTTGACTGCATCTTCAGATAGTGCCAGTGTAGAAACTGTCCCTGTGGTTTGCGATTTTCCTGATGTGTTTCCTAATGATCTACCTGGGGACTTGATCGATAGAGAGATAGAATTTACCATTGATGTAACACCTGGAACACAACCCATCTTCAAGACTCCATATAGGATGTCGACTTCTGAATTGAAAGAACTAAAAGTCCAACTTCAAGAACTCTTAGACAAGAAATTCATTCGCCCAAGTACTTCACCTTGGGGTGCTCCAGTGTTATTTGTCAAAAAGAAAGACGGGTCTTTGAGGCTTTGTATTGACTATCAAGAATTGAACAAGGCGACCATTAAGAACAAATATCCATTACCCCGAATAGATGATTTGTTTGATCAACTCCAAGGAGCCAAAGTGTTCTCTAAAATTGATCTTAGGTCCGGTTATCATCAGTTAAAGGTTAAAGCAAAAGACGTAGAGAAAGCTGCATTCAGAACTAGATATGGACATTATGAATTTCTGGTAATGCCTTTTGGAGTAACAAATGCACCTGCAACTTTTGTGGACCTAATAAATAGGGTTTTCAAACAATATCTTGATGAATTCATTGTTGTGTTTATTGATGACATTCTGATTTATTCTAAAGACAGGGAAGAACATAGGAACCATCTGAGGACTACTTTGCAGATTTTGAGAGAAAAGAAATTGTATGCTAAATTGTCCAAATGTGAATTCTGGCTTGACAATGTAGCATTTTTGGGACATGTAATCAATGAGGATGGTGTTTCTGTTGACCCTCAGAAGATTGAAGCTATTGTGAATTGGCCTAGACCGACGAATGTAACAGAAGTTAGAAGTTTTTTGGGACTGGCTGGTTATTACAGGAGATTTGTGAAAGACTTCTCAAAGCTTGCGATGCCATTAACACAATTGACACAGAAGAATGTACAGTTTGACTGGAACGATCAACGTGAATCAGCCTTCCAAGAATTGAAAACTAGGCTGGTGACTGCACCAATCCTAACCTTACCTAATAGTACTGATGGGTTTCAAATTTACAGTGATGCTTCGTGTAAAGGGTTGGGCTGTGTACTGATGCAAAATGGGAAAGTAATTGCCTATGCTTCTCGACAACTTCACCCTCATGAAAAGAATTACCCGACTCATGACCTTGAACTGGCAGCTGTGGTGTTTGCCTTGAAAATCTGGCGTCATTACTTGTATGGGGTAACTTGTGAAGTGTATACCAATCATAAAAGCTTGAAATATTTCTTCACCCAAAAAGAATTGAACATGAGACAGAGGTGATGGTTAGAACTGATCAAAGATTATGATTTGCAAATTTTGTATCACCCAGGGAAAGCTAATACCGTTGTAGATGCTTTGAGCCGAAAATCAATGGGAAATTTGTCATGTCTGCTTACCAGCCAGAGAGAACTGTTATATGACTTGGAAATGAATGAGATTGAGATTGTGATACGTGAACAGGGCGGAATACTAGCCGCTATTTCCGCTCAACCTGCAATCATTGAAGAAATCAAAGAAAAGCAACTTGAAGATGAATACTTGAAAAAGGTTGTAGAAGAACTTGATTCCAAGCCAAGGCCAGGGTTTGTGTTTGAGAATAATGTGCTGAAATTTCAAAATCGTCTTTGTGTACCTAATTGCTGTGACTTGAGAAAGCATGTTATGTCTAAAGCCCACAATACTAAGTTTGCTATGCATCTGGGGAATACAAAGATGTACCATGATTTGAAACAAAATTTCTGATGGCCCGGAATGAAAAAGTGTATCGCAGATTTTGTGGCTAGATGTCTACATTGTCAACAGGTCAAAGCTGAACATCAACGACCCACCGGTTTGTTACAGCCGCTTCTAATACCGAAATGGAAATGGGAGCATATCACCATGGATTTCATTGTAGGATTGCCTCGCTCTTCTCGAGGTATGGATTCTATTTGGGTTATAGTTGATCGTTTGACTAAGTCTGCTCATTTTCTGCCTGTTAAGACTGTTTATAATGTGGATAAATTAGCTAACATGTATGTGAATGAGATTATGAGATTGCATGGTGTACCGGTATCTATTGTATCTGACAGAGATTCAAAGTTTACATCAAGGTTTTTGCAAAGGTTACAACAGGCCTTGGGGACAGAATTGAGGTTGAGTAGTGCCTATCACCCACAGACAGATGGGCAAACAGAGTAGACAAATCAAACCTTGGAAGATATGCTTTGTAATGACCCGGAACATGTGACGTAATTACCGATAATTAATTATGTATTTATTTGATTTAATTGAAGATTATCTGTTTGAATTGGGAAAATATCTGTTGGAATGACAATTCCGGGACTGAAATTGATGACTGTAATGGGTTTAGAAAATGAAATCGAACACGCCTAAGTGATACCGGGAATTTTTAGAACTATCTGAAACGATAAATTGAAGACTGAATTTCGTCTGAATCGCTAAGTCCCGTTTGGCTTATGTTTTTGTCGTAATTGGCTTAATTGGATATATATGGATGTATATGATATAGATAAGGATGTTTTGACCTCTTGGACTCAAAAGCAAGGAAAGAAAAATCTAGAAAAGAGAGGGAGAAGAGAGAAGTCGTGAGAAAGGAAATCAAGAAGGAAAAAGGAGTGAAAGCAAGAGGGAAAAGGGGGAATTGAGCTTAACTCTTCCAATTAAAGAATCAAGGTAAGAATTCCTCCTAATTCTTGAATTAAGGTTGTATCCTTTATGATCTCATGCCAAGTAAATGAAAATGAAAGAGAGGTTATGTTGAATTTGAGTATATATGTTATGATTCATGCTATGTTTGATATATTGGGGAGGTTCTTCCTCAAAACCTCCATGGAAGTTGAAAATGAAGCTTTTCTATACAAGTTCATTGGGTTTGCTCTTCTATATGGTATATTTGAGTTTTGATTGAAGATGTAATGAGCTAATTAAAGTGTTAATCAAGTGTTTGAGAGGTTGTATTTCATGTATTAGAAGTTGATTTTGTAAAGAGGGGATTGAAGTTTGAAAGAGGGAAGAAGTTCCAGATTTTCGGACTTTTGCTCTGTCCGCTCAAGCGGAGGGGAAGCCGCTCGAGCGTAGAAATCAGCTTCCCAGAAGTTTTTGGCAAATTGAACTGTCCGCTCGAGCGGACATGTGGGCGCTCGAGCGGGAAGGCATTTTTCAGGAAAAGTTTGGGAAGTTATACTTTATGATTTTAACATGTTAATTGCATCCTTTAGCATCATATGAACATAAAATGGGCATGGAATGGAGTAATGAATGAATGTAATGATATGAGTTAAAGTAAAGGAAAGAAAGAGAGGCATGAATGACTTAATGCATAATGGTAATGAATGTTAAGAAATGTTTTATAATGTGAATTGCAGGACAAACTTCGAAGACCGTGCAACCGGTATTGGAAACGCACTGTAAGTAACATTTCTGTAAATGATATGTTCGTATGAAAGTATGTTCAAAAGTGAGATGTATGATATGTTTTTGAAATGATAATGTTTTCTGTGAACGAATGGCCTATTTGCAAATCTAGTATGGCATCCATAGATAGCGAGGTCATGAGTGCGACATGAACATGCGGGCCCACGACCTGATCAGTCATGGGTCAGGGCATGAAGATGAAGGCTCATGGCCAGTCACGAGATCTCGTAGACTAGTAGACTGTTAAATGATAGACTGTTATGAAAGGTTATGAAAAGGTTCTGTGGATTATGCCATTATGAATGTTGACTGTTTATGACTGTATATATATGAAATGTTGGAGTTCGTTCACTAACCCTTTTACTTTAATGTTACTTGCTGAGCTTTAGCTCATTGTTTGTATTTATGTATTATAGGTGAGCCTTCAGGTAGCCAAGTCTAGGCGGAGTCTCGAGCCGAGCCGCCGTTTTGAAGCTTAACCAGAAGTTTTGAGGGCCTCCGAGCTGGGGCTAGGCCTGGAAGGCCTTAAGAGAGTTTTGTCTTTTTGTTTTGTGGCATGTAATTATGTGAAGTTATAGATCATGTTATGTAACATAGGATGTAATTATCATTTTTGGCATGTATATACACTTGTTCATATAAATGCACAGCTCTTGGACTATAGTTTCTGCATGTGCTTCCGCGAGCCCCTTTTTATTTATGTCATGTATAGAAAGGCCTGTGGTAATCCACGGATTACTGGCCGGTCTCGTCACCAAACTTCTAGGGGCGGGTTTGGGGCGTGACAGAGTGGTATCAGAGCGCACGAGTTAATTACCCACGCACGTGTCCATAAGAGCTGTTAGGTGCATTAGAAAAGAAAAGAACTAGGGCATGGCATAACATGTGCATGTGTGAGTGTGTTATGGAAATGAGAACTGAGAAAAATGATGCAACAGCGGAATGATGATGTTAAGAATGAAATGTTGTATTTGATATGGATTCTATAGACCAATGGAAGATGCAAATGCAAGAAATGTAGAGGAAACAGAATCATCTGATGCCAGAATGAATCGACTAGAAAGAATGGTAGAGGTTTTGACTGGGTTGGTTAGACAACAGTTAGAACAAAACCAACAGCCACAACCGAGACAACCTTTTCCACCTCCTCCTCCACCACCTGTGCAAATGGAACCGATCAACAATGATAATATTATCACCCTTACTCAGAAATATAAGAAACTGAAACCACCAGAATTTGAGGGAGGGATTGAGCCGTTAAAGGCAGAGGCATGGGTGCTTGAGACAGAGAAAATTTTTGAGGTGTTTCCGTGTACAGATGCTTATAAAGTTTTACTGGCAACATTTACTCTGAAAGAAGAAGCGAGACGATGGTGGATGTTAGTTCGAGATGCGAATAGGGATTTGACTTGGGACCGATTCAAAGAGATATTCTATGAAAAGTATTTCCCACAGTGCATGCGAGATAGGAAAATTTCGGAATTTGAACAGCTGAAGCAGGGTACTATGTCAGTAGCAAAGTATGAGAGTAAATTTACTGAATTAGCTCGGTATGCTCCTCACATGGTTGATACAGAATACAAGAAGGCACGGAAGTTTGAAGGTGGGTTGCAAGTTAAAGTGCTAGATCGGGTGAACGTGTTGAAATTGGAAAAATATGTTGATGTACTTGACAGAGCTTTGATGTCTGAATCAAATATTGCTAGTTTGAAAATGGCCAAAGCAACACCAATGATTGAAGTAGAAAGTAAGAGACTTAAGAAACAAAAAGTGGAAACTGTCAGTGATTCAGTGGCCTCCGTGAACGAAAATCTGAATTCAAGTATTGGGGATAATACAACAAAATGGACTAGTGGTGCAGGTAAACCAACTTGTAGGGAATGTGGGAAGCGGCATTGGGGCATTTGCCGCCTTGGAACAGGAATTTGCTTCAAATGTGGACAGAAAGGACATATGGCCAGGACTTGCCCACAAGGTTATTCAAAGGATGAAAGACCCATTACCAGTGGAAATAAATCAACAATGACACCAATGACAACGACAACAGCTACACCTGAGGGGAACACGTTAAGGCAAGCACGAGTATTCACTCTAGTAGCAGATAAGACACAGAATACCGGAAAGGCGAAGACAGGTATGACTTTCGTTCTCTATTATGACATTAGCCATGTGGCTTATGCGATGGAAATATGGAATATATGACTACGACGGACTCAATTTACTTATGTTATTCCCTTTGCTATTTTTTTTGATTACGGAATGGTTACATCTATGCTTTGGATTGAACATCTATGTAAAAAGATTGCTAATGTGTGCTTGAGATATCTGATTGGAGTTAAGTTTGGAGGACCAAACTTCTTAAGGTGGGGAGAGTGTAATGACCCGGAACCATGTGACGTAATTACCGATAATTAATTATGTATTTATTTGATTTAATTGAAGATTATCTGTTTGAATTGGGAAAATATCTGTTAGAATGACAATTCCGGGACTGAAATTAATGACTGTAATGGGTTTAGAAAATGAAATCGAACACGCCTAAGTGATACCGGGAATTTTTAGAACTATCTGAAACGATAAATTGAAGACTGAATTTCGTCTGAATCGCTAAGTCCCGTTTGGCTTATGTTTTTGTCGTAATTGGCTTAATTGGATATATATGGATGTATATGATATAGATAAGGATGTTTTGACCTCTTGGACTCAAAAGCAAGGAAAGAAAAATCTAGAAAAGAGAGGGAGAAGAGAGAAGTCGTGAGAAAGGAAATCAAGAAGGAAAAAGGAGTGAAAGCAAGAGGCAAAATGGGGAATTGAGCTTAACTCTTCCAATTAAAGAATCAAGGTAAGAATTCCTCCTAATTTCTTGAATTAAGGTTGTATCCTTTATGATCTCATGCCAAGTAAATGAAAATGAAAGAGAGGTTATGTTGAATTTGAGTATATATGTTATGATTCATGCTATGTTTGATATATTGGGGAGGTTCTTCCTCAAAACCTCCATGGAAGTTGAAAATGAAGCTTTTCTATACAAGTTCATTGGGTTTGCTCTTCTATATGGTATATTTGAGTTTTGATTGAAGATGTAATGAGCTAATTAAAGTGTTAATCAAGTGTTTGAGAGGTTGTATTTCATGTATTAGAAGTTGATTTTGTAAAGAGGGGATTGAAGTTTGAAAGAGGGAAGAAGTTCCAGATTTTCGGACTTTTGCTCTGTCCGCTCAAGCGGAGGGGAAGCCGCTCGAGCGTAGAAATCAGCTTCCCAGAAGTTTTTGGCAAATTGAACTGTCGCCTCGAGCGGACATGTGGGCGCTCGAGCGGGAAGGCATTTTTCAGGAAAAGTTTGGGAAGTTATACTTTATGATTTTAACATGTTAATTGCATCCTTTAGCATCATATGAACATAAAATGGGCATGGAATGGAGTAATGAATGAATGTAATGATATGAGTTAAAGTAAAGGAAAGAAAGAGAGGCATGAATGACTTAATGCATAATGGTAATGAATGTTAAGAAATGTTTTATAATGTGAATTGCAGGACAAACTTCGAAGACCGTGCAACCGGTATTGGAAACGCACTGTAAGTAACATTTCTGTAAATGATATGTTCGTATGAAAGTATGTTCAAAAGTGAGATGTATGATATGTTTTTGAAATGATAATGTTTTCTGTGAACGAATGGCCTATTTGCAAATCTAGTATGGCATCCATAGATAGCGAGGTCATGAGTGCGACATGAACATGCGGGCCCACGACCTGATCAGTCATGGGTCAGGGCATGAAGATGAAGGCTCATGGCCAGTCACGAGATCTCGTAGACTAGTAGACTGTTAAATGATAGACTGTTATGAAAGGTTATGAAAAGGTTCTGTGGATTATGCCATTATGAATGTTGACTGTTTATGACTGTATATATATGAAATGTTGGAGTTCGTTCACTAACCCTTTTACTTTAATGTTACTTGCTGAGCTTTAGCTCATTGTTTGTATTTATGTATTATAGGTGAGCCTTCAGGTAGCCAAGTCTAGGCGGAGTCTCGAGCCGAGCCGCCGTTTTGAAGCTTAACCAGAAGTTTTGAGGGCCTCCGAGCTGGGGCTAGGCCTGGAAGGCCTTAAGAGAGTTTTGTCTTTTTGTTTTGTGGCATGTAATTATGTGAAGTTATAGATCATGTTATGTAACATAGGATGTAATTATCATTTTTGGCATGTATATACACTTGTTCATATAAATGCACAGCTCTTGGACTATAGTTTCTGCATGTGCTTCCGCGAGCCCCTTTTTATTTATGTCATGTATAGAAAGGCCTGTGGTAATCCACGGATTACTGGCCGGTCTCGTCACCAAACTTCTAGGGGCGGGTTTGGGGCGTGACATGCTTAGAATGTGTGTGTTAGATTTCCAAGGGAATTGGAAGACTTATTTTCCATTAGCTGAGTTTGTGTATAACAACAGTTACCATTCAAGCATTGGAATGGCTCCTTATGAAGCTTTGTATGGAAGAAAATGCCGATCTTCGGTATGTTGGGCCGAGGTAGGCGACAGACCATTGTTGGGACCGGAACTTGTGCAAGAAACCACTGGAAATGTGAAGTTAATTCAGCAAAGGTTGAAAACTACTCAAAGCCGGCAAAAGAGTTATGCCGACATTCGAAGAAGAGATGGGGAATATGAAGTTGGGGATCATGTATTTATAAAAGTGACTCCTATAAAAGGACAAACACGGTTTGGTGTTAAGGGAAAATTAGCACTGAGATTTGTTGGGCCGTATGAGATCTTTGAAAAGATCAGCCCGGTAACGTATCGAGTGGCTCTACCTCCAGTAATGAAGCATATGCACAATTTTTTTCATGTCTCTATGTTTCGGGAGTATTTGAGAGATCCGTTACACGTGATTGAGCCGACGCACATTCTTTTGAATGATGATTATACTTATGAGGAAATGCCTATTCAGATTGTGAATCGAAGGATAAAAAGACTAAGAAACAAAGAAATCCCGTTAGTGAAGGTGGATTGGCAGAATCATGGGGGAACTTATGCAACTTGGGAGACAAAAGAAGACATGATGAAAAGATACCCTGAACTGTTTCCTTTAAATCCAGTGTTCTTCCAGAATGAAGGTAACTCGAGTTTAGAGGACCAAACTCTTTAAGGGGGGAAGACTGTGACAACCCCGATCCTTAATTAACGTTAATTCATGCTTAAGTGTGCCTAACAAGTGATTAAGAAGAAATCATAAGTTAATGACATGTGTGTTGCATTATTAATGTGTCTCTATCTGTTTAGCGTAGAAAGATCTGTCTATGTTTTAGTTTCGATTTGCGAATTGAAGGCCTTATCGGCATCCGATACAGAAATTGATTTGATTTATATGTCCATCAGGATTTATAGGATTTTATGGTAGGTTTAATTTAAATTCGATTTGGGATGATTAAATTAGAATAAATAAGGTTGAATTATTTGAATCCACATTAATTACAAGTGTGCCATTGAGTGGGCTTATACAAATTGTTGCACACCTTATACATATTTTGACTTGTCATTTTCCATCCTCAAGACCCAAAACGTGAGAGAGAGTGAAGAAGGAAGAATTGGCTCAAAACTTAAAGAATTTGGGGCTCAAATTATAGGAAGCTAGGAATTGTTGTCATTGATGAAGATTTAAGAGTTTTGACTTCAACCATTGTAGATTCAAGCCTCTAGGTAAAGGACTTATCTCTAAATTGAGTAATTGAGTTAGATTCTACAAGATTATTGATGAATTAAGTAAATTCATGGTAGAATTGCATTAGAGTTGGGAGAACTGGGCCATACCATACATGCATGTGCAATTCTTCACAATTTGAACATAACTTCAAAGGATTCTTTCATGCATGTATTTATTTCATCTATGTTTTGAGAATTCATCATGTTTTCTATCAAATTGCCAAATTTAATCTTGGTTTGAAGTGTTTGAACTCAAGGGAGATCATGCATGTTGTATTTATGTTTTATTCATGAAGTTTTAGTTGGAATTGTGTTCAATTGGCATGCCTTTGGGCCATGGTTTCTTGAAATATTTTTAATTCATGTTGCTTTAGGGTCTTCATGTATTTTTTCTCAAGTTTTGGCCCAGAAAAATCAGGTTTAAAGTTTTGAAGGTTGAGTTTTGTACTTGAGGATCAATCTGGAAATTCCAGATTTTTGATCCACGCTCGAGCGGAGGACTTCACGCTCGAGTGTACACTCTGAGTACATACACTTCCGCTCGAGCGTCGAGAGTCACGCTCGAGCGTGAAATGCTTATGCCCAGAAGTTCATGTGTTTTGCAGTCCGCTCGAGCGAGGGTCTGAGTCTCACGCTCGAGCGTGGGTCGAGCGTCCATCGAGCGTGAAAAACATGCAAGCAGTACTTTTTCAAGAGTTTGCAGTCCACTCGAGCGAGGGAAGTCACGCTCGAGCGGAGCTTCATTGTCTACATGTCCGCTCGAGCGGGAAAAGCCATGCTCGAGCGTGGACCCTATTTTGAGCAAGTTTTGAAAAATGTTTTCCAACACATTTTTGCATCCTCATTCCATCCTAGGCATTCCTAGACCATGTTAAGACTCCATAATGAGGATTAAAGGCTAGAAACACACTAAGAGTAATGAATTAAGTTATGTTCAGTTTGAGTGTGGGAATTCAATGTATGTATCTATCATGTTATGTAGGTCACGTGCCTCGAGATAAGTGAATTGCCCACTTTGTCATCTAACTGGAGCTACCAATTATCTGTGAGTAGTAACTCTGTAAAGTTATGTTTAACTATGATTATTTTCTGATGATATGAGATGACAAGTTTCTGAAATGCTATGTTTTATGTGAATAAATGATTGTCTAATTTTTTTTTGAAACGAAATTGTGGTATCCTTAGCAGAGGCCCTCGCCCAGGGGACATAATACTGTGTCTTATGGTCATGAGGCCCTAGCCTGAGGGAAAGAATACCGTGGCCCAAGCCCTCGCCCGGGGGAAACAATACCGTGGCACAGGCCCTCGCCCGGGGGAAATAATACCGTGGCCCATGTATGAGATATGTTATCCGGTACCGGAGGTTCCTTTATGGAACTTGACATGCTTGACCAAAGAGACATGTTTAGGCTAATGGATGTACCACACATGATTGAACAAGGATAAGACTATGATTCTATTTCACTATCTGTTTATGATCCTGAATTGTTATGAGACAAGTTATGGACATCATTCATTAAAGTCTTTACTTTGTTATTATTTACTGGGTTGTCGCTCACTGTTTATATTATGTATGTAGGTGAGCAGGCACGTGACCAGGCCCAGAATTGACAGCCTAAGTTTCAGTTTTGTCTGCCAACCATTGTGCCTCCCGAGGAGGTTCCGATTGAAGTCAAGTTTCATGGCTGTTTTTGTAAACATGATAGGCTATGTTTATACTATGTTGTGGTTGGTTAAAATGTCTGATATTGTAAGTTGGGAAATGATGTGTAAGTTGTAACACTGTTATGAAGTTTTAAGTTATCTATTTCATGTATGTCTGCACAGCTCTATGGACTATGTATGTCTTGATTATTTGCTTCCGCAGCCCCTGCTATATGTTATTATGCCTAGAGGCCTTTGGTAATCCAAGGATTACTGGCCGGTTACGATGTAAACTCATAGGGGCAGGTTTGGGTCGTGACAGTATAACTCCTAACACACCTTGAGCTTAAAGTTCTATATTCTTTAAGGTGTGATTTGTGTACAATAGGTTGTGTCTAATCATTGCTTCCATGTAACCTAATTGTACTAAGTTTGATAAGTCATGTTCTGCTAGTTTCTTTCAAACCTTCATTGAACTCAAAAATGAGAATTATATTATTTTGATGAATGCCTATTAAAATATGAATGATTCATGTATTCATTGTATATCATGTCACCAATTGTTATGAAAAAGAGATAAGAAGTGATAATTTTTTTTTGTGAGCATACTTTTCACATCTTATATATGACTTCATACTAATATTTTAATTCCTTTTTGAGTCATATCTTTGTAGAATCAATTTTGATGTCATAGCATGTTTTTGAGATGTATACTATCTATATTTTGAATTGTACATTTATGATCTCAAGAATATGCTCAATATGAAATTTTCATGCTTATGTGCTTTACATTGGAATATTTGAATGAGTTATGAAATTCGTTGATTATGATCCATTAACAATGTCTAAATGAAAAAAAGTATCATACATTTGTAGAGACATTACATCTATCCTATTGAATATCTGTTGAATATGAATTATATTGGCATACATCTTATAAAATGCTTTTGATTGATAAATTGTTGAATTAATTGTTTATAGCATTCATGTTGTGTTCCACATTGAGTAAAATATTTTATCACACTTGAGTATGTGGATTGAATTGATGAAAATGCCTCTTGATAATGTTAAGTGATTAAATGAGATTGTTACATCATTTTTAAAACAAAGAGTATAACACTATTTTCTTATGCATATTATACTATGTGCTACAACTTGAAAATTCTGAAAAATAGCATTCTAAACTCTTGTTTGATCATTGAATTATTTTTTACTTTTTGAGTTTGTGATAAGAAGTGATTTGTGCTGTATTTTTATTGAGTAATAGTGATTGTTCTATGAATGCTATATTTACACAAATCACATTAGAAAATGGTAGTACCAACTTAGGGGGAGAAATCATTTTGCTAACATACTTATTAAACCCTTTTGATATGAACTTCTCATGAAAGAAAATTGAAGATTGAAAAGCTTCCATCTCTTGAATCTAACGTATGCCTCATCTACTCTCTTAAGCTTTTGAGGTAAAAATTCTATCTTATATCCTTTGAGCTAATACTGTTATTACTTTAATATGAAAAGGATTGATTATACTTCATATGATTTACAATGTATACTTTTTGATGATGCTCTTGCCTAAGAATCATGCTTATGCTTAAATGTGTGCTATATATTGAAATTCATGATTTTTCTTGGCATATGGATTGTTATACATTGAACATGCTTCATTTTTTGGAATTACATTAGCGCCATGAGATTATATTGAGTTTAACCTATTATGAGCAATATTTGGTATTATACATAATGCTTGAGTTATGATTGTTAAATCTTCAAGATTGCATATTGGTATCCTTGGTAGATTGCATGTTAGTATCATTCTGGCATCCTTATTGGTAATATTTGGCATCCTATTTGATATTATTGAGGGAAACATTTCAGTTATGAGCTTTCATTTATCATATCTCCTATTGATTTTGCCAAATGAAACAAGGGGAAGAATTTAAACTTGATTATTGTTTAAAATCTCCTCAGTTTCTATTCTATTTTTGATATCAAACTTATGGGCATATACCTTCACATGTTACTATTTTTTTTTTGCCCATTATTGTCAAATGGTATGAGCTTCAATTGTATGATCATTATGTACTATCATTTTTTTGGTATCATAGTGCTATCTTGATAGGGATGATTATTTGTGCTATAATGAGACTTATATTCTTTCATCCTATATGTTGTACCATACTCCCTCCTTGTGCTTGATTTTGTTGAAAATGTCATCAGGGGAGAAAAAGAGACTTGATTGTTTTAGTATATCTGATTATTTTGGTATCTCTATACTTTTGGTATCTTAATTCTTACAACATGACCTTTGAACTGATTAGTTGTTGATAATGTAAGAGGAAGATCGTTTTCCTCAAGGAAGAGTGACTTGAACTTTAGCTCCATATTTATGCTCTTGCTTGGCAACCTTGTTTGATCTATGCACTGTTATGTCTATTATAGTCTTGAGATTGGTATGCTCTTGCTAAGAAATTGAGAATTAGATCATGCTCAAATGCTTCTCATATACTTATTAACAATTTGGTCTCTCATTATTATTTTTTGTTTGGGCTTAATTTTATTTTCTTTTTTTCTCTGTTTTTAATTTCATTTTTCAGCACTTAAACATAAACACCACAACAAATCAAAATACAAATATTTACATAACAAAACCAAAAAAAAAAAAAAAAACGCCCTTCATTTTTTTTTTAGGGCCACACGCCGATCAAAATAAATATTAAAAAAAAAAAACCCTTCATTTTGTTTTTCTGACCATACGCTGATCTTACTTACTCGCCTCTTCCATTGTTTTCTACTTCTTTTTATCACCTTGGGCGACCCTTGACGCCCCTGCCCTCGTGCTTTCGTGGAGAGCGACGACTCCCCGCTAACTATCAAAGGCCAAGAACGACGTTGCTCCAAATCGGGCCATGGAGGTGGTTTTCCATTTAAGCTCTTTATTTTTGGCCTTCAGTGCGCCTATTTCTACTCACGCATCCTTGTATATGCGCTGGAGCAAAGAGAGTTGGGCGTTGACCTGATGGAGCTCACTCGTCCTGTTTTGCAGTCGGTGAGCCAATTTTGTAACTGTCGTCACCGTCTCCATACAGGACATCAGTGTAAAATGATTGGCTTCTATGTCAGATTGAGCTGCCATGATTTGCTCAATCGATATCATAGGAAGGTTAGGAAGAGGAATGACAGGAAGAGTAGGAGTAAAGGCACTCGGTCCAGCAAAGCTTATGGGATCGTTCAGGTCCGGAAATAGAGTGAGGGGACGGGATGAAGAAGCCATGGTTTAGAGGTGAGAGGTGTAAAAGAAATGAGTTGTAGAGAAATAGAAGAGAACAGACTGAGGTTTAGCCTCCTCCATTCAGTTTCTTTTTTTTGTCTCTCAATGAGGAAGAAGAAACATAAGAGGGTGGTGAAGAAGAGATAAAAGAGAATGGCGAAGAAGAAAATGGAAGCGTGTGTGATTAAGAGAAGAGGCTGAAGAGAAGAAGACAAGGAGGGCGAGATAGCCGAGGCGAGCGGCAATCGAGGAGAGCTGCTTTTTTCGACCAATGAAGTAAAAGCCAGGCTGCGTGGCAACCGTGTTTTGCGAAAAAAGAGAGAGACGCAATTTTCGACGCGATTTTCGACGAAAAAGAGAGATGCGCGTGAATCGTATATATATGTATATATCTGTTTTGATTATCTATTTTTTGATGCCATTTATCACTATCATTTTCCTCCTCCTCCTCCAGATTCTGACCCATGATTTCCTGTTGATAATGTCACAGGAGGAGAAAACTTATGATGTTATGATATTATGTATTATGGTATTATTTTCAAACTAATCTGATGTTATCTTAGTCTCATATCATGTCTCTAATTAAAGCTTATTTATTACACATGTGCTAACTTATGTATTTAGAAATGAATTCAGGGAGCATGACTTCAGGGGAGCTTTTCTTACTCCCAAATCAAATCAAAATATCATTGTGTGCCATCATCAAAAAGGAGGAGATTGTTAGACTTATTTATTTTGATAATTTATTAATTATGTTTTAATTTATTTGAAAGAGAAAAATAGACTCCAAAATTTATTTTGATGATTTATTTGAAAGAGAAAAATAGAATCAAAATTTATTTTGTTCCATTATTTCTCACATAAACCTTTATCATAAATGTTGTTAGAATATATTTAATATTTGATTAAATTAGGAGTTCAAACAGCCCAAAACAAAGATTCAAACAGTCTAGCACAGCAGCAGGTCAAAAGGTTCAAGTGGAAGATATTCAAATTAGTAATGATGGAAGTACAACGGCTATAAATGGCTATAAAGGTTCAGAAGGTTCAAGTAGAAGATATTCAAATTTGTAATGATGGAGTGGAAGATATTCAAATTGGTAATGATGGAAGTACAACAGTTATAAATGGCTATAAATTCAAATGACTACAACGGCTATAAACGGCTATAAATTCAAATGCATACAACGGCTATAAACGGTTATAATTTTCATTATATATACCAAAACCTCTAATGTAAATAAGTTATAAAAACCTGAAAATATTCTTTGATCTATAATCACTCACATCTATGCTCAGAAATTATACACTGAGCCTTATAGCTTTAAGTCCATCTTTCCTGTGTGAGATTTACAGAAAAATCAAAATTTCGTTTTATATATCTATCTTTGAGATATATTTATTGTAAGCTTTCTTGGAAAGCAAAAATATCATTTCATCTTGTAAAAGTATTACAAACACTGTATTCTTGAAATCTTGAGAGTGATTGTGAATCACCTAAGATTTGCAAGGGTTTGGGCTTGTGAAATCTGCGTAAAATCCGTGGAGGATTGCTCAATTTGTAAAGAGGTTGCTAGCACCCCTGTGAAACTAGAAGATAGTGGAAAATCTCAATTGAAGCTTGAGAAGTGGATGTAGGCTTGGTTGAAGCCGAACCACTACAAATCTGTTTGTCTCATCTTCCCTAATCTCTTTACTTTCCTACTACTGCTATATCTATCTAATATTCATGTGTTAATCATTTGATTTACCCTGTATATTAGTTATACTACATTGTTATTTTGTTTGATCATTTACTGCTAAGTTTATCATTGTGCTTGTTAATAATTTGTTGTACTAGTAGTTAATTTTATTGGGGTATTATTAATTTTAATTTGTAGAAACCTAATTCACCCCCTTCTTAGATTGCTTTTTGGGTAACAACTTGAATATTTGTTATCTTTTTGAATAACCTGCACACAAAAAAAAAAAATAAATAAATAAAAATTGACATATATAAAATGTGTTAATATAATTATAGGTGTTATGATTTTTAGATATTATAATAATAAAAAAATCAATCACTAATTATTATATATAAAATGCTAAACGTAAGGGCTTAGCTATATATCTTTTTCTTTTAAATTAAAATTACTAAATATATCACTATAAATTTTTTTTGTTTACAAACGAGATGGGATCATTGTTCAAAATGAATAAAAAATAAATAAATAAATAAATAAATAAAAAAAGAGAGAGAGGGGGGGCCAGTTGGATACCTCACAAACTAAAACAAAACAATATTACACATCTTCGAAAGGCAACCAAGCAGTCGGAGACCAGTGTTCCAGAGGCAGCCAAACAAAACAAAATAATATGAGTAATGCTAGGTATCATGAAAAAACTTTCGTAAAAATGATCATGAAAGATTTATGACCCTTGGATTACACTTAAAATAAAGCACTACACACTAATCAAGGTGATTCAAGGGTCATAAATCTTTCATGATCATTTTCATGAAAGTCTTTTCATGATCTCTAGCTTTTCTCAAATAGTATTAATTTCTTCCTGAAGCAGCCGGAGACCATTGTTCAAAAAAAAAGGCAACCGAACAAAACTTTCACCTACAGAGTCACAGGTTTAACACAAGTTCTTCATCTCCTTACAGAGGCAGTCGATATTATTCATCTCCTTCTTCATTTTCAACACAGGTACTTAATCTCTTCCCTCTTCTCTCTCTCTCTCTCTCTATTTCTCACTCCCCTGTATTTCCTCTTCTCTCTGTATCCCTCTTCCCATGAACCACTCTTCTTTATTTTTTTTATCAGAAACTCAGTTGAAGATGGTTGAAAATTTGTGGATCTGAAGATCTGAATCTCAATTGGAGAGTTTCTAAAGACTAAAGGCTGTGGATTTATTATGAATATTATGGAATCTCACTTCAAAGTGGTTTACGGGCTGAAAAGAACTCAAGACAAAATCTATTCAACCATAAAGGTATGTACAAAATCTTTTGAGCATCCATAGTTTTTTAGCTTTTTCTTTTGTTTTTTTGAAAAGAATAAGCTCAAAACAGTGTGTAACGGGCCGTTATCGCACCGCTATGGCCGTTACGACAGCCGCTACGGTCGACACAGCCGCTACAGCCACAAAAGTGGGGGTAACGCGCGGTTCCTCCCTCCACAACCGTTACGTAACACTGCATTTTGAAACACTAGCTGGGATAGATCAGATCGAGATTATCCAATCTACCAAGTTGATCTCCGTCAGTACCCATAGAAAGCTTATGAGGGGGAACAACGGCCATATGGTGTCTGCCATTATTGGGCTGCACGTGTACGAATTACACTTTGAAGGTTGTTGGAAAGAGGACCAATTCTCTCTTGGATCAGGTGTTGGTACTTTCAACAATGCATATGGCAGCGGATGTCAGTGGATTGGAGAAGGCAGATGAAGCCTACATAGGCGAAGAACAGGGTGGCAGTTGTTACAGTTATGGCAATGATGTGGAAATGCAGCCTGCTTATGAATAGGAAAATGATCGAGTGCTCGAATGTTGAGGCTCGAATTTTGGCTCGAAATCAAGAGAGGAAGAGAGGGAGAGGGAGAGGGAGAAAGAGAGAGGAGAGGGTCGTCTGCCCGTCGTCCTCGCCTTCCTCCTCCTCGCCGTGGGTCGTCTGCCCGCCGTGGGTCGTCCTCGTCGCAGCCCAGTCCCGCCGTCCCAGCCCCGCCGTCGTCCTCGCCTTCCTCCTCCAGCCCCGCCGTCGCAGCCTCGTCGTCTGCCCAGCCTCCCCTCCTCCTCAAACCGGTTTTTATGGCCCCCTCCCCTCCCTCCTCCTCCTCCTTCTCCTCCTCCTCCCTTCTCTTCTTCTCCCTTCTTCTTCTTCTTCTTCTTCTTCTTCTTCTTCTGCGTTCTGTAAGAAAACCAGGGAAGAAAGAAAAAAAAAAAAAAAAAAAAAAAAAAAAATTCGACACCAAAACGACGTCGTTTTGGTGTCGAGCCGCGGTTTCGAGCTACGTAGCATGATCGCTTATGAATATAATGCTACTTGGTCTTGTAGATATGGAGGCGAGGCAGATATTCGTGACAATATAGTACAAATGGCGACGATACTGCGCATGGAAACAACTGGGGGATTAGATGAAACTTTGTGAAAGCATATTTGGTGAGTGGCCATGCTTGTTAAAGCGCACAACCTGGAAAGCTATGCTGAAATACAAGACTTTGCTTGAGATTTTAACTCTGCTATTGTTCAATTTTAGTCAATTTCTGTAACTTCGATGAAGTTTTTCCTTATGCTGTCTTAGATCTCACAAACCTTTTTGGTTGTGTAATAAAGGGATTGCTTGTGAAATTTGCTTTCAGCCATCGTTACATACCTCTAATGTGCAGAAATCACACTTTTCTTGTACCCAAAAAACAAAAACAAACACCCTTTTCTCTGCAATCATTGGTACTTTGTTGGGCAAATGTAATCTCTATACAATCATTCAGTCATTGCTCTATCATTTCTTTTTAATGTTTCCAAAACCTAAACACAATCACATTCTCTGGTCCTGAGAATTCTACTCATCCATATGAACCACAGGCTAAAAAAATCTCAGAAACAACATTAAACCCCTCCCCTGCTCACATTACACTTTCATGTGTTTGTTTCTTTTTCTTTACTTTTCTTTCTCCAAGTCCGTGTTTGGATCATGAAATAGGGGAGGGATGTGGAAATGGAAAGAGAAAAGCTAGATGAAATATAGATATATTTCGCCTATGTTTTTCATTTGTCTTTCCAAATTCTTACCCAAATCGATGATCCAAACACAGCCTAACAATTTAGTCCATAACCAACTCGCAAAATCATAATACAAAAGGTTTTGGGTAGTGATATAACATAAGATGCTACTTCTCAAATTACACCACCAAGAGGCCCAAGACCTAACTCATCCTCAATGTCGTCCCCTTCTTCAAAGAGTCTTAGAAACCGGGCCTGCTCTTGTTGCCTCTTTCTCTTTTGCCAATACTTGTACGCAACCGCCAGTCCAATGATAAAAACAGTTGAAACCAATGCACTGATTATTACTGCCACGGCCCAATGCATTCCCTTCCTTCCATTATGGGAATCCGAGGCACGATTAGTATCTACAGAGACATGAACAAACAAAGACAAACACAAGATAAATAACTAAATAGATGTATTCTAATTCAGAAACTAGTGCACAAAAACATGAATACACACCACACCTATGCAAATGCAAGGTCAAGCAAGCAAAAATGATTTTTACTACGTAAATGTGACAATGGAAATGGTCTGAGATCCATAAAATCATGATGCTTGTAGATGCCCCATGGACAAACTATATTTTGTGTTCAGTAATATTTGTTTTTGAAGCACAGAAAACAACTAAAAATGATAGCTTAGAGAAATTAATTCCGACGAGATGCAATGAAGTCATTCTAATAATAAGCGTTACTGTTACTATACTAGCCCATCAATTTTGCAAGGCAGCCTTGGAATGTTCAGTCTGGATCAACTACATGAAACGATGGTATGTTAAGAAAACAACACTCACCGATTCCAAGAGGCTCGCACCCTGCACACACAAATGTAGCATTGAATTCCTTGTCTTTGAAATGTTTATATATTCCATCAGATTCACTAAAATCAGAAGGACAAAATTCCCACTCATCAAATTCATCTGATTTTAACAAGTCTTCCTCATAGATCCCGCATCGCTTGCATTTTGAATTTGGAAAATCTGTCAAAGGCTGAAAACATGTAATCACAATTTCAACGTGAGATTCTTTAGCGGAATTCTCCATACTTAACATTAATGTAACAGATACAATTGTCCAATCAAATCCAACGATTGAACCAGCGAACACATGGTTCAAGTAGTTGGCAAGTAAATTATAGATACATCAAACAAATGAGTGGACTTTGCATGAAAACTCAAATGTAGAGAAACACCTGCATTTTTATCTCTAAATTAGAAGTGAAAAATCAAACAGACTTCCACTGCAGATAGGTATGGGTTTATTTACGTTTTCCAATTTTGAAAGAAAAACAACACGCTCATACAGAGGAGTCAAGTTGCATCTTGTCAGCTTCCCTGACTCTATGACAAAAACAATGCAGGTACAATAAAATCTATTAAATTCCTTCACACTTATATTTGCAAGGGCTTTTCAGCTAAAACACAGTGTCACATCTATGTTAGTAATCATGTTTGATTTGGGACCTAGTGCAGGAAGAAGAAAAATGAGATCAAAGATGTCACTAATTTGTCAGGAAAAAAAAAAATGATCATCGATTGTCTTGACACACACCTTTGTGTTTATGACAAACCCAAAGAATGCTTAGATATCTTGGAAGGTAAAAGAATGCTTAAATGATTCGTATCATGGCATGACAGAGGCAGTTATATTTCCAATAATTTTCATAAGTATTCCAATGATTTTTTGGTAAAAGTATAGCTAATGAAAAATACCAGCATCAGATTTTAACACATTCACTCATCACAAACCTGCCAAGATTCTTCGCCCTTAAAAGTATAAGAGACATAAGTTTTCTTCACATCTGGCAAATACGTCTTGTTCTCTCCTTTACACTGAAAGTAAACCGTTGGTTTGGCTATCCATTCGTGTGTTTTAAAAATTTCGATGGAATCAAGTGTAACTATTGCTGACAATATGGATCCTGCAGGGGAAAAAAAAAAGTTACACATAAATATGGATAAATTTTTTAATTTAAAAATATACATATATATATGCCACCAACTAGAATGTCATGAGAAAGTTGATGCCACAGGCCACAACTACACAATGCACAGCTATTAAATGTAATTTGTGAAAATTATCTCCAGGAACATGGATGCAGAAATGAAGTTGAAAATGTTCAACATAATACTCCTCAAACAAATGACCCAAGGAAAGTAGTTTACATAGCTTCATAGTTTAGAAAAGACCCAAAATGTGAGCAAGATAATGTTAAAGATACTGAAATTTTGATTAAAATGACAATATAACGACCAGTAACCTAACTGAATTTCCACTGGCAAGTAAATGGGAGACACATATCTGATCACCCCAACTCAATGTAACAAACACAATGAGCAAAAAATATTGACACTAACCCTCATGAGACTAGCAGATAAACTTAGAAATACATCCCAGATCAGTTTTCAAGAATCCTTACTGACCATTGCCAAAGGAAGTAACAAAGGTAGCTTCTTAGAAAAGTTGGAAAGAATATTCACGAAGATAGAGACTTGAAGTTCCCACTGTTTGTAAACTGTGTTCATAAATTCTTTGGGTAAAGTTGGCTGCTAACTACCATGTGAGATACTTTCTATGTAACATAATCCAAATTGAGATACTTTACGTGCCGCAGAGGGGAATACACTTTTTGCCCACGGCCTCTGTTTTGTTATCAAGGAGTACAAGAGGAAAGAAAGCAAAATACTCAATAATGGCTTCCTTTCTCATGCAAACTTCAACACACTCTCTCTCTCACTCTCTCCCCCTTTTCTTTTTTCCCCTCATTCTTTATTTAGAATGAGAAATATGAGAAATCCTTTTTAATCATTACAGTCTGTCAAGGGCTTCATGCTTAGTTAAATTAAATAAATTCATATATTATTTTATAAACACATCCAATACAATTTAGGTATTCCCCTCCCCTTAACATTTCCATTTTTTGTCCATTGTATTCACAGGTTTTGCATTATACATGATCAAACCATCTTAGTTTGATATCTCTCAACTTATCTTCAATTGATGGAACTCCTATCCCTTCACTAATATATTCAATTCTATTTCTTTCTTTTCTATTCTTACCACACTTTTATCTAAGAATCTCCATCTCAGCGACAATCACTTTATGAACATATTATTTCTTAGTAACTCAACATTTTGTCCCGTAAAATATCATTGGCTTTATAATTATTCTATAGAATTTTCCTTTCAATTTCGTTGGTATTCGTTGATCACATAATATGCTAGAAATACTCTTCCACTTGAGCTAACGTATTTTGATCCTATGAATCACATTATCTCTAACTTCTCCATTCTTATTAATAATTCAACCTAAATAACGAAAATGCTCACCATTAGTTATCTCTAGGTTTTTCAATCTTCATTTCTCCATTATTTCTACTTATAATGTTACTAAAATTACATGTCATATGAATTTTATTTCTGCTATTTCTAAACCCTTTTGAGTCAAGTATTTCTCTTTAGATTTCTAATTTAGTTGTAATTTCTTCCTTATTTTCATCCACTAGAACAACATTATTTGCGAACAACGTACATCATGGATATCATCTTAAATGTGTTTAGTTAACTAGACCATGATTCAGAAAAATAGGTAAGGATTTGAAACTGACCCTTGATATAATTCTATAAGGATTAGAAATTCACTTAGCTTCTCCTACAGATAATTTTATTGTAATCACACTCACCATACAAGTGTTCTATCACGTCAATATATCATTTGGTCACACTCTTATTAGGCAACCTATTGTAAACTTTTCGTAAATCTATAAAAATCATATAGAGATCTCTTCTCATCTCTCTGTACTTTTCTATTGATCTTTTTGGTAAATATATTGCTTTCATAGTTGATCTAAAAAGCCTAAATCCAACTCGATTCTCTGACACTATTATTGACACTTAAGTTATGCTCAATCACTCTTCCACAATTTAATGTTCAATCATATTGTTTGTCGTTATCTCTTTTATTTTTTATATATATAGATACTAAAACACTTTTCTCCACTTGTCATATATTTTCTTAATCATTAGAATCTTATTAAAGAATTTTGTACAACAAGACATCTCCTCCTTTGGCATTTTCAAGCTTCAATAGGGAAAACAATGTCGTTCTAATGCCTCAATTGATGTTATATTCTTTACCGCAAATTCCACGTTAAATCCCTTAGGTAACGATACAACTTATATTCTCTAGTTCCATTAAAACTATCATGATTCATATTCCCCTCATCTTAAACTTTCTAAGGTTCTTTTCAGATCAAGGATTTGAGGAGGACTTTCTAAAGGGAACATAAAATGTTAGGGAAAAGTTAAAACTATAAATTTTATCTAATTCACTTTTCCCTTTCTTTTCATTTATTCCCCAAATCCTTGATCCAAACGCAATCTAAATTTTTTTCATTTCATTTAAAAATAAAATTAAAAACCAATGCAAAGGAAACACATGTCCGTCTAAGCTTCAATTTCACATATCTCACACTTCCTCTGTATAATCTTTTCAACAAGCTTCAATTTTTTACATCCACTTCCACTCCGACACAATTCAATCTCTCCATTCCAATACACCCATCTTTAACAACTGATTATAAATTATAATTAATCAAATTCACAGTCTCTAGTAGAAAGCAAGAATTAAACACGATTCACACTAAATTCTACAACCAGCTACCAGCTAACTTACTTCAAACCAGTCCTACAACTCAAAAAAAAAAAAAAAATCCAAATCCCAAATTGCAAATTGCAAAAAATTAGGGGAAAAAAGGAACAGGTTAATTCAATCATCATAGGACAAACACTTCATAATCTTCAAACATAAATAACTAAGAGATAAATGATTCATATATTCTGGAAAACTTGCAATCAAGTACGAAATAGGGGATTCATATATACCACCAATCAAGAACACAAACCCTAGATTACCTGGAAACCAGCACAGAATAATCGACCATAAGAAAAAAGCATGAAAAGCCCTAAAATTCAGTCGAAGCCGTAACGACATAGCGATTCGTGCTCCTTCGAAGAGATCGATCGACTGATCAATCGATTGTTCGTTGAGAAATCGAACAGTGGATCGTTGAACAAAGAGAGAGAAAAAGAGAGTAGTTGATCGGTTCGCGCTCTCTTCCCAACGGTCACAACGCCTATTTTACGCCAATAATGCTACATGTATCCTAACGGATGATTGTAATTCACATTATTGTAATTTACATAATAAATGTGACGAATAAAGCCTCGTTTGGGAATATGCTATTTTAGTAATTTTTTGACTTTTTACGAAAAGATGTGCAGAAAAGTAGAGAGGTGATGTGACTAATTTTAGTTGACTTTTTGACTTTTTGACTAAAATAGTCAGTCCCCAAACGAGGCCTAATATTATAACATTACTAATTAATAATTGATACGTATAACATTACTAATTTTACGCATGGGCCCAGTTGGCATACATCACAAGGCACATTTATTTGTCGTTAAATAGTTATATTTTAAAAATAATATGATAAATTATATTTTTTGCCTTTTTTATGTTTAGTCATTTCTCATTTTAGCTTTTCAAGTTTATTTTTTTTTACTTTAACTCTTCATGTTTCAATATTTTTTCACTTTACTTCTAAAGTTAACTTTTGTTCACAATTAGATAGAAAATATCACAATAATTATCACATAATATAAAAAAATATATTGTTATATTGAAATTTAAGTTTATATTAGAGGTGTGAGTCATATATAATAAAATGTTTTTATATCACGTAACTGATAATGTGTTATTTTCTGTCTTATTTTTAACAAAAATTAGTTTTAGGATTAAAGTGAAAAAAATATAAAACATGAAAGGTTAAAGTGGGAAAAAATAAACTTGAAAGGCCAAAGTGAAAAAGAAGCCAAACATAAAAAGGGCAAAGTGTGATTTACCCAAAATAATATTTTCAAAATTTTCAATTATCTTTTTTAATTTTTAATTTTTATGTCAATTATCTTTTTTAATTTTCAATTATTCTTCACGAGTGGTCAATGCTCCTTGCGCGCTTGTCTCGTGCATTTCTGGGGTGCTCTCCAGGAAAGGTCTCCAGACCAGTCATGGTAGAGATAGCGGGAAGACCATCTCTTCTCCGATTGGACTCTGGAGTGATGCCGTCGATGGCGAACAGCGGAATATCGTCGTTGTTCGCCATAAAGGATGATCGGACGAGCTTTGAGGACAAAGTTGTCTGTCAAAGTCTTCCCACAGACGGCGCTAATTGTACGGGGTGAAAATATCCGTCGCTATCCGTACTCCTTGTGTCCAAGCTGCACTTCACTTTGATCGTCCTGAGAACACAATGACGGTGAGATACCCGATGGTGTACTGCCGAAAAACCCTCCGATGGTCAAGTTAGCATACAGGGAGAGAGAGAAAAGAAAGGAGATGAAGTGGTAGGTGAGTTGTGATCATAAGATCTTCCAGACCTGAGTATGGGGGCGTAGCACCGTTTATATACCTTCTGCGTGCGCCTCTGCGTCCATTCACCTTTAGACACGTGGACCTGCTCTCCTCTCTCATTTTCTCAAGTGTCAGTGTAAATACAGCTAAACACTACCTAACAAAACTGCCAAACGGTTTTAGCGCGAACGGATAGCATGGTTTCTTGCCATTACACTGAGATCACATCACGACCGTGATATTCGCCCGGTTTAACTAGAGGATCCCACTGCAGCTTAGCCGACCTCCTTAGTTCTAACCTAGATACTACCCGATCGGACTGATTTGTGGAAGACTACACCAGTCTAGCTCGGCGGAGCGAATATGGTTAACCGGGCTAATGATCTAAAACTGCTTCGACTGGACCGGACCGGGGCCTTAACCGAGCGCGCCCAGTAGCCGTATGAACCTAGCTCGGTCACTACGCTTGGCCTAGATTTGCTTGGCCCAATGTCAATTCATGAAATCTCCCTCTTAATTGCCCCATAATTTCGTCCGCGCGAACATGACCGGGATTACCTTCTGTGGCCGAGACCACTAATCTGCTCAGTTGGCATCCCCAACTCACTCACTGTGCTAACTTCCTTGCTTGGCTCAATCATTTGCCCAGTCAATGTTTCGACTTTCCTGACTCTTCAGTACTGACGCCGGTCTTATCATAGACACGTGTCATTTGCTCATTGGCCTTGTGCCGCCAACCCAGGCGCCCCACGCCGTCTTCTCAGTTTCAAATTTTGGCGTCTCTTCTCCTTTTATACATACATCGTTTGCCCATTAGTATCTCTCCCTTCTCTGTTCACCCTTTTACTTCGATGATCCAACAATCCAGAACCACAGAGCAACTATCCTCATTTTCTGCATTTCTTGCCTCTACATCTCTTGCCTACATCGGAGCACCTTTCTGGTGGATTTGGTCTCGCCATCGACATGTCAGAGCACCTCTTCTGTCGCTCCTCACTCCCAAACTCGTAAGTTCTTCGAATTCTCTTTCTCATTCATATTATTTTTCACGTTTTCTGGGCTTGTCACGTCTTTAAATTCATCATCCTTAGATGAAAACACAATGATAGCAGACCTTAGGCTCCAAATGGAGTTAGTCTAGGGTGTGATCTCAAAAACTATTTTTTGCCCCTTTTCCGTCCACACTATTCATCATCTTCTGCGATGAACAAGTGTGAATCTGGAATTAACTGGGTTAGAAATCACCGTTTGATCCAAAATTACTCCTTGACCGAGCAAGTCTCCTGTTTGTAAATCCTGGGGGCAAAATTGGGATATTTAAACGCACAGAGCCGCTCGACTGGGCTAATATCCAGTCCGCTTGAGCAACCGAGCACAAGTGACCAAGCTGAGATCGAGCTCGTTTGAGCGCCCGCGCTATCACTCACACTTGGTTTTTCACTGCAGAGTCCTAGGGGACCAAACACACTACACGGGCTCTCAAAGACCGGGCAGCCACCGTGCAAAACTTAATCAAACCAATTTTGCCGAGTTGAACAAGCCGGTCCTCCATGGGGTGCTACCGCTTCCTTGTAGACACGTCAGGCGCCCTGGCCGTGTTCTGCGAGGAGTACGATGTTCCCGCCGATGTACACTTGGAGCTCGGTGAAGAGGGTATAAATTCGTGAGGCAGATTAAAGTCTGGCTCCTTCACCATATCAAGCATGGTCGAGGGAGGGTTGCGCTTCCCGATGCAGCCCCTCATGTGTGAATTCTTGAGACGTACCGGGCTAGCTCCCACTTAAGTATCCACCAACACTTTCAGAATTATAAACGGCGTGGCTGAGTTGAACCACCGACTTGGTTTAAATCTGGGCCTAGCCGAGATCTTGTTTCAATACACGCTCGGTCAAACAAATATGGCTTCAACTACTACTTGAAAATAAGACCGGGCAGGGAACGATTAGTGACCGGCACGCTGGACAAGGACATGAATGATGATGATTTTTACTGGGTGTTCGGTAACTATGAAACAGCTGACGTGCCTGGTTAGTACATCAGCAAGAACTTCAGTTTTTCTTGTAAGCCCATCTTCCCAACTGATCTATTTTGTTAATGTTGTTTGCGCCGAGCTAATTGCTTCCCTTTTGCAGCTATTGAAGAATTGTAAGCCAACTACTAGTATCCCAATGAAGAGGCAATCAGGGCCGTCCTGAGATACCGGCACTGGGATTGCTACGATCTCCTCGGCTACGTCCTCACTCCTCGGCTACGTCCTCACTTATCGTTACTCGGCTCCCCGGAGGAGCAAGGTGACAGATTTTCTCCGGGCTCCTTCCCCTCCGCTTGACCCAACCTTACCAGACGTTCCCCTAATACGGTTGACCAAGGAAGAAGAGATGGCAAAGAGAAGCCGGATCAAGAACTTAATCACCGCTACATCAACCGACCTGCCAAGCGTCCCCCCAGCTCCATCCATTGGTCAAAGTTCGGGGACCGTGATTGCCCTTACTTCCACGGTTATGCCCCCTGCTAAGTCTCGCCGAGCTAGCAAGCGTGCTCGGTCAACCGACCCATCCGCCGAGCTTGTAGCCGAGTTAAGCACCAAGCAAACAGTGCAGGAAGCCGAGCCGACTCCACCG
The DNA here is from genome assembly GCA_036172215.1 of Camellia granthamiana. Lineage (NCBI taxonomy): Eukaryota > Viridiplantae > Streptophyta > Magnoliopsida > Ericales > Theaceae > Camellia > Camellia granthamiana. The sequence continues at coordinate 43,897,805 of CM069912.1, read as the reverse complement.
TGGAAGTCGGAGTTCAAACACCGGGACAAGGAATCCCGACAACAACGTCTGTCAAGGGGGATAAGGAGCATCTTTTGGCCTTCGACTTGTTAAAGGCTTTGTTGCTGCCAAGCGATGTGTCCGGGAGCGATCATGTTCCTGACACTCGGCTCATGAAATCAGCTGTCAAATTCATGACGAGGGTACGTTTTGAAATCTTACCAAGTCCCTGCTTGGTTAATCTTCTTATTTCGGCTAACACCCTTCTTACATCTTGCAGGCCATCCAAAAACAAAACATAGTTATGGACCGCATTGTCAATCTGCGCCACAAGGTTACCGAGCTAAACAATGCCGGTAAAAACATCTTGGCAGAGCTCAGCCGAGCTAAGGCCTCTCTTGAAATTGCCAATGCTGACAATGCCAGACTCCTTGGCCAGCTCGGTAGGGCCGAGCAAGAGAGGGACACTTTGAAGGCCCAGCTAGACGCTGAAAAGCAAGCAAGGCAGAGCGCTGTGGATGAGGCCAACAATCTCGATTTCAAGGAGGCTGAAGACAACTATATCAAACAAGTTGAAGCTACCAAGGACATCTACTTCAAGTCCGGTTGGAAGGCTACTTGTGAAAAACTGGGCCAAGGATCTAACACTGAGGTGTTCACCTCTCCTCCTCCTGCCTTCCTGCCGGCTTATCTGATACCCTATGCCAATGAAGTCTTCAACTCTTTGCAAGAGGAGGCGGAAGAAGAGGCCGAGGATAAGGCCATCTAGAAGGAGCCCGACGACAAAGAAAATGTTGTGGTGGTCGACCTAGAAGCCGCAACAGAGGGGGCCAGGGACGAGTTTGCCGACCTCTCCCCATTAGCGTAGCCATTAGCGCTCCAGCTTTTTTATTTGAATTTTTGTAACCGGGCTATAAGCCCCACCTATGTACTTAAATTTTTAATTAATGAAAGTTTGTTAGCGACTTATCTCATATATCTTTGCAATGTATGTTGTCTTCCTTGAAACCGTACAATGCATGCCGGACAACTCTGTTGCCGAACTAAATCAGCCCGGCTTCAATTCTAGAGTTGAACAAATCACCAACTCATTTGACCGGGCGAGATCACCCCGGTTAAAAGAGCGGAGTTGAACACTTCATCAACTCTGTTGCCGAGCTACAACATCTCGGCTTTAATTCTAGAGTTGAACAGATTACCAACTCATTTGACCGGGCGGGATCACCTCGGTTAAAAGAACAGAGCTGAGTACTTCATCAACTCAATTGGCCAAGCTAAATCTCCTCAATTAAAAAAGCAGAGTTGAGAACTTCATCAACTCCGTTGCTGAGCTACATCATCTCGACTTTAATTCTAGAGTTGAACAGATCACCAACTTAATTGGCCGGGCAATATCACCTCGGTTAAAAGAGCAGAGTTAAGAACTTCATCAACTCTGTTGCCAAGCTAAATCATCTCGGCTTCAATTCCAGAGTTGAACAGATCACCAACTCAATTGGTCAGGCAATATCACTTCGGTTAAAAAAGTAGAGTTGAGCATTTCATCAACTCTGTTGCCGAGCTAAATTATCTCGGCTTCAATTCTAGAGTTGAACAGATCACCAACTCAAATGGCCGAGCTAAATCATCTCGACTAGGGGCAGCTGCCCCTTGTTCATTGCACAACCTTTGCGTTGGTGATTTGGTCAACTCTAGAATTGAAGCCGAGCTAAACAAATTGACTGCGTACAGTAACTCTTTGTTATGACGTTCAAATTGAAATTACAAGGTGACAAGAAGAATTACATTGTTAAATCGAGGGGAATGTTTGCCCCCCTTTCAAAAAATTACATTGAAAAATGGAAACTAAAAATAAAACAACTTCAAATTGGCTGCGTTCTACGGTCGTGGTACAGCTTTGCCATCCAAGTCTTCCAAATAGTATGCCTCTTTGCCCGCCAGACCGGTGATCTTGTAAGGACCTTCCCAGTTTGCCCTCAGCTTTCATTCACCCGGCACCAAGGTGTTGCCCATTACCTTCCTCAAGACCCAGTCCTCCACTTTGAATGGTCTGGGGTGAACCTTCTTGTTATACTTCTGAGATAGTTCTTGTTGATATGCTGCAACATGGATCAGGGTCTTTTCTCGGCGTTCTTTTGCGAGGTCCAATCCTAAGGTGATGGCTTCGGCGTTCAAGTTTGGCTCAAAATTCTCGCTGCGGATGGTAGGCATACCGATCTCCAACGGGATGACTGCCTCCATACCATATGCCAAAGCGAACAGTGTCTCCTCAGTCGAGTGTCTGGGTGTTGTTCGGTAAGCCCAAAGAACATTTGGTAGTTTCTCGACCCACTTTCCTTTGGCTTTCTCTAACCTCTTCTTCAGCCTATCCAAAATGGTTTTATTTGATACTTCGACTTGGCCGTTGGACTAAAGGTAGGCTGGGGTAGAATTATAGAATTCTATCTTTAGCTCCTCACAAAATCCTCTGAACAACCGTTCATCAAATTGAATGCCGTTGTCGGAGATCAAGGCCTTAGAGACGCCGAACCGTGTTACCACATTCTGCCAAATAAATTTCTTCACATCCTTTTCCTTAATTGTCGCCAAGAGCTCGGCTTCAACCCACTTGGTAAAGTAGTCTGTTGCCGCTATAAAGAACTTACGATTGCCCGGTGCGGTAGGGAGTGGTCCTACTATGTCAAGCCCCCACCTTGCGAAAGGCTAAGGACTTGTGAGGGGGAGGAGTTCTCTAGCCAGTTAGTGAATTTGATGGGCGAACTTCTGGCACTTCTCGTATTTTCTGACATATTTCTGTGCATTCTCCTACATGCACGGCCACTAATATCCCTGCAAAATATCGCGGTAAGCTAAAGATCTCCCCCCGATGTGACTTCTGCACATGCTTTCGTGGATCTCGTAAAGGAAAGTATCGACGCTGTTTGGATGAACACACTTGAGGTATGGACCGGTGAATGATTTCTTATACAAAGTGCTACATGGAGAGAGCCAAAACCGCTTAGACTTCACCCAGACTTTGTGTGCTTCCTTTTTGTCGGTCGGCAGGATCCGTTCTTTAAGGAAAAGAATGATGGGGTCCATCCAAGAAAGACCATGCTCGGTGCAAAATACTTCCGTCTGCTTCAAGTCTTCAATGTTGGGTCTTGGGAGGAACTCAATCAAGAGAGGGCTGGGAGTTGATTTGTTAACCATAAAAGTTAGGCCAGCCAACTCATCTGCTCGGCCGTTATCTTCACGGCCAATTTGTTGGACTTTTATTGCTTGAAATTTCTTGATGTGTTCTCTCACTAAGGCTTAGTATTTGGCCATTCTGATATCTTTGGCTTCATACTCTCCAGACACTTGGTTTACAACGAGTTGGGAGTCGCTGTAAACCATCAGCTCGGATGCGTGCAATTAGAGCGCGCTTTTCAGTCCGGCCAGCAGTGCTTCATACTCAGTCTCGTTGTTTGATGCTGGAAACCCAAGTGCAATGGAATGTTCAATAGTTAGCCTGTCCGGAGAGATCAAGACTATTCCTAGCTCGGCTCCATGCCTGTTTGAGGCACCATCTACGAATAGTTTCCATATTTCACCGACGAAGAGCTTCCAACATTCTGTGGGGTCTTGTGACATTTTGAGATTCAAGTGGTCAGAATTGCTCGGCTACTCAGCTACTTCCACTACAAGCATGCCTTTGTCCCCCCTGGGCAATGCTGGGTTGGATCCAATAGGTTGCCCAGTTATTTCTAAATCCAACGATGCATTGCTAAGCTGGCGTGGGTCTTCAAGTGATGGGTCTGCAGACGGGCGCGCAACTTCCGGGTCACCTTCAATGTTTAGCTGGATGGGAGGACGTGCGATTTTCGCCGTGCCCACCTTCTTTAGCGCGGTCGAACCGATAAGATCCACTGGGCATACTGGGTGAATTCCAGGCGAGAATTTCGCTACGAAGTCGGCCAATGCTTGGGCTTTGATGGCGGTTCGAGGTTGAAACTTGACGTCGAATTGTCCCAACTCGATTGCCCATTTCAAAATTCGGCTGAAGAAGTCTGCCCGCTCAAATAAGGCTTTCAAAGGGAACTCGGTCAGCACCATGACCGTGTGAGCATGGAAATAGTGTGCCAATTTCCTAGAGGCCATCATTAGCGCCAAAGCAAGTTTTTCTAGTGGCAAGTATCTAGACTCCGCCGGGAACAAGGTTTTGCTTACATAGAAGATCAGTAGGTGTTGGGTGCCTTCTGCCCGAATGAGTACCGCACTAACTGCATATTGAGAAACAGCCAGGTAAAGGTAGAGTTCTTCGACGTGCTTTGGTGTGATCAAGAGTGGGGCGGAAGACAAATATGTCTTTAGCTCGACCAAGGCTCTGTCATATTCTTCGTCCCATGAAAACTTGGACTTCAAGGCTCGGAAGAAAGGGCGGCAACGATCTGATGACTGGCTTATGAATCGGTTAAGCGCGGATGCTATACCGGTAAGATGTTGTACGTCCTTTGCCGAGTTGGGCTGCTTCAATTCCTATATGGCTCTGATTTGTGAGGGGTCCACCTCGATGCCTCGGTTGGTGACTAGGAAACCCAGGAATTTCCCTAACGCCACGCCAAAGGCACACTTTGACGCATTCAGGCGTAGCTTGTGTTGTTTAAGAATGGCGAACATCTCTGTCAGGTCAGTCAAGTGGTCGGCCTGATGCTTGCTTTTGACCACCATGTCATCGATGTAAGCCTCCATCGTGCGGCCGAGTAGTGGGGCGAACATTTTGGTCACCATTCTCTAGAAGGTCGCTCCGACGTTTTTCAAGCCAAAAGGCATGACTCTATAGCAGAACAATCCCCTTGGTGTTGTGAAAGAAGTAATCTCCCGGTCAGGCTCATGCATGGCGATTTGGTGACAACCGCGATATGCATCTAAGAAACTGAGTCGGTTGTGTCCGGCTGTAAGGTCCACCAGCTAGTCGATTCTGGGCAAAGGAAAACTGTCTTTAGGGCAAGCTCGATTGACCATCTTGTAGTCAACACATACTCGCCATTTCCCATTCTTCTTGGGTACCACGACCATGTTAAAAACCCACCGAGGGTAGTACACTTCCTGGATTGCCCTAGCTTCGAGCAAATTTTTGACCTCCTCTGCCACTACCTTAGCGTGATAAAGGACTGATCTCCGCGTTACTTGAATGACAAGCCGAGTGTTTGGGAAGACATTGAATTGGTGGTAAATAAAGCTTGGATCAACGCCAGACATGTCGTAAGGCGTCCATGCGAACACTTCAATATTCGCCACCAAGAACTCGACCATCTCCAGTCATTCTTGTGCAGTCAAGCTGGATCGCAACAGGAAGGACTTGTCTAGATTGTCTTCGCTAACCCGCACCTCCACCAAATCTTCAATGGCCTTTTCTTCGACCCTAGTGCCCACATCATCCAGGACACTTTGATTTTCTGGGCCTTCGATCATTTGCACGAAGCCTTTAGCTGCTCAGCTTCCATTCACGACCACAAAACACTGCTTAGCCATGACCTGGTCGCCCCAAATCTCTTCAATCACCCCCGCAGCAAAGGAGAACCTCATAACTTGGTGGAAGGTCGACGCCACTGCCTGCATGGCGTGAAGCCATCCCCTGCCTAGGATCAAATTGTATGTGGAGGGCACCTTCAACACCTAGAATTCCACCTGTTTGACCAAGGATCCGGCTTTGACCAGTAGGATTATCTTTCCTATAGGCCACTCCGGTTGTGAGTTGAAACCAACCAGGGGCGAAATTGCCAGAGCCAAATTTGTATCTCTGAGTTTGAGCTGCTTGAAGGCGTCGTAGTACATGATCTCGACCGAGCTACCTTGGTCGATCAAAATGCGCTTAACATCAAAGTCCTTGACGCAAATGGTGACCACCAGAGCGTCATTATGCGGCGTTTGAATCGCTCAAGATCCCTGCTTGAGAAACTGAGCACATTTTTCTCCTCAGTCTTGCCTCTTTTGACCGCGGACTAGACTGATAGGACTTCCCTTATATGTTTCGCTTTTTTTATCATCCCTTGGAGCTCGCAAACCCGCGCTAGCTCGATGATACCATGGATCACATTGACCACTCCTTGGAGGGGTGCTTCTAGGGCGGCCAAACCACTTGGCTCAGCCGGAGCATGGTGCATGGCCTTGACACCCCCATCGATGTAACGGTCCGAGTGACTAGCGGCAACCAACTCCTCCAAGTGTTGTTTCAGGGGCAAACAGTCCTCCGTACGAGGCCCTCGCTCAGTATGAAAGGTACAGCGATACCGTGGATTAAAGCCCTTCTGCATATCGCCAAACTTGGCCGGAAACCGGACGTACACCTCATCGCAGATTTCGCTAAGTATGCGGTAAATTGGGATTTTAAAAATCGTGATGATACCTGTTCGAGCATTCAACTTTCTATTCGCATCTACCGCAGCATCGTGGGGGTAATCAACTCAGTCGTTGCAACGACCTTTACCCCGGTTTCTACGATCCAGACCACGGTCTAATTCTCTTACGTGGTCACTTGGACGGTTTGTTTCCAGTCTGACCGTGTGGACTTTTCCAGCTACCCTTTTATCTGTTGCCACCGGATTCGTCTTTGCCGTGGCTACGGTCGCATCATCCTCTACTTAGATGTGCTCGTTGATGCGCTGCATTAACAGCTCCATGGAAGTTGGTTGGTTCATCGTAAACGAGTCCCTTAGTCTATGTCCGACCGGGAGATCGCGCTTGTATTGGGTGATTTCCAGGTTGGTCGGGCAATCAAGCATCTCATTAAAAGTTTCCCAATATTTGGCGTTGTATGCTTTGAGAGAGCCGCCCGGCTCCATCTTGACACACAAAAGGTGGTCAACCTCCTTTGGCGTTTTGGTGTTGGTTTTGAATCGGGTCACGAATGCTTCCGCCAAATACTGCCACATTTCGATGCTTTCCTCTGGTAGCCTCTCAAACCACTTCAAGCCCAACTCGCTCAAACTTGACGAGAAAATAAGGCACATGAGAGCATTGTTACGCCTATATCCAGCCATAACTTGCCGGAAATGGTTTATGTGCATGTACGGATCGATTTTTCCATTATAAAGCGTAAATTTGGGCTGGTGAAAGCCCATAGGGAGCGGTGTGGTCTCTATCTCAAGGGAGAAGGGGGTGGCGGTCAACCTTGCCAAATCTTTGTCCAAAGGGACATGTTCAACTAGACGGGGTGGCAGCATTACGACTTCTTCACTGGCGCGACCTTCGTAGGATAACCGCTGCAGCGTCGGCACCCTTTGCACCTCCTGTCGGCGCGCTCGCTCTTCCAAGACGTCCCTCAAGTCTTCCGAACGAGCGGAGTAGGAATACCTTGACGTCGTCGGCAGACGTGAGGGACGGTAATTACTGTCTTGCGCGCAAGACTTTTCTACTGGCGAATCAGAGTCTCCAACCCCATAACTTCTGGTGATGGAGAGATAGGGCATGTGCCGCTGGTTCTGGCTGCTTGAGCGACGGGGTTGGGTGCGTTCACTATGGTTACCCACTCCAGCAACACCCTTCCCTTTGACCCGCCGCTTTAGTGTCTCCATCTCTAGCGCCATCCTTCGAATGATGGCGTCTTGATCCTTCAACTTATGCTCCAGGCGCTGAGCGTGTGACTCTCTTCGCCGTCGGTGCCCGTCAGGGCTTCGCAAGTAGTCAGTGCTCCTTGCGCGTTTGTCTCACGCATCTCTGGGGTGCTCTCCAGGAGAGGTCTCTAGACCAGCCATGGTAGAGATGGCAAGAAAACCATCTCTTCTTCAAATGGACTCCGGAATGATGCCGTCGATGGCGGACAGCGAAATGTCGTCGTTGTTTGCCATGAAGGATGATCGAATGATCTTGGAGGACAAAGTTGTCTGTCAAAGTCTTTCCACAGACGACGCTAATTGTACGGGGTGCAAATATCTGTCACTGTCCATACTCCTTGTGTCCAAGCTGCACTTCACTTTGATTGTCTTGAGAACACAATGACGATGAGCTACCCGGCAGTGTACTGCTGGAAAACCCTTCGACGGTCAAGTTAGCACACAGGAAGAGAAAGAAAGGAGAGAAGATGAAGTGGTAGGTGAGTTGTGATCATAAGATCTTCCAGACCTGAGTATGGGGGCGTAGCACCGCTTATATACCTTCTGCGTATGCCTCTGCGTCCATTCACCTTTGGACGCGTGGACCTGCTCTCCTCCCTCATTTTCCCAAGTATCAACGTAAATACAGCTAAACACCACCTAACAAAACCGCTAAACGGTTCTGGCACGAACGGATAGCACAGTTCCTTGCCATCACACCGAGACCACATCACGACCGTGATATTCGCCCGGTTTAACTGGAGGATCTCACTGCGGCTTAGTCGACCTCCTTAGTTCTGACCTAGATACTACCCGGTCGGATTAATCTGTGGAAGACTACCCTAGTCTAGCTCGGCGAAGCGGATATGGTTAACCGGGCTAACGATCTAAGACTGCTTCGACTGGACTGGACTGGGGCCCTAACCGAGCGCGCCCAGTAGCCATATAAACCTAACTCGGTCACTGCGCTTGGTCCAGATTTGCTCGGCCCAATGTCGATTCATGAAATCTCCCTCTCACATAATATAAAAAAATATATATATTATTATTATATTGAAATTTAAGTTTATAGTAGAGGTGTGAGTCATATATAATAAAATATTTTTATATCACATAACTGATGATGTGTTTTTTTCTGTCTAATTTTTTAGGATTAAAGTGAAAAAAATATAAAACATGAAAAGTTAAAGTGAGAAAAAATAAATTTGAAAGGCCAAAGTGAAAAAGTAGCCAAACATAAAAGGGCAAAGTGTGATTTACCCAAAATAATATTTTCAAAATTTTCAATTATCTTTTTTAATTTTAAAAACTCAAAATTTTATTTTTTAAAAATGAATTTTAGATAATTTGTCAAATTATGCTACTAAATCTCTCCATTTAAATAATAATAATAATAATAATAATAATAACAACCTATGTTTTAGAAGAAATGACAAAAATTAAATATATTTTTTAGTTATTTTATCCATGCAACCAAACACACCTAACAATCTAATTCATAGATTTTAAATTATTCCATTCATATTTTTTAAGACAACCAAACAATACCAACCATATATATTCAACTCACACTTCTTCGATTACCATAAATAAACTGTTATGTTTTTCATTTTATATAAATTTACATAAATAATTTAGAGAAAAACAATTGTTTACATTGGATGTGATTTCGTTAGGCAAAGAGTAAATAAGATTATTTACTTTTCAAAATAATACAATGTGTGCTGGGAATAACTTTTCTCTTTGAAATATTAATACTTTTTTCTTTTCTTTTTTTGTATGTGTGTGTTAAAATTCTACTAATATATATATACAAAATATGTATAAATATCATTTGGGGTGAGGACAGTTTAGTAGGTGTGCAAATGACAACTCGTAGGAATCTACAAGGTAAGCAAAAAATGCAGCATATGCCATTCGTAATAGTGTTTACATTACTAATCGTGCTTAATAGAATAACCCAATATACTACTTTTAGGGTAAATTATGCTTACACTTTTTGAAGTTTAAATTTAATATATTGAAAAATTATACTAACTCCCGTATTATTGTAATTATTTAGACGAAATAAAAATATTGAACTCATGTACTCTCTTTTTTCTTACTTTGCTTTACTTCCTTTGTTTTTTTTTTTTTCTTTTTTCCTTTGCCTTTTTTTTCAATGTAATTTCTTTTGTTTTTTTTATGAGTTATTGCCTTTTATATAAGCAGTAGGTTTGTGAAATGAGATTATTAACCACAGGAGTGGAAATGTAATTTTCAGAACGTCAGAAGATAGGATATAATTTGATCAAATCTCAAGAGGTATCCGTGTAATTTACCCTACCTTTCTTTTTTAAAAATATCTACTGTTTTTTGAATGTGGAAAACAAAAAGAATATATTTGCTTTGTCTTTAGGCTAAAGATGTGGCTTTATAACAACACTACAAACCTATTTTTATCAACTCAAAATTTACCTAAAAACAGAAATCAATTGTTCAAATTTATTTTACTTATGAATCCCACATTTCATCAATTTAATTTTCTAGAAATGATAGAGACTCCTTTTTTTCTTGACCCTCACAACTGCCACAGACACATATCAGTGAGTGATAGGAAGGAAAAAAAAAAAACAAAAAAAATAAAAGTTAGCCAATCCCAATACATTGGGGGTGGGGGGATTAAAGAAAAATGGAGGCTCAACATTTTTTCTTAATTTTCGCCACACAAATACATTCAGAATAAATTAATAGGTTCATAAGGATGAATTCCTAATATTTTTTGATCTATAAACTGAATATTTATTCATAAATATTAATAAACTTTGCCTGTGAGTGGATAATCAAAATCAAGCTGACATTAACAACTAACAAGGGTTCATTTGTTTTGACACTACTAGTGATTATGAGGTTAACAATAATATATGGACATTTATACACAAGTCTTAATTTATGAACTTATATTTTATTAAGTTGTAAGTAAAAAATTTTTGCACCTTCAAGTCTCATTTAAATTTTAATAATCGGAATTGCTTTTCAAACAATGATTGTTCATCATTTATGATTATCTCTAAAGGAATATGATGATTTAACATTTATTTTAATTTTCAAAACTTTAAAATATCAACTTTCAAATTTTAAAAACTATAAACAAAAAATAAAAAAAAATTACGAGCAAAATAAAAAAAACTAAAATGTTTTTTTTAAAATTGAAAAAATTGAATTATTTTTTTGTGTAAAACTGAAAATTTTGTGTTTATTAAGGAGCATGATGATAGAATATTGATGTGCAAAATTAAAAAAACAAAAAACTTTTAAAAATAAAAAAAATGATAATATTCTCAGTTTTAAAACTAAAAAAAAAAACTAATAATATTCTCGATTTTATTAGATAGTTGAATCAAACTAATAAGTAGAATGACAAAAATATTTAATCTCATACTCTCTTTTTTTCATCAGTTAGTGAAACAATTATCTAGAACATTATTATGCAAAATTGATAATATTCTTAATTTTAAAAATTAAGAAAAATTGATAATATTCTCAATTTTTTTTAAATAAAACTTATTGATTCAAAATTTTTTAAATAGAACCTGAACTATTATAATATTTGTAAATAAATTTTTTAAGTAATTAACTCTAATATATATTCAATTAAGGGGTTAGTCTAGTATTCAAGTATTGAGAGATTGTTCCTTCGCCAAGAACCACTGGTTAGAGCTCAACCCCCCTCTGCACATCTTGAACTCCTTCAATCTTGACCTCGTGGGATGAATTTAATATAATTACACTTACAAGGAACTCCATCAATTGTCAGCTAAATTTGGAAAACTAGAAATGCTGTTTGCTTTGACGCCAACCAGCCTAAACCATTTGGTCATTGATTCACAAGATTAATAGTGAAGTATTAATAATTCTATTAAATTAGTGTGGTATTCACTATCCAATTGGATTAATATCCATTGGATTAATAATCCCACCCCCACCCCATTACTAATAATCCTACAAATTTGTTGGATTAATTATCCATTGGATTAATAATCCTAAACCAAAATGTTAAAACAAACATAGGATAATTGGGTCCACGGATTAATAATCTCAATATTAGAGCATGGAATTGAGATTATTAATCCGTGAACCCAATTATCCTATGTTTGTTTTAACATTTTGGTTTAAGATTATTAATCCAATGGATAATTAATCCAACAAATTTGAAGGATTATTAGTAATGGGGTGGGGGTGGGATTATTAATCCAATGGATAATTTATCCTATTATTCCAATTGGATAGTGAATACCACACTAATTTGATAGGATTATTAATACCTCATTATTAATCTTGTGAATCAAACATGGCCTTTAATCCTTATTCTGTGATCTCTAATGCGATATTTGGTTGGGAGATTTGAAAATAGAAAGGGAAAAGATGTGTGAAACTAGGTGTGTAAGTATATTTTATTCTCATTTCACTTATTTTTTTTCTTTTCCTTTTCAAATCCCTTTCCAAATCTTCCAACCAAACACAGCGTAAAACTCTTGAATAGCAACACCTCTCAACAGTTCATAACTATGACAAATCGAAAAAGCAAATCCTTGTGGGATGGAAATCTCCCAAACCTGGGTTTGTAAGGCTTAACACAGATGGAGCAAACAAAGGCAACACAGACATGGCTAGTGGTGGCGGGCTGATCAGAGACGAATCTGGAAACTGGATCACAAGCTTTTGGAGGTGGATTCGTTACACGACAAGCATATTAGCCGAACTATGGGCTCTGTTATACTAAAACATTATTTGGCATAAACTAAATAAGTGCATTTATTTAAATAAGTATACTTATTTTGGTTACATTATCTCTCTATTTTTCTCTAAAAAGTTAAAAAATATACTTATTTAAATCATCCAAAACAACCCCTAAAGTTAAATTGATTTCCAATCATATCTAAACAATTTCAAGTAGTTTCAATCATACTGAATTTAAAATTTATATATACAGTTTCCATAAATATTCACAGCTTGTTTGGGATCAAAAATCCCAAGTTTATCTATGAAGAGCGGATCTAATTGTATTAGTATCTATAATTGATTTTTTCTGTGTAATACTAATCGATAGGGCCTCATTGGTAAGTACTACAAGATCTCATGCATTGGAACCCATGGTTATGGACCCGAATCCATTAATATTTTCTTTTCTAAGTGAAATCCCCTAGTGTATGAAAAAGTGAAAAAGTACTTTCGTTGTTGTGGAATAAGAAGCCTTTGTATCTTAATGCATGTATTTAATTTATTCAAAATTAGTAGAGCAGGATCTACTTTTTGGAGAATATGAGTCGAAGCAATAACAAGAATATTTCTAGTGGAACATCTTTCACAATCCCTAGGGAGATGATTCACTAATAGACCGAGGAATAAGTAATTCAACTCATTCACATCTAGATCATGAATGTTTGGAATCCATATTATACAAGGAGACATTGCTTTTGCTAATTCGAATTGAAGGGTGATATAAAATCGGTTTATTTCCGACATCATATCCATAGTTAGCACATTTATCATAGTTAGCAACTCCACATCAAGGTTACAATCGATATCATCACTAGCATCAATATCGTCACTAGCATCAATGCCGAACCAATTAGACTTATAAACCAAACTGTATTTGGTCTGAATTAATTGAATAGGTATCAGTTAAAATCTAAAAGATTTTTTATTTAAATCCAATTAATTGGTATGAATAATCTTATATAAATAGACTCTCTCATTGTTAATTCAAGACATAAAAATTTGGTTTCAGGATTTTGAATCCACTTTTTAGTAAATTAAATTTTTTGTTTTTCATATTTTTTTATTTTCACTGAATCTTTTTAAATATTTTAAGCAAATTTTTGTAGTTTTTAAATACACCTAACATAAATGCACTTACAAAGTATAACATTTGTGACATTTAAAAAAAAAAATCATCAAATACTAAAAATATAAAAAAATTATTATATTTTTGTATTCTTATATATTTATTATTTTTTAAATATTCTTTTACAAATATTTTATTTTTTAGGTACATCTAGATTAGATGCATCTAAAAAAAAAATTTAAAAAAATGTTTAAAATATTATAAAAATTCACTAAAAAATAAAAAATATATATATATGAAAAATAAAAAAATTAATTTTTAAAAAATTTAAATTAAGAAATTAGAACCAAACAAAGATTAGTTTCTTTACTTTTCCATTTCCTGTCTCTCCTTCCATAACCTCTAGTATAGATTTGACACCTAATCTGCTACATGTATCGTGGATCAAACGACTTGCATGCGTTTATTTGAACTGGTACGGAATGAGACACATGCGACTTTAGAATACTGACTTATCTTCATGCTTTTTTCTCTTTGTTTTGATGTTCTGAGTGTCTATACTGTATTATTTTGCATGCTAATTGCGTAATCAGGTCTGATGTCAGACTTCAAAAATTGCTTATTTTCATTTATTCACAAATTTATTATATTACTTCTAAAGTTTCTCATTTCTCACATTTTAAAACATGATTACACTAGCACGTGCACCACCACAAAAAAAAAAGGTCAATTAAATAAATGGTCCTTATAATTTACATAATGTGTCAATTTGATCCATGTTATTTCAATTTGCTCAATTTTTCGCCTTAATTTAATAGATTGTGTCATTTTAGTCTAATAAATAACGGTTGTTAAGTTTGGTGGATGGAAAATCTACATAATCTGTCAATTTAGTCCATATTAAAATCGAGCAAATTAAAATAACAGGGACCAAATTAAAATATTGTGTAAACTATAGGGACCAAATTGATACGTAGTTTGACTTTTCGTCCATCAAACTTAACAACCGTTATTTATTAGACTAAATTGACACAATCCGTTAAATTAAGGAGTAAAATCGAGCAAATTAAAACAATATAGACTAAATTGACACATCGTGTAAACTATAAGGACTATTTGTATAATTTATCCAAAAAAAACCAATTACACTCCAGTAGATTTTTTTTTTAAAAAAATACATATTATTGAAAATTTTATGATTTTAATTGTTAAAATTCAAAAATTTATCATTAATTTACAATTATTTTCAACAATATCACTGATTTGATATTTCTCCTCCAAAAAAAATCTACCAATACTCTTGGCCGCGAAAAAATTATTGATAGGAGTGTCACATGGCGGTACTTTTCACCAATCATAAATTACCATATCCCCTCATATTCTTTAATCACTCAATACAAAATCATAAATTCCATCTCTTCCACTAATTAAAACACCGTTGAAACCTAACGGTGCTCTAGACCAACCAATAACTACTCCTTGACCGCGACTTGAAAATCAAAGGAGGCGTTGTTCACCAATAGGGGTTGGTTTAGTGATAAGGCCTTCGAATCTCTCACTCAAAGCCTGTATTCAAGTTTCTATCGCCTTTTGTTGGAGTTAAATATACTCTTTCGCACCTGGAGCAAGCGGGAGGCCTGAGCTTAGGCTCCAATGTAGGTGCGGTGAGATTTCCTACAAATATGATGCGAGTACTTTTTATTAAATTTTTTACCAAACATTCTCACCATTCTTGTGACATGTGAGTATTAGTAAAAAAAATTGGTAAAAGTCTTAAAATTCCTGGTATTGCTCAAGATTAAATTAATCAAAAAGTCAATCTATTTTATATATATTTTTACACGTCATTTTGTAAAAAATTAAAAAGATATTAAAAAATTCAATACTTAAAAAATTATTAAAAAAATCAATTCACAGCGACATGATAAATGAGTTTACGTTGTTAAATTTATGACAAATTAAAAAAACACAGCTTAGGCGGTGTTTAATAAATACTAAAAATTGGAATATTAAATTTTTTAAGTTGAAAAGTTGTTTGATAAAGTACTGAACCAAAAATAAATTATTTTATAGGTATAAGATCAAATTTAAAATTTATTATTTTTAAATTGTATATTTCAATTTTTATATTATAATTGATGGTGGTGGTGGTAGAGGTAGCGTTGGTAGTGATAGTAAAATGATAATGGTTATTATGGTAATAATGACAATGGTGATAAAGATGGTGATAGTGGTGGTGGTGGTGGCGGCGGCGGCCGCAGCAATGGTGGTGGTAGTGGCATGATGGTGGTTATAACCGTAACGATGGTAGTGGTGGAGGTGGTGGTAGTGGTAGTAACAGTAGTGATGGTGGTAGTGACAGTAGTGGCGGTGGCATGGTAGTGATTGTTGTGGTGGTGGTGGATAATGAAGGTGATGGTAGTAAGTTCATAATAGTATATATCAATACTTATATTTAGTATTTATAAATTCAATTAGAATTAAATAATTTCAATATGAATTTAGCCTAAGTTTTAAAATACAATTAAATTTTTAAGTGATATCAATTGTGATTATCAAATGACTTAATTGATTATCACTTAATACATTCAGTTTAAGTGCTGAATCAGATTATCAAACACACCCTTTTGGAGTAAAATTCCAAAGCTTTAATTGTGAGACTCAAAATCTTTTTTCTATTAACCACTAGCAGTTGGCATACGTAATGTATGTGCAATTTAAATAAATAAAAATAAAACAAAATATTTATTATGTATTGTTTGGTAAGAGTCTTTTTCAATTGACGCAAAGTTTAAGGTTCAATTCCAACTCCTCCCATCAATTTAATTTGATTTTTTATTTTCGTTTAGAATTCAATACTGCTCTAACCTATTTATTTACCGTGCCCCGTCATTATCAAATTTGTGTTTAAAAATTATCATAACCTGCTAACTTATGTATGTCAAAATTCCTACTCTCACAATGATTCATAACATTTCTTACTATAATGATGTGAGAATTTTTATTGTTCACAACACAACCAAAGTAGTTCAGAATCAAGACTTTTTTTTTTTCTTTTCTTTTCTTTTTTTTTTGTGCCCTTAGTAATATAACTACAATAATTCATAACTAACCCTACAAAAACTCCAGACTTTTCATATTCCAGGAGATATGTACCTTCCCTTAACTTTTCCCTTTGCCAAAAATAAATAAATAAATAAATAAAATCCTAGAAGGGCATGATAGTTCAGTTCACTAAATAGATTAGTGCATGAATGACTCTTCTGGGACTAGGATTCCCTAAGGGAGGAACCAAATCCAAAATGAATCATATGCCCACTGGCATTAATTTATCAGAATAAACCAATCCACCATATTCAAATGCCCAAATGCTTTGTGAGTGTGGAATAAACAACACTTGACCTTTTGTCTTTCGGCTGAGGATGGCTCTGGAAACTGCATGCTTTAACCATTTTTCTTTTTGCAAACATTAAACAAACACATGCCCTTAGTGGCAATACCTAATTTTGTGACTATATTCTAAACCAATCTCACATTAACAAAGGTTCATTTGTTTTGGCACTAATAATCGTGACCTTAACAACAATATCTTTGTTAGTGAAGACCGCATAACAACACAAGACCTTTTCTTATGATAAGTCTATGTGCCTTTCGTGATAAGTCATTATCAGATTCTACAATAATAAACTCTTAGAGCCAGAGAAATCCATGTTGTGATAATCTCATCATACAATAATTGAATCTGAGAGTATACATATTCTTAGAATCAAACACTCAAATTCTCAATCATTGAATGGATTTACTTCGCATAAATGTCAAGCACGACAAGACGATCAATTTCTCACACCAACTTCATATTTTTCTTGGATTTTGAAGTAAAGCATTATTGGCAGAAACCATCCCAGAAAGATGCTAGAACATTTCGGGGAGAAAATTTATAGAGCAACTAAAAAGCAGATTATACAATTTCATATGTTGCAGATAAAACCACTTTGGCTTAAATTCAATAGGCATTGGCAATGGCATGTTCATCATTGACACCTGGTTTACACCAACAGGTAACCACCAGGTCCTCTAATATTAAGATTGGTTTGTTCATTCATCAATTTTATCACAATTGAGAGGGATGAGAATAAAATAAAACAAAACTAAAACCAACCTCATTCGGCAGCAAAGACCTTGGTTTCTAACTGGTAGGCCTTAGTGAAGAAGGCTGGCCAACAGAGGTATGTTGACATGATGCTGCAAACAGTTGATGCCCCAACAAGCATGTTCATCACGACAATCTGTAGTTGAATGGCTTCTAGAGGAGACGCTCCTCCCATTATAAGGCCGGTCATTGCTCCAGGAAGCGATATGAGGCCCACGGTTTTGGCATTGTCCAAGACCGGAGAGAGGGCAATAACTAGAGCTCTTTTCACTTGTTGAATTGTTGCTTGACGAGGAGTAGCCCCAAGAGCTAATGCTGTCTCCACCTGAAAGTGAAATTCATATGAACTCTTTAACAATGATGCCAGACTTTAAAACTCAAAAGATATCTCAAAACTATTAATTATTTGAAATGGCTTTAAAATCCATAAATCAGAACCATGTCATGAATTGGACATCATGGGAGAAGGAAAGGATGGTGAATTGTTTTTAAGGATTTATATATACAACCCGCATAACATGTCCGTAGGATTTGAGCATGCTACTATGATACAACAATATAAGGTTAGTTAACAAACAGCTATTCACAAGAATCCAAGCCAGAAAACTGTCACAATAAGTGGACATTCAAGTTGTGTTTGGATGGACAGAATTGCGTAAAAAAAAAAAAAGGGAAAAGATAAATGAACTATAAGCTTCTTTTGTTTCTCATTTTCCCTTCTTTTTCTTTCCCTGCACAAGGAGGGTAAAAATTGTGCCAAGTTGTCTGCCGACTAGGTGGATGATAACTATAGAGGCCTAGATAACCTTCGAAACCTCTAGGGAAAGTCTTAAGCTGATAATAACCCCTCACTTGCCAATTCTTGTGTGTTCGATGGTCTAGGATTCATAGAAAACTACTGAGGAAATTAATTGTTTTACTTTAAAAAAAAAGTATTATTTCTATAGGGACCTACCAAGTTCATTTGGACCTTAATATCATCCCGGAGTCTTTTCATGGTAACCCCAGTGACTGTCATTGAATTGCCAACCATCATCCCTGCAACTGGGATGATGTACCTTGGAGTGAAAGGGAAAACGTTCAGCACAACTAGCAGCAACATGGTCACTGCAGTTCCAGCGAGAATGGAGACTCCTGCAACATACTTCCCCTTAGGAACGTGTTTGGCACGTTGACCTGCTGTATAACCAGCAACGGCAACCTGCAGGAGCCAGCAAAAGGAAATAAGGCCAATTGAAATCAAAACCTAGGAATAAGTATAAGCAATTTATCACTGTTCCAAGATAGAAGGTGCAACTCTCAATCCAAACTCCAATGATATAAGGTGCCAAAAGCATACTTTTGGCTCAAATAAGGTTATTGGATTTATTTTTGGTATCAACTATTCAAACTATACAAACTAAGCCTTGAACTATGCATTCCCATGCATTCCCAGCAAATCCTTAATAGTCACACACACACACACACACACACACACAAATGTAAGAAAGAATTTCATCATTCATT
Source organism: Camellia granthamiana (assembly GCA_036172215.1). Lineage (NCBI taxonomy): Eukaryota > Viridiplantae > Streptophyta > Magnoliopsida > Ericales > Theaceae > Camellia > Camellia granthamiana. Next base: position 43,878,787 of record CM069912.1, on the reverse strand, counting down.
ATCAAATTAAAACATGGGGAAAATGCAAATTAGTGTGAAGAAGTGAAAATAATTTGAAAAAACATGAAGATGCAAGTGGTGTTTTGCCCTAGTGCAAGTGAAAACTATGATCTTACTTGCACCAAAGCACAAACTCTACTTGAACTTCCATATTTTTGTAATTATTTTCATTTTCATTTATTTCACTGATTTGTAATTCCCCATTAAAACGTTGGGTAAGATACAATACACATATCAACAAACTAGTGTGATAATACTATTTTCATATTAACGAGAAAATAGTATTAAATGAATCTTTAAAACAACAACCCAGAGTAGGTCAAAACTTCATTTATTTCATATTAGAAAGGGGATGAAATATTAAATTAGACTAACACATGCAACTAATGTCAAAACTTAATTTGAGTACCAAGCAAGTTTTCTTGTCCTTTCTTGTTTGTTACCACCAACAAATTTCTCATTCTGAGCATTCTATTCTTGATTTGAAACAGTCTAATAACAAAGGTGAATCATAAAAAAGTGATAAACCTTCCTTTCCTATCTATAAATGAATCTTTAAAACAACAACCCAGAGTATTATATTCAGAAGACAAAAATGTCCCATCACCACTGCATATAAAAAGCAATAAATTAAGAATTGGGAACAAAAAGTTCCAATCAACTAATAAGTCTAGTTCACATATCAGCTGGATGACATGGTAGGCCGGTTGAAATTCTTTCTCAGTCAAACAAAAAACACAAGAAAACATGCAGAAAATTCAAAATTGAAGTCTAATAACAACAAATTTTTTCTTTTCTTTTATCCTGTTATTCACCAACATGGAAACTTCATTTCAAGAACCCTATCCATGATCTAATCAAACAAAAGTCCATCAAATAAGTTATAGAACCTTGATTTCCTGCAATATTGATAGTACAAAACCATAAACTAAAAATTAGAAAGAAAAATTCTATCACTACTGATAAAAGGATAGAGATTTGGGAACAAAAAATCTCAATCCAACACTTTTCTCTTATAATTCAAGATCCAAACACATTATTATTAGCATAATCCATCAATAACTGGCTTAATTGTGGTGGTGCCATTGAAAATTTCCCATCAAACCAAGAAAGCACAAAACATGAGATGGGTTATATTTTTTCTATTTTCCTTTTTCAGTTTTCTGATCAACCAAACACAAGAGAAGAGAAAGAGTACCATGAAAAGATAAGCAAGGATAATCCAGGTGACATTTTTCTGAGTGAAGATGAATTGAAGAACAAACCCAATGACAGAGAGCTGAACAAAAGCCCTGAAAATCGAGTACACCATTTCCCACCCCAAATCCAGTTTTTGCCAGTAAGATAAGATGACCGCCATGAGCACCACCGCCAAGGCCAAAACTGGCTTCACCATACCCTTCAAGAAATTCACCAGCCATCCCAAGTCCATGACTGTACTTTCTACCAACCCAAATCACAAATATGAATCTGTGACCAATAGGAATCAATGAATACTTGAAAATGTTGCAGGTGATGATTATATAGAGATGGATATGGGTACAGAGAGAGGTACGAGAGAGAAACGACCTTCCCCTGGTGAGGGAAAAGGAGTGAGAGATATCTCGTGGAGTTTCTACTTTTTGAGGAAGAAAATTGATTGATGATAAGAAAGTGGAATTGGGGAAAAGATGATCTTGAGAAAAAGGTATTATTGGGGAAAAAAACAGAGAAATAGCCAATAATTACTGGAATAATATTCACATTGAGTAGGCTCTTTTTCAAGTTGTTGGGCCAATCTGGGAGCACATTTAACTTATTTTAAATTAGATTATTTTTTTATTTTTTACATAATTTTATAATAAAAAAATTTAAAAATAAGTTTTTAACTAAGGCCTTGTTTGGGGACATATTTTTTTAGTAATTTTTTATTTTTTGGCTAAAATGTGATGTAAAAAAAATTAGTATGTTTAGGATAATTTTTTTGACTTTTTACGAAAAGATGTGCAAAAAGTAGAAAAAAAAGAGAATCTTTGACTTTTTGGTATGGATTGTTGACTTTTTAGTTTTTTAGACTTCGTTTGGCAAAGAGGTTTGGGGTTATTTTAGTCACAAAAGACAAAATAGGCTATTTTAGCCACAACAAACAAAATATCACATCCAACCCATAATCATTACACTATTTTCTCACAAAAAAAAAATCAAAAAAACCAAAAATCCTTCCCAAACCAAGCTTAAATTTAAAAATAAGTTTTTAACTAATTTTTCAAAACAACCCTTATATCAATTTGAAGGAGCATTTCAGCATGGAGCACTGCTGGGGACCCCCCAGTGGCCCACTTCCACGTGGGGCTGTGTGAGCAAGGTAAAAAAAAAAAGAAAAAAACAACAACAACAATTTTCAGCCAATCAAAAATTAATGGAGTGGTGGGGGTCACCCCCACGAGCAAGGATCCTCTCCTTATCTTCCCTACTTTACTTCCTCCTTGCAATGGTCAAGATTCATTTTAAGAGAATTTAATGGTGTAAATCATTCTAAAAAAATTATTTTTTAATTTTTAATAAAGTAATCTGAGCCATTAAATTCTTTTAGGATGAATCTTAATCATTGCAAGGAGGAAGTGAAGGGGGGGAATGCAATGAGAGAATCCTTGCTCCACCCCGACTGGGGTCCAAGGGATTTACCTTCAACATGATACTCATTTTGGAATCGATTTCATGAATTATTTATTTGTTAAGACTCGTTGAGTATAATATTTATCAAAAAAATTAAGATAATTGGATATTGATAGTGTGTGAGTCAATTTCCGACCACACTGTCAATTAAATACTCAGTTGGAGAACACCGACAGAATAGATTAAGCCCGAACGACCTACAACAGAAAGAAGAGATTTCGGTGGTGGTTCGTTCACCCGGGGCACTCCGACGATCAAGTTAGTAAAATATCTCTAAAAGATAACCAATAGTGCTTAACTCACTAGACAGAGCAGAAAAATCATACCTTAAACCCATGGGTGCCTCTCTTTTATAGCCAACATAATCTTAGTCCTAATAGAAGCCTAGCTCCAATAGACTTAGGATTACTGCTAATCTTGGACTCCCAGTAGGATTAGGATAAACTCTCTAAGAGTCTTATCTTTACCCAAACAGAAGTCTTCTCCCATTCTAGGACTCTTGTCCCTTATCTGCTTATCCCGGATTCCGGTATCTTCGCAATAACCTCGGCCTAGCCGAGATCACCTTGGCGTCATGAACAGGACACGTGGCACCTCAGCTAACACGTCGGCGTCACCTTGGTCACGTGTTGGTACTCAGAAAATATATCCCCACAGATAGCTATATATTTCAATTATATTTATTTTTAGAAAATAGACAACAAATATAATTTTAAAAATAGGAATTCATTTTTTTAATATAAATGTAATTCAAACATATAATTATCAATATTCGCTTCTTCTTTTTTTTGTATGAATATTCAACTTAACGAATCATAAAAAATGAATGGTTTGAATCATCAAAATCGGCCTCAAAATAAGCCTATTAAGTCCAAATATTCTCTCAAGTTGATATGACCAAATAGAGAGAAACCAAATCTATTTACAATTTCATAGTGATGTAAGTCTTTCATAGGTATGGTATATAGTGGCAAAGTTAGGAAATTAAATCAGATGGGATACTTATTAATTATAACATTAAAAATTTTTACAAAAATATTTCACATAAATTTTTACGATTGATTTCAAGAAAAATAAAAAATATATATATTATGGGTTTGGTTTGAGTTTTTTGGATTAAATTTTTTAAAAAGTGAGTTTTTTTGTTTTTAGTGAATATTTTTAAAATTTTGAACATTTTTTTAAATTTTTTTAGATGCACCTTACTTAGATGTATCTAAAAAGTAAAAAAATTGTGAAAAAATATTTTAAAAAATTAATAAATACAAAAAATATACTGAATTCTGTAATTTTTTTGTATTTTTGGTTTTTAGTGAATTTTTTTAAAACAAATCACAAAAATTATACTTTTTATGTGTATTTATGTTAGGTGTGTCTAAAAATTAAAAAAAAATTACTTAAAATATTAAAAAAATTCAATAAAAATAAAATTAAAAAAACACGAAAAACAAGAAAATAGAATTTTCTAAAAAGTATTTTTGAAAAACCAAAAACAAGCAAAGTCAATGTTATTTGTAACTAGTTTATCATAGACAATATAAAAAAAAAAAAGTCATGGCTATAAGTTTTAAAATAACTTATATAATGAGAAAGTAATTTTTTATACCAAATATGAGTAAAAATTCTATATAATAATAATAATACTGCGTCATTATTGACATGCGATATCACTCACTAATAGTAAAGAAATACATGGAGGATGAACAACACATGTCAAAATGTAACTAACAATTCAATAAATTCTATATCTTTATTGAGATTAATTATGTTTCCATGTCAATAATAATAGATATCGCCATTATATTGAAATTTTCATAAATAATAATAGGACTCATCGTAGTCTCTTATTTTCAATCAAAACAACTATTATTGTTATCATAATTAAAAAAATGTCATTGACATTTTACTCTAAATAATATTTTTATAAAGTTTTTTATTTAAAATATTTTCTTTATATTTGTAAAAAAAAAAATCCAAAACCCAGAGGGTTAATGTGACTCCCCCAGACCCTCTTTGGCTCCGCCGCTGATGGTATAAGTCTTTAGCTCTCGTTCAGGATGAGTTAATTTAGTTTAACTTTTTGGCTATTTAATTTGACTAAAAAAAGTTATGTTTAGGATAATTTTTAACTTTTTTTTAATTAATTTGATAGTTGTGAGAAAAAAAATAAAATAATTCTAATTTAGATGTGACATTTTGTTTTATTAACTATTTTAGTCCGTCTTTGTCTTTATTGATTAAGTGGTGTTTTGGAAAAATGATTAAAAGTTATTTTTTAACTTTTTTTATAAGAGAGAAAAGTGAGTTAAAAGTCCAAAATAGGCTCAATTAAGCCAAAATAACTCTAGCCAAATGAGATCTGTGTGTCACAATTGTACCAAAAGATTTCTTCTATAGTGCAATTATTTTGAAAAAATAACATTTCAATGAAAATTTCAATTTTTTTCATATCAATGGTGAAGTTTATGAATTTTAATAATTAACGTAGAACTATAATTATTTTGAAAATAGACTACTGATGTAATTCCCTAGTTACTTATCTATTGATACATTGATTTGTAATTTTTCAAAAAAAGAAAAAAAGAAAAAAAAAAGGGGTGTGGTCCAATGGGAAAAAGAAAGAAGAAATTACACATTTGTGACACTTTTCAAAAATAATTATAAATTTATTTATAAAAAAATTAAATTATTAAACTTTTATTATTGATTTTTTTATCTATCTATTTTGAAATTAACACGGACTAATTATTGGGGGAAATAACATCGAGTTTTTTTTAAAAAAAAAAAATCCAAAAAAAACTAATTAGAGAATTGATCTACTTTTCAAACCATTTAAGAAACTAACCTATTTTTTAAAATCGCATTTTCAAAATGTAATTTTGAAATTGAAATTGCATCTTAAACATGCAATTTTACCTTAAAATTGCAAGTTGAAAATGATGACATAGTGAAATTGCATGTTCAACATATGATTTCAATTGAAATCGCATTTTCAACATGCGATTTCAAATGCGATTTCAAGGTGAAATTGCATGTTGAAAATGTAATTTCAATTTTAAAATCGCATTTTCAAAATGAGATTTCAAAAGTAGGTTAGTTTCTCAAATTGTTTAAAAAACGGATCAATTCTCTAAATAGTTTCTTTTTTTGGAATATTAAAAAAAAAACTCAAATAACATCACAATGATAAGGGGGAAAAAAATTACAAATCAATGTTAAAATTTATACATTTTAATAATTAAAATCTTTTACATTTTCATGATTATATAATTTTTTTGGGTACCACTGTGTTGTTATTTCTCCATTATTATTTGGGAGAATAAGTTGACAGTGGTAACAGTAAAAAAAAATTATAAAATCAGAAACAAGTATAGCATTTTAAGGATTGTTTTAGGAAGTGCAAAAAAAGTTAATTTTTTTTACTTATTACGAAAATGCATGCAAAAAATAAAGAGGTAATGTGAGGAATGGCTCCCCTCTATACTCTTATCTTTTATATTTCTCCATACTTCATTTTTTGGGCTCTATTTTAGGTTCATAATAATAATTTAAACCGTTCATTTTGTAAATCTCACATAAAAATTATTTCTACAACAAATTAACTTCATCGAATATCGATGGATATATAAGCAAATCACTTTTTATTTTATAAAATGAAACGTTTAAATTTAAACTCATAATTACTATCTATTTTAAAAAATAAGATGCAATTTATTCATATATCTAGTGATATTCGATTCTACTAATTTTTTACATAATTCATCTAAATTGTTAAGATTATGATATGAATGATTTAGATTACCAATATGTGCCTAGAATGAAGCACATAAATCAAAATTAAAAGAATATGGAGGATAATCTGAAATAAATAAATTAAAAATCTAATTATTAAAGTATATAAATAAATTTATAAATTTTTTATTTGACTGTTACATTATTATTTTCCCTTATTAGTTCTCAAAAAGGAAATTAGGTAGTACGTACGAACGCATACGAGAAAAGGTAGAGTTATTTTTTTTTTTGGGTACGCGCGCGTGTAGTGGTGAGAAGTTTCAGGGGGTCCCAGTTTTGATCGGAATGTTTGGATTCATTCTCCCATTTTTTTTCGAATTGTTTTAAAGAAAAATAAAAACTATCTTTGACAAAAATAAACATTAAAAATATATGTTTAGATTTTTAATTTTTTTTGTCCAAAAAAATAAAATTATATAAAAATAAAAAATACTTTGATTTTTTATATTTTTTCATGAAATTAAATTTTAAATTTTAAAAAAATTGAAACAAATATCTCAAAACCAAACCAAACCAAACATTGGTGTCTAGAATCTCTATTCAGTAGATACTTTAAAAAAAATATTACACATTCATGAAAAAATTTAAGATTTTAATATTAATATTGATAAAGTTTATCAACTATTTGTATAAAAAAAAGAGAAAATTGAACTAACAGTGAGCTATTATTTTCCCTTTTTCCTCTACCTACATCGAAAATAGTTTTTGAATTTTTATTTTTCTTATTTTGTTGCTTTTAATAAATATTTTTCATATTTTTTATTTTAAGATATACAAATATGAAATATATTGAACATTTGTATTTAGTATTTTTTTTTCCATAAATTTGGTATTTTTTAAGGATATATAAATTAAACAAATTAAAAAGTAAAAAATTTATTAAATTATTAAAAATTAACTCAAAAATATAAATTGATAACTCATAAGTTAATTTTTTAAAAATACAAATATTTTCAAAATACAAATATTTTCAAAATCTATTTGACTACTAAAATTGTTGAGATGAATAGTTTAGATTATCATTGCAGGCTAACAATGGGACCCACAATGTAAAGTATAGAAAAATACAGAATAATCGTATGGAGAGAAGCCATTTTCCTATGTAATTTGCCTTAAAAATTAAGTTGGGACTACAATCCCAAGCATTACTCTCTTTGGTTTGAAATTTTTAAAAATAATTCTTTAATTTTTAATTCATATTTTTTTAGTGAACTTTTAAATTTTTTAATTAGTTTTTCTTTTATTTTTTAAATTTACTTAATCTAGATACACTTAAAAAGTAAAAAATTTGTGATTTTTTTAGTTTACTAAATACAAAAATAAATAAATAAATAAAATTTAGTACATTTTAGTTTTTTTTATTTCTTCATAAATATTTCATTTTTAAAGTGAATCTGAGAAGCAAAAAAAAACTATTTAAAATATTTTTAAAAATTTATTAAAAGTAATATATATATATTAAAATGTTAAAATATTTTTAAAAAATCAAAACTAATTTGGAGTGAACCTTTTCGGTTAAAATAGTCAAAAATCTAAAACACCCATTTACATCACTTTTTCTATAAATTTTTTACGTCTTTTCATAAAAAGTTAAAAAATTAATTAAAATAATTAATTCTTAAACGAACTCTAAGTGGTGATTTGGGATTGGCTTATATTTTGATTTATTGATTTTTTACAAACAAAAAAACATGTGTAAAAAAATAAAGGTGATATGAAAACTATAGTAAGTAAACCAGAAAAAAAAAACTTTAAAATATTAGAAAATTTAATCAAAATTTATACTCCTTCCGTCTCAAAATATTAGTCTCTTATTTCATTTTTTATTATCTTAAAATATTAGCCCCTTTTCAAAAATTAAGAAATAAAATAATATGAATTTACTATTTTACCCTTCTTTCAAATTCATTAATAACATAAAAAATACAATTATAATAATTGATATATTTTTTAAAATATACTATCACTGAGTAAGTTTGAAAAAATAATATTTTTAAAATCTAATAATTGTACTATCAAAAAAATTTAAAATTTTTCAAAAGGGATTATTATTTTAATATGGAGGAAATACCAAATATTTTATATGAGTATGAGATCTACTCTATATAAGTTTTATGTGTATTTTACCTATGAAAAATATTAGAGATCATAAAAATCTTGTCAATTTTTTTTTATCAAATATCTCATATGGGTATCGGATCCACACCATATGAATCCTATATAGATCTCATACTTATGTAAGACATTTATAAAAAATTTAATAAAACTTTTAGAATTTCTAACATTGCTAGTTACATACATATGAGACATTACATAAAAATTTTAGAGCTTATTTGGGATGAAGCCTTGGGCTAAAATAGTCATATAAAATAAAATAGGCTATTTTATCCAAATAGAACAAATTGTTACATCTAAATCATAATCATTTTATTTTTTCTCTCATAAAAGTCCAAAAAGTCAAAAAGCATATCCTAAATAAGGTTTTTTAACCCAAATTAAAATAGTCAAAAAGTCGAAAAACCAAAAAACCAACCCACATCCCAAACAAGCTCTCACTAAGATTTCGTTTGAGAAGAAGGGTTAGGTTAGGTTTGGAGCTATTTTAATCACAAAAAGATAAAATAAATTTTTTAATTCAATAAGATAAATATCATATCTAACTCATAATCATTATATTTTTTTTCTTATAAAAAATTTAAAAAACGTCAAAAAAATTCTTTTTAAATAGAATTTTTTAACCCCAAATTAAAATAATTAAAAAACTAAAAATCAATCCACTTCTCCAAGGAATCCTAATTGATTTGGGTAACATTACCCATAAGCAAATAATGTGTGAGGTGGCGCAGCAGAGCACGCGCGTCTCAATGTAGTGGTTTTGGAAAGGTCCAGAGCGTGTGATTGTGGAATGGTCAAGTTGGCCTAATAGCATAGAAGGGACAAGCTGTGACAAAAGCCTACGGGTGGTCCCCACTCCATCAGCCCAATTACATTCTGTGGGTCGATTTTAGGAAAACTTATTGGTTAGTTCACATTATTTACTGAGGGATAAACATCTATTATCTTTTAAAAAGAAATTAAAAACATAATATATATATTTTATTGATTTAATTAATAATAATCAAGTTGGACAGCACCCACATAAGCCTCTCTCAAAAGCAAAACCAATTTTAGGCCGAATTCCGTCATCCAAAATAATATTCTTTATTAAAAAATTAAATTAATCAGATATTAATATCTATATTATTGAATTTTTTTTTATACATAATTTTGTAATTTGATCAAATCAATTTTATTTTTTATATGAATATTTTTTTTAAACAAATATTTTGAAAATAAAAAATATAAAAATAAAATTTATGGATAAATTACACTTGTCTTCCCTAAAATTTGAAATATATACAATTAAATTTATAATTTTGACATATTTATATTGATTTGTTTTTAATACGGTTAAAGTGATTGAAGCAAATGCAGATAAAATGTAGGCACTAAAATAAATAAAGATAAATATATATATTTTAGTTGAGAAAAGATAACAATATTATTTTTTAATTCATACGACTAACAAATTATTAATGAAAAATACCTAATTATTATATGAACTAAATTCTTAAAAAAAATTAGGGTAAATTATAGTTTATCCCCTTTATATTTGGTCACTTTTCCACTTTAGTCCTCAATTTTTTTCCCCCACTTTGGGCCTTTATGTTTTAAAAAATTTTCAATTTACTCCTAAAGCTAATTTTTGTTAAAAATTAGACAAAAAATAACATATTAACAGTTACGTGGTATAAAAATATTTTGTTATATATAACTTACGTTTTTAATGTAAACTTAAACTCTAATATAATAATATATTTTTTATGTTATGTAACAATTATTATGGTATTTTCTGTCTAATTTTGAACAGAAATTAGTTTTAGGAATAAATTGGGAAAAATTTAAAATATAAAGGGCCAAAATAGAAAAAAAAAAATAAAAATTAAGAGTTAAGGTGAGAAAGTGGTCAAAATATAAAAGGTGCAAGGTATAATTTATTCAAAAAATTAATATAATTATATAAAAAATGAGATTAATTTCAATTTTGTGTGTGTGTGCGCGCGCGAGTGTTAAAATCACAGAGAAACATGAGTATAATTTATGCAAACTTTAACCAAAGTTGCACCAAATTGCCAATGTCTATGATTTGTGATATGCTTTTATTAGTGTGAAGGAATGCTCAAAAAATTACCAAATTATTTTTTCATCTTTAGATCCTATTTGTTTTCAGATGTAGGAAGTATTAGTGGGTTGGGATTATTAATATTATATTTATTTTCAAAGTAGAGCTTGGAATTGATAGTCTCTTGGGACTAGCATGGGGGATTAGCAAAGATCTTCAATGATTGGGTTTCAAAATTAGTGAGATGATTAATTAGCTTGAAAAAGCTCATTTTGCCCATATTGTGTGTGTGTGTGTGTGTTTGTGTGTTTTTTTCCTTTTGGTATTAGGTCATTTTTTCTTATATATATTAAAAAATATTAAAATAATTTACTACAAATTTTTTTTTTTTTATAAAATATAATTTTTAACATTAAAATATATCAAAAACAACAAAGGATATTTATTGTATTTCATATAGTTATTCCCCTCATTGAAATATATCACAAACAAACACAATTTTTTTTAATTCTCCCACTAATAATTTCCTCACTAACAATCTTCACATTAACAATTTCATCTAATCTAACTCTCAAAACAAACATGCCCTTAGTATTGGTCAAAGGTTGCATCATGGTTTAAGGCCAGGCAGTCCCATTTAATTCAATGAGTTATGAAAAATCTACCAGTCGAGGCTGGCTTGCATAATTTATCAAAGCTGTGTATAGGGGTAAAAAATAGGGAGAGGCTTCTCTAGATGGGAAACAATTCATTTTATTTAATTATGTGTGTGAATTATTTATATAAAAAATTTAATTAATCTAATAATTAAAATTATGTATTTGGGTGATATTTGCTTGCAAGATCATAAAATAGACCATTCACTTTTTTTTTTAATAGACATATTAGATAAAATCATTAAGTTATAATTATGAAATTAATTTGATTGTTTTCATGAATGATCTATACACGTAGCCAAAGAAAATTAACTGCTCGGATCATCAGAAGTGGGTTTGTGGTGAGTCTCATAGGCCCCAATAGCTCCTCCAATCCACAAAGTAGACCGAAAAGAAACTACTCCAAAGAATATATCTATCTATCTATAATATTATAAAAACAAACCTAAAGTTGATGTTTATGTCTCAATTTATGGATTTTTTTTCTTCTCAACTTTTGAATTTTCTAAATTGATTTTAATTTTCAAATTATGAAGTGTTTCAAAAATAGGGAGAATTTCAAAAAAGTCGAGAGTGAAAAAAAATTTCCCAATTAATGAAAGTATAAGATTTAATTACATAATTGAATGCATAAATTATTTGTACCTTTATTATTTTATAATTATTTTTTTACTGTTTACTTTTTAAATACACTCTCTAAAAATATCCACAGATAGTCCAAATTTTATTGTGGAGTGTAGTTAGGACTAGGGACCATACCTAAAATATCAATAGATAGTCCAAATTTTATTCTGAGTGTAGTTAGGACTAGGGACCATACCTCGAATATACCTAAATCACATTAGTTTTTTTTTAATATAAAATTTTTAATATTTTTTCTATGCACATAGTATGTTTACCTAGTTTATTTACACTATTCGCACCGTATCAACTTGGGAGGAATCAAAAACACGATTTAAGCTTTTAAGTTACAGGTTCAATTCTCTTTTTTTTTTGGGCCAATTTTCTTAGCAAAGCATAGTTTAGTTAAGAAGTTAGATCTCAAGTTATTTAATCAGTACTTGGTATTGGTTCAATACTCTCCCGCTGTGTGAGTCCTGACTTAAGTGGAGCTTGTCTTGGGAGGTCGGGGCAAGTTCCTAGGTTATAGTCTCTTCGTTTGAAACGGCTAACAGGACACCCTAGTGATCTCTACAAGGGGTTTTGTCTTGGACCCGCGGTAGGGTAAGGAGGATTTTCCTGTAACCAAAAAAAAAAAAAAACACGATTTAGAACATTTTTAAGAGGTTCTTTAAATAAGATTTGTTAATTGTTATAATTAATATTATTGAGATCAAAAGCCTAGGGAGAGCCTCACTCTCTAAGAGATTTCCGGTAATGCTTCGGTGATTTTTCGGTGATTCTTTTTACATTTTTAAAGTGTAGATCTACATTCCTAGAGTATAGATCTACAGTTTTAAAGTTTAAATCTGGACTTTTTATGTCCGAAATAAGAGTTTTGAGAGTTTTTGCTTCCGATTTGGGCATAAAATTTTGATTTTTCAACAACCACAATAGTTCTCTTCTCTCTCAACCCTTTTTCCATACCATTGTGGGTGTCCTTCCTTCTCCGGCGACAACGGTGGAGGAGTTGGGCAGTAGCGACGGGGACGACGTCAACGGGGACGGAGGGCTTTCAAGCAGATCTTGCTTTCTAGACCATATCTTTAAGCAGATTGGTGGTTTTTCTTGAATCGTATCTATTATTTTTGGTGGATTTCTTTCTTCTTGTTTGCTTTTGTTTGTTTTTTTGTTTTGTTATTTGGTTGAGATGATCCTTTGGGGCAAGGTTTTAAAAAGCGGCCGCAACCGTTACGTAACGCTGTTAGGTAACGATTTTGGCGGTTACCGCCATCTGTTACGGCCGTTTTTGCAGTGTGATTGAGATTCACAAGTGTGTCGGCCGTAGCGGCTGCCGTAGCGGTCGTAACGGTGCCGTAACAGCCGTAACGGTTCCAAACTGTTTCTTTCGAAAAAAACACACAAAAAAAAACTGAAAATAGGAGAAGAGGGATAGAGAGAAGAGAGAAAATAAAGAGAGAAAATGGAGGAGCAAGAGATAGAGAGAGATAAGAGGAAAGATGAGAATATGTTATTGATTTGTTGAAACTGTAAGACCTATGCTATTCTATTCAACTACTATCACTCAACCATTTTGTTTGTGTGTGTCCATCTATATATTGTTTGAAAATAATAATAATAATAATAATAATAATAATAATAATAATAATAAGCGTGGTCATTATCTATTTAGCTTGGTTAAAATATATATATATATATTTAGGCTCTTATTTATTCTTTTACTTTTGTCATTGTTTATCTTATATATAATAGTTAGTGATTGATTTTTTGTATAATATAAAGTCATTAATTATTAAGATAAAATGTAAAAAACTCAGTTTATATTGATTTAAAAATATTAAATATATTGGATCATACTTAAAAATTTACAAAAATTGATCAATATTTATTTGTAACCCAATAAATATGATCATGGAAAAAAAATATGCATATCGGTAAGTTTTTTTCAAATTGTGCGAAAAATAAAAAAATTCACCGTTCTGATTACTGCAACCATTACGCTACGGCCTTTACATCCTGCAACTGCAACCGCACCACCGTCACCGTTACGACGACCGCAACCGTTTCTCAAAACCTTATTTTGGGGTCTTGATTATGTACTATTATTGTCTTTTATTAATATAATGTTTCCCATGTTCTTAAAAAAAATTAATATTATTATATTTTAGTCATTTCAATGGATTAACTATTATAAGAATTATTTAAACAAAATTCTTCAAGACTGGTTACATTTAAAAAGCCTTAGAAGGCTCTTAAAACAGTTTTTAAAAAGCCTTAGAAGGCTTTACACATAAACTGTTTTAAGAGCCTACTAAGGCTTTTTAAATGTACCATCTTCCCAAAAAGAGTGGCCAAAAGCCAACTTCCCAAAACAAGCCTAAATAGATAACATAAAGAGTAGTGTTAGAATACATAGATGAAAAAAGAATTAGGCAAAATAAAAAATGACATTTTTTTTTATATTTTAGTTAGTAAAAAATTGAAGAGTATGATAATTTTTTAAGGATAAATTATATTTTGCCCTTTAAATTTTATGATTTATTTACTTTGGCACTTAAAATACCTTTTTCTCACTTTGACTTAACATTTGTAATTTTTTTTTTAATTTACTTTTAAAAATAAATTGCACTTTGCTCCTTAAATTTCACAATTTTTTTGCTTTAGTCCTTCAATTATTTTTTTTTTCTTTCACTTTAGACTCTAAATTTTGTGATTTACCTTTTTCAAAACCAACTTTTGTCCAATTTTAGATAGAAAAAAGGGAGGGAGATTGACCAATAGATCCCATGTTTTGGACTTATAATCTACATAGTTCTATATTTTTTTTTTTGTGATCCATTTAGTCTTTTTGAATGTGTAATGACTCATTTGCCCGCCACATTTGAGTGTCACATTTGAAAAAAGTACACTAAAGAGTTTTTAGTGTCATATCATACCCGTCACGTTATAGTATCATATTTAGAAAAAGTATATTAAAAAGTTTTAAATTTTTTTAGAGTGTCACATCATACCCACCACGTTGGAGTGTCACATGTCATGTTTAAGAAAAGTATACTAAAATTTTTTAATTTTTTTTTAAAGTGTCACATTATACCCGCTACGTTGTTAAGTTTAAGAAAAGTACACTAAGAAATTTTTATTTTTTTGAAGTGTCACATCATACACGCCGCGTTGTCACATTTAGGAAAAGTATACTAAGGAATTTTTATTTTTTTAGAGTGTTACATCATACCCGCCACGCTGTCACGTTTGAGAAAAATACACTAAGGAGTTTTTAATTTTTTTTAGAGTGTCATATCATACCCGCCACACGTTATCATGTTTGAAAAAAGTACATTAAGGAGTTTTTATTTTTTTTAGAGTGTCACATCATATCCGTTACGTTGTCACATTTGAGAAAAGTACACTAAGGAGTTTTTAATTTTTTTTAAAGTGTCACATTATACCCGCCACGTTGTCACGTTTGAGAAAAGTATAATAAAGAGTTTTTTTTTTTTTTTTTTGAAGTATTACATTATACCCGCCACGTTATTATGTTTGGGAGTAAAAGTTTTGGAGTGTTACATCATATCCGATATGTTGTCACATTTAGGAATGGCACACTAAGGAGTTTTTAATTTTTTTGAACTGTCACATTCATACTTGTCACATTAGAGTATCACATCATACCAGTTGGACAATTTTCACTATATTATGAATAAATTATATTTGTGTACTTAACAACAAACAGAAAAAATTAAGAAAATGAGAGAGATTGTTTGATTACAAAAATCAAACCGGAATATAAAATAAATAAATAAAAACATATTTTTATTTTGTTATAAAAACAAAATCAAAATCTGAAACAGAAACAGAAAAATAATAAAACAGAAAGTAAATTAATTACTAATCTCATGTATTTATTGAATAAAATTCTGATCAAGTCCAGTGTTTAACATTGTATCCTTAAGATAGATTCGTCCTCTCCACGGTACTTTCAGATTATAAACGTCTATCTCTCATGATAAAATGATCAACTACGAATAATTGCAGCACTATAAATTATTCGCACAACGAACACACTTTGTGTATACATTCTTTCTCATAGGAAAATTAAATGCAGCAAAATGTAGAGAGTATTATAGAAAGAAGAACGAATTTTCTAAATGACAAAAATCAATAGAAGGTTTGTCTATTTATAGGAGAAAATGTGGCTGTTTGGTTTGAATTAAACAAGTGCAAACCTGTTTGAACAGGTATTAAACCTGTTCAGTTTGAATGAACAGGTAAGGAACTTGTTGGGTTTAAATTTCAAACAGATATGAATCTGTTTGGTTTAAATTCAAACAGATATTCATCTGTTCGGGTGGGGAAAAAACTGGAGCCAATTTTAAAATTAATTTTCGAAATTCAAATTCCAAAAAATTAGAATTTAATTTTAGAAAAATAAAATTCAAATGTTTTTGGCCCAAAAAAATAAGTACTGGGCCGGACAAGCCCAACCCAGCCTCACACCACGCACCCGCACCCAAGCCCAGGCCAGCCCGCCCGGCGATGCGCACGTGTTTGTTTTGGGTCCAATGGGTCTAGCCCACTTTGCCTATAACCTCCCTCTCTACAAAACTTGGATGCCCCTTAGGGCCTACCCTAAGTTCCAAACTCAAGCCTTATAAACCTACTCAAAGTTTGCCCACCAAATCAATGTGGGATAAGCCTTAAACTAAACCTTTAGGAAATTTTACCAAAAACACCATTTCCATGGAGTTCTCTTCGGCTTCAATTTCTCATTTACCCGATAATAGTTTTGGGCAACCAAATATACCAAGTGAATCACAACGCGACATAGAACGCGTTACTACTTAGACCCGCCAACTTTGGCGTATGGGTCCACCTAAAAAATAGACCAAAGTTAAGGAAAAATCATATTTTCCAAAATCATTTCTTACAATTCCCCACATGAATGAAATTTGATGACAACAGAAATGTAACAATATGCAGAATTTGTCGAAAGAATATAAATCGAAAATATCTTGCATCAGGATAGATAGCTTTCGGCCTTGAACCTTCCTTAGTGATAATTTATCGAACTTACTAGCTGACCAATGGACTCTATGCCTTCAATTATTTAGCCGTTTGTGTAAGCCAAGACAATAGATTTCACACAAAATATCTTCTGACACATCGTGGTTCTCACGGTTATGTTCATTTTGGCCTTGAACTCTCCTGGTTGTTTTCAGTGTTTCTAGAGAATTTAGCCTCTTTATTCTCATAAAACTGGCCCCAGTTTGACACTCATATAGGTGATTCTTATTGTGAGTATCTCTTATACTCGTCTTGATTTTTATGTTTAAATCAAGATATAAGTAATCATTAAAAGCAAAGCTAACCCTTAAACCCCTGCATATAACATATGTTGCAGATATCACTCTCGCCATAGGAATAGGTAGGGAATTTTATTCCCTTGGTGATTTCTGGCGAGCCACATGTAACTTAGTTGTCCCTTTGAACTTAGTTCTTAGGATTTCCAATCATTTAAGTAGGGTTACCATTATGATGACTCTCATGTAATAGGCTTTAATCTCATCCCTTTTGATGAACTATACACTTGCCCTTTAGTCAAACCTTTTGTTAATGGATCTGCAATATTCTCTTTAGATTTTATATAATCTATTGAAATTATTCCATTTGAGAGAAATTGCCTTACGATATTATGTTGACAAGGAATATGTCGTGACTTACCATTGTACATATGACTTTGTGCCCTGCCTATTGCAGATTGACTATCACAATGAATGCAAATAGCTGACACAGGCTTTGGTTACATTGGAATGTCTTCTAAGAAGTAGCGAAGTCATTCTGCTTCTTCTCTTGCTTTGTCTAAAGCAATGAACTCAAATTCCATTGTGGATCATGCGATGCATGTTTGTTTCGTGGACTTTTAAGAAACAGCAGCGCCTCCTAGAGTAAAGACATATCCACTAGTGGATTTTGAATCTTTAGTATCCAATATCCAATTGGCATCATAATAACCTTCGAGTAATGTTGGATATCGAGTAAAGTTCAAACCATGATCACGAGTAAATCTTAAATATCTAAGAACCTGAATGATCGCTTTCCAATGATCGCTTTCTGGGGTTACTAGTGTACTTACTCAATTTACTGATAGCATAAGCTATATCAAGACGAGTACAATTCATTAGGCTACCAATGATTTGGGAGTATTTTAGCTGAGACACCGCATCACCTTTATTTTTCGGTAAATAAAGACTAATGTCTACAGGTGTTCTTACTACATTCATATCATCCTTAATAAATTTACCAAGAATTTTCTCAATATAATGTGATTATGATAATACATATCCGTCAGATATTTTAGTAATTTTCATTCCTAATATTACATCTATGACCCCCATATCTTTCATATCAAATCTTCTATTCAACATTTGCTTAGTTGATTTGATCATGTTTTGACTACTTCCAATGATAAGCATGTCATCCGCATAAAGACAAACTATGGTATATCTTTGGTTAGTGGTTTTTAACATAGACACACTTGTCACATTCATTTATCTTAAACCCATTAGTGAGCATAGCATGATCAAATTTTTCATGCCATTACTTAAGAGCTTGTTTTAATCTATAAAGAGATTTTACAAGTCGACAAACTTTCTTTTCTTGCCCTGGCACTACAACCCCTTTCAGGTTGATTCATATAGATCTCTTCATTTAGATCACCGTTTAAGAAAGCTATCTTAACATCCATTTGATGTATTTTTAAATTATATAACGTTGCTATAGCAATAAGCATGATGATGGATGTTATTCTTGTCACAGGAGAATATGTGTCAAAATAGTCCAGAACTTCCTTTTGTTTGTAACCTTTTACCACAAGTCTTGCTTTATACTTGTCAATTGAACTATCTGCTTTCATTTTTCTCTTGAATATCCATTTATATCCAAGAGTTTTAGAACCGGGTGGAAGATCCACCAATTCCCAAGTATGATTTTGCATAATGGATTCAATTTCATTATTAACAGTCTCTTTCCACAAAGGTGCTTCAGAACCTGCCATCGCTTCCTTAAAGCTTTGAGGTTCATTTTCTAACAAGTATGTCACAAAATCTAGACCAAAGGATTTTGATGTTCTTACTCTTTTACTTCGTCTCGGTTCATCATCAGTTAAATCTTGTTGGTCGAGACCATTACTAGTCTCTTACATTTGATCGTTATTATTCTCTTGACTTTGTGTACAATCATAAGTTCTTTTCTATGAACTTAATTCCTATCCTTTCTTGTAAGGAAAAACATGTTCAAAAAACACAACATTCCTTGACTCTATAATAGTGTTCACATTTATATCAGGTATTTCTGATTTATAAGTCAGAAACCAATATGCACTACTATTCTGAGCATAACCAATAAACACACAATCCACTGTTTTTAGTCGTATGTTAGTCTTTTTCGGAACAGGAACTTCTATCTTCACCAAACACCCCCACACTTTTAACTATTTGTAGGAAGGTGGTCGTCCCTTCCACAATTTATAAGGAGTGCTGTTGGTTTGTGAGATATTCTGTTAAGAACATAATTAGTAGACAATATTGCTTCCCTCCACAAGTTCTGCGGTAAGCCTGAACTTAGTAACATGGCATTCATCATTTCTTTAAAGGTTCTATTATCCCTTTCAGCAATTCCATTTTACTGTGGAGAATATGGTGCTGTAGTTTGGTGAATAATGCCATGTTGTGCACAAAATTCATTTAATGGTGCATCATATTCACCACCCCTATCACTTCTAACCATTTTAATGATTTTACCAAGTTGATTTTTAACTTCAGTTTTGTAGAGTTTAAACATTTCTAAGATTTCATCTTTATTTCTAAGTAAATATACATAACAATATCTTGTGCAATCATCGATAAATGTTATGAAATACTTCTTGTCTCCTCTAGTTTGAGCGATTTTAAGATCATACACATCAGTATGAATTAATTCCAGAGGTTCGATTTTTCTTTCAATCGATTTAAATGGAGCCTTAGTTAGTTTTACTTCTATACAAATCTCACATTTGTGATTAAGATCAATTTCAAATTTTGGGATATAATCCAAACCAATTAATCTACGCAAAGCATCAAAATTCACATGTCATAATCTACCATGTCATAAATTTGACTCAAGAATATAAGCAAAAGATGTGTTATTCTTATTAATAGTAAGTTTTGGTACAACCGTCATTGTATTCAACTTGAAGATATCATCACTCATGTATCCCTTACCAACATACGTACCACTCTTTGTTAATATAAATTTATCAAACTCAAATACAAGCCTAAAACCATTTTTACTTAACAAAGAACCAGAAACTAAATTCTTTCGGATGTCTGGTACATGCAGCACGTTGTTGAGGGTCAGTTCCTTTCCTAATGTCATCTTCAAGATCACCTTTCCTTGTCCAACCACAGTAGAAGTAGAAGAATTTCCCATGAAAAGTTGTTCACCATTTGCAGCCTCATTGTAAGTAGTGAACATCTTCTTATCCGCACAAATGTGACGAGTTGCCCCAGTGTCAACCCACCATTCCTTGGGATTTCCAACCAAAATAGTCTCAGACACCACAGCAGAGAGATTGATGTCATTTACCTCGTCAGAAATGTATTCAACTTCTATCACATTGGCTTGATTAGTAGTCTTCTTGCTTGTACTTCTGCGATCCTTTTTAGGGCATCGGCAATCAAAGGCTCGATGTTTGGTCTTGCCACAGTTATAACATTTTCCTTTGAACTTCTTATTGCTATTGTTGTCGCCTTATTTAGGACCATTTCCAGCAAACTTCCTCTTTTTATTATGTGGTTTGGGCATTTGTTCAACGACATTAACCTTGGACTTAATGGGATTTTTACCATTCCCCTTTTCAGCCTTATAGTTATCTTCCTCAATTCTTAGTCTTACAATTAATTCATCCATGGACATCTCTTTGTGTTTATATTTTAAATAATTTTTGAAATATTTCCAAGCCGGTGGTAATTTTTTCACTAACGCAGCGACTTGGAAAGACTCGCTCAGAGACATACTCTCGGCATGAATATCATGCAAAATTAATTGAAAATTTTGAACTTGAGAAATTACCGTTTGGGAGTCTACCATAACAAAGTCCAGAAATTTACCCTCAACAAATTTCTTTGTGCCGACATTCTCTGTCTTGTATTTTTTCTCCAAAGAATCCCACAATTCTTTTGTTGTTTTCAGAGAGTTATAAACATTATATAGCATGTTGTCAAGGCCATTGAGGATGTAGTTTCTGCACAGAAAATCAGAATGTTTCCAAACGTCTACAGCAGCAACAACGTGCCGATCACTTTCATCCTCTCTAAGTACTAGAGCCTTTTCGCGGAGAAACCATGCAAGATTCAGAATTGTAAGATAAAACAGTATTTTCTGCTGCCATCTCTTAAACTCGGTGCCATTAAATTTTTTCAATTTTTCTCCATGATTTATAGGAACTTGAACATGGTTCTGGATAGGGACCGGAGTCCTAGTAACAATTGGAGTACCACTTTCAGTTGCAATTTCAGTTGCAGTAGTCATAATATCTGATTACAAAAATAAAATAAAAAAACCAAAACACAAATTAATTTTCTAGTTACTAAAACCAGAAAATAAATTATAACACAAAATAATTTTACTTTCCTTGTTACTAAAACTAGAAAAATAAAATACCATAATAATTTCCTGTATCACAAATTAATATTATGAAATTGTTAATGACACTAGTATATTACTGCTAGTTGTCAAAGAAAATAAACAGTATATTACTATTATTTGTCAAACAATATGTTACTACTATTTGTATTTTCCAACCAGAATATCACTTTGTGAAAGAGCAGAAAAATAAATACAATGAAGACACCAAAAAAAAATATTCTGTCTTAAGATTGTTGAACAATCTTCACTGTATTACGAATAAATTATGTTTGTGTACTTAATAACAAACAGAAGAAACAAAGAAAATAAGAGAGATTGTTTGATTACAAAAATCAAACCAGAGTATAAAATAAATAAATTAAAACAAATTTTTATTTTGTTACAAAAATAAAATCAAAATCTGAAACAGAAACAGAAAAATAATAAAACAGAAATTGGCTTCGATCTTTTCCCCACCCGAATAGATGAATATCTGTTTGAATTTAAACCAAACATATTCATATCTGTTTGAAATTTAAACCCAACAGGTTCCTTATCTGTTCATTCAAACTGAACAGGTTTAATACTTGTTCAAACAGGTTTGCACCTGTTTAATTCAAACCACACAGTCACATTTTCTCCTATAAATAGACGAACCTTCTATTGTTTTTTGTCATTCAGAAAATTAATTCTTCCCTCTGTAATACTCTCTGCATTTTGTTGCATTTAATTTTCTTGTGAGAAATAGTGTATACACAAAATGTGTTCGTTATGCGAATAATTTGTAGTGCTACAATTATTCGTAATTGATCATTTTATCCTAGGAGATAGACGTCTATAATCTGAAAGTATCGTGGAGAAGATGAATCTGTTTTAAGGACACAATGTTAAACACTAGACTTGATCAGAATTTTGTTCAATAAATATATAAGGTTAGTAATTAATTTACTTTTGAAATTAATTTTCAAAATTCAAATTCCAAAAAATTAGAATTTAATTTTAGAAAAATAAAATTCAAATGTTTTTTGCTTAAAAAGATGAGTATTGGGCCGAACAAACCCAATCCAACCTCACACCACGCACCCGCGCCTAAGCCTAGGCCCTGGCTAGCTTGCCCGGTGGCGACGCGTGTTTATTTTGGGCCTAATGGGTCTAGCCCACTTTGCCTATAACCTCCCCCTCTACAAAACTTGGGTGCCTCTTGGGGCCTACCCCAAGTGCCAAACTCAAGTCTTATAAACCCACTCAAAATGTGCCCACCAAATCAATGTGGGACAAACCTTAAACCAAACATTTAGGAAGTTTCACCAAAAACACCATTTTCATAGAGTTCTTTTTTACTTCAATTTCCCATTCACTCGATAATGATTTTGAGCAACCAAATATACCATGTGAATCACAACGCGGTATAGAATGCGTTACTACTTAGACCTGCCAACTTTGGCGTATGGGTTCCACCTAAAAAATAGACCAAAGTTAAGGAAAAATTGTATTTTCCAAAACCATTTCTTACAATACCTATCACATTAATAAAAGGGTATAATTGTCCATCAAAACATTATCAAAATAAAAAAAATAAGACCATACGGAAAGAAACTCTCTACTAATAGGACTTAATATATCAATAGAAAAAATTTGAGACTAATTCGAGTACTTATTTGTGAGATAAGATTTATTGGTAAATATTCCTAAAAAAAAGTCACATTAGTAGTTAAGTGGTATAAAAATGCATTATATTAAAATTTCAAAATCCAAAATTCTTAAAATTTGAGTGAATTTGTAGATGAAAAAGTGGGGATTAGAATTTGAATTTTATTTGTGGAGTTTGATTAGCCTAAGGCCATAGGCTACTTAGTTAAAAAGTCAAAAATAAAAATTAAAATTAAAATTAAAATTAAAATTAAAATTAAAAAAAAATGACAAACAATTTTTAAAAATCATATAAAAAGTTAGGAAAAATTACCAGTAAATCCTATATGGTAGAAAGTTAAACCATTTAGTCCTGGAAGTTTTTTTATACACCATTTAGTCCTATTTTTTTGGTAGGTTTTTTAATGATGATTTAGTCCTATTTTTTTGGTAGGCTTTTTCAATGTAATTTACCGAATTGCCCAAAAAGTTTACTATAGATCTTTTTTAGATTTCCCCCCTTTCCAAACATCAACAACATCAACTACATCATCACCATCAACAACATCAACTACATCACCAACATCACTAAAAGAACATCATCAAAAATCAACAACGTCATAACAAACATCATCAAACATTAACTACATCATCATCATCAAAACAACATCAAACATTATAACATTGTGAACATCACATATCATCAACATCAACTACATCTTCAACATTAATCATCAACGTTGTGAACATCAAGCTTAAAAAAAAACACTCAGGATTATTAATTTTTCCTAACATCAAAAATTAAGTTTTAAAAAAAAAATAAATTAAAACTAACGTTGTGAGCATCATTGCCACATCAAGCTTCATCGCTATCATCAAACATCATCAAGCTTGCTATATGATCAACATCATCGAAAGCGCCACCACCATCTCGACCTCCATTCCTCTCAATCACCCCCCAGAAAACGCAGAGCACAGAGCGAACAGCACGAGGCTTCTGATATCGACGATCTATCTCAAATCTCCATCAAGGATCTTCGAGCGATGAGGGTTTTCTCTCCTGCTGTGATCGTCAATAACGAGTGTTGTTCAAATGGGAGTTTCGGAGATTTGAAGGATTCGAATATTAATGACTCTGATTCGGGTGAGATAAAGTTGTCTCAGATGAAAACGCAGGTTGAGAAATTTGATTTAGGGTTTTGTCGAAAACCTAATTTGCAATCGGTAATTGATCATGGTTGTGCTGATAGAGGTGATGCTGATGGAGCATTTGTGGGCGGTGTAGAGCCGGTGGAGCTGATGGAGTCGCCGTCATCACCATCATCAACCCTCTCATCACTTCCCTCTCCCTTGATGGTCCCCCTCTCTCTCTCTCTCTATATACATATATATATGTCACTCACTTGTTAGATCTGATCATCCCACTTTTCACTCCCTTCAAGTTTGCTTCATGGGGTACCTGAAACAGAGATGATGCGCCACGGCTCCATCAACATTACCCCCACCAACATTACGCCATTAACATCGAAAACGACAGTCCTTTCCATCTACGACTCCTCCATTCAAAAAACTAACATCGGATAATCCAAACACATCGCCTTAAAGCTTTGGGTATAAGCGTAAATTACACATTGTCAAAACCCACATTTGCCCTGACCATAACTTCCCACACGCGAGGGAACGCGACTAATTTGGTCATTAACATTGGGATAGGACCTAACGGTTCATAAGAAAATTAATAGGACCAAATGGGTTACAAGATACAAATTTGGGATTTATTGGTGTATTCCCCAAAAAGTTAAATATTTCTTCTCATTCTCTTTATTTTTTTGTATGTTTTTTAGTAAAAAATTTAGTCATTCCTAAACATTTTAATTTATTTAACTTCATATTTTAATTAAAAAATCACTTCTCAAATAAATCATAAATGTCTGCATATGTGTTATTTGTAAAGATGTTCCTGTAATTTTTCCTTATATATAATAAAAATAAATAAAAATGAGGAGAAATTATAAAAAAAAATTCTCAAAATTTAACCCTTCTAACAAAATAAATCATGAGTTTTTGATTTTATCAATTTAAATTAAATCTTTTGATTTGTTGTCAATCTAAACTATAAACCTATTTTTATTAAGTAAAATTGAAGGAAAATGATATTTTAACCATTAAACTCAATGTAAGTATAATAAAATGTATAAAATATATTTTTTTTCATTAAATTTGATGACTAAAATATATATATTTTTTGATTAGTTTTACTCAACGGAAATAGGTAAATTGCTTAGATTGAAAAATAAAAAATAAAAGTTCATAATTTAATTGATAAAATTAAAAAAATTAAATTGTATTTTTTTATAAAGATCAAACTCTATTTTTTTTTTTTAATTTTCTCAAAAATTAAAGTATAAGCCCTTGATCAATAAAAAAAGGACGCTTCGTGAGGTATTATAGTATCTGTGAGCTATGACCTCAAATTAACCAATTGCCAATCAAGTTTAATTCAACCCAAGAAAAAAATCCCCTACTGGAACAAACGAAAAATGTACCAATTCCTAACACAAGAAATAGAGTTACAATCGAAATATAATACGATCAGTTTTGATCAATTAAAAGAAATGCTAATTATACCTTCAAGATTACAGCCTTATTCAGAAGGAAAGCACATTTCACTACCAACATCGGTGGTTCAAAAAATTTTAGTAGTAACAAGATGTTGCCTAATGGTTGGTGGTATCAATAAATGTGGTTGGGTGAGACCCACTTGGCTTAGATGGGATAAGGCCAAGTGTTGCTGAGTCACATGAAAGATGATAAGCAAACACACAGACATCCACCACCACACACGTGTTTAGGATTTTTTGTCTTCACGCTACGCGCTTTCAACACCGACTTCTCGCCTTCTTCGGGCTATTTTCAGAAGATAATTATAATTAATTTTTTGGTTAAAAATTATTTATAAATTATTTATAAATAATTTTTTGATGAGAGAGAAAGTGAGTTATAATTCGGGAAGTTAATTATAACTCACTTCCCAAAAGAGGCCTTCTTACTAAAGGGCTGGTTTGGCTTGAAAAAATTAAAAAGTCAAAAAGTTACTTAAAAAATTAAAAAGTTATTACTATTCATCAAAAAAATGTAAAAAATAATATATAAATATTAATACAAATCAAAAAACCCCTAAGATTGGTACTGACGTGATGGTGGAGTCAATGACCAGGGAAAAAAAAATTTATAGTAAAATATTCACTAAATTTTTTAATGGTAAAGTTAGGCCCGTGGGGGCCCACCATGGGTCTCGTTTTGATAATTGAACCGTCAATATGTAGAACTTGTCTAGTACTATATGTTTATAAAAAATCACGTCTATCGGATATCGCTAACTACATGATCAAATCAGTTTTGTATAGAAATGGATGGTGTTATAGTTAACAGTTAACAAAAAAAACTAACACGATCAGATAGCTATCGATATCCAATCAACGTGATTTTTTGTAAGCATATAGTACTCGACGAGTTCTATACATTGAACGGTTCCGATTAGAAAAATGGGACCCGTGGTGGGCCTCCACGGGCCAAACAACACCATCCAATCAAAGTCCGAGAAGGAGACAATATTTTCTCATCTACTCACCCAGCCAGTCACCACTGCCATTCTGTACGGCCTCCTACCCTATCTTCTCCTACACACTTATTTATACAATTTTTTAATACATATTTTTTCATAAAAAGTCAAAAAGCTAATCCAAACATCCATATTTTTTTCCTCAACTTTTTAGTTCAAAAACACAAAAAGTGCACTTATTTAGGACACCCCAAACAACCCCTTTAGTTTTAGAAAAACAGCTCTGATTTAGAGCATTAAGACCTTGTTTGGGTATTTTAAAAAAGTCAAAAACTTAAAAAGTTACTATTTTATTTAAGTCACATCATCTTATTTAAGTAATATCACCTCTCTACCACATCACTTCAAACTCAACCCATATTTCATAAAAAGTCAAAAAGTACGCTTATTTAGATCATTCCAAACCACCCATAAATTGGAAACTCTGAAAGTACTATTAATGAGGTGGCAGTGTAAAAAAAAAAAAAATAAATAAAGCCAAACTATCATATTAATGGTGGGATTCACATGATGCCACGTTATTAGTAGTGTATTCATGGTGTTAAATTAGTGGTACGAAAAAATGTTTTGGAGCTCTAATTTTGGAACTCTAAAGCCAGCTCTCACTACAGGAAAACACATTTTTGGCGACCATGTTTGGCTACCAAAACAAATTTAGTCGCCAAAATGTGGGAATTGGCTACCAAAATTAATTTTAGTCAACAAAGGTCAACTTTTTAGCTACTAATTTTTTTTCGTAGGGGAATGTTAATTATTGGCGACTAAAAAAAATTTAGTAGCTAAAAATATTACAATTGGCGACTAAAAAAAATTTAGTAGCTAAAAATATCACAATTGGTGACTAAAAGAAATTTAGTCGGCAAAAATGCCAGAAATTGGCGACAAAAAATACTTTTAGTCGCCGTAGGTATACATTTGGCTACTAAAGCCTTTAGTCGGCAAATGTAAAATAAAAAATTAATTTTTGTCTTTGGCGACTAAATATTTAGTCGCCAAAAGTTGATTTTCAGCGACAAACTCTACTTTTAGTCGCCGTAGGTATACATTTGGCTACTAAAGCCTTTAGTCGGCAAATGTAAAATAAAAAATTAATTTTTGTCTTTGGCGACTAAATATTTAGTCGCCAAAAGTTGATTTTCAGCGACAAAATCTACTTTTAGTCGCCATAGGTATACATTTGGCTACTAAAGCCTTTAGTCGGCAAATGTAAAATAAAAATTTAATTTTGATTAATTTTTCTCCTTTTCCTTATATTTGCCCTAGCCCTTTACAGATGTTCTCTCTCTCTCTCGCGGTCTGAATCTCTTAATCCCAATCTGGTGATTCCGGCGGACTTTGCAAATGGAGTCTCACGGCGCCGGTGAATAGATTCTGTGTGTGCGTGTGTGTGTGTGAGAGAGAGAGAGAGAGCAAGAGAGTGCGTAAAAAGTGAAGCCTTTTGGTTCAAAGAACCTCCCTCTCTGTTTCTCTCTTTGAAATCGTAATCTGAGCATCAAATGTAGGAGAAGAAGAAGAAGACAATCAGACCCATAATTACACCTCCTCCTCACGCGGTAAATCCATCATCACTCATATATTCATAAATATGTCTGTCTCTGTACCTATGTATTTATTTATATATATGTGCGTTTTTTCTGATTTTGTTTTTAATGGAATCATTTGATCTTATTCAAGCTTAATTTGATTTTAAGGTTAGGTTTCTTTGTGTCTTGATTTGGGAGATGAACAAAGAACGCCCTCCTGAGCCTCTTGATTTCTTCATTTGGATTGTCGAGGTGCTCTTTTTAAATTTCTCTCTTTATATATTATATTTTATGCCGATCTATGATTCTGATTCATTCTTTTGCCTTATCTTTTTGAGGTGTAATTGGGTTTTTCTTCTTTTTTTGGATGTCCACTGTTTGGTTGCTGAGAAAATGAAGGAAAAAGAAGGAAGTTTATGTCTTTTCTATCACTTGGACTTGAATACATGTCATTCCCTATATAAATATTTGGATTTTAATTTGGGTTTGGGAAATCACTCAACAATAAGATTGGACTATTAGTCTTTTTTGTTTCTGTTTGGATTTACCACAGCTTTCTCAGCAACTAAAGGAGAATTTGGGAATAAGAGATTGTTTGTAATGATATGCTTAGTGAAATTATCGTCAAGTACTTTCAGATGTTTTCCTTTGGCCAAGTTTTATTAAACTAAGGATTTGAAATTATGTTCTTGATTATTGACTTGGATTGTGTACGGTTCCTTGCAGTTATGTTAGATTTTTACAGCAGCAAATTTCAAGTGATAATCAGAATCTGGTATTGGGCTCACTTTGCTCATCCCAACTTATAAATAATTGATAAATTTAGGGCTGATTTAGTAGATGAGATATGGGTGTTTGAGTCTGGACTGTCCCCAGTTGGCTGGTTTGATCTGGTCTGTCTTTGGGTAGGAGAGTGTATCATTGATCTGGTTTTGCTGCTATGGGCTCCTGGTAAATCTGGGTGGTCTGGCTTAGGGTAGCAGTTTAGCTCTGCTTCTGCTCCTGGTAATCAATCAATCAGTAATTCCTGTTGTTTGCTGGTTGGTCCTTTTGTTCTGCATCTTCAATTTTTACCTCCTCTTTGTTCTTTTTTTTTTAAAATTTTTTATTATCTCATAGTTGTTAAGTTTGGAAAAATCGTAGAAATGAGGGGGCAGTTTCAAGTTTTGATTTTGATTGGCTTAAAGTTGTAAAGAACTGAAGATAGACCACCAAGATACTATTAATTGGGGTCCTACCATCAACCCCTTGGCATATAGGAGTCACACTATACACATTCCATTACTCTCCACCTCATATTTCAGAAGCCATTATTTTTTATCCTGCAGTGATACTTTCAAGTTGATACTTAAAATTCCTCACCTTTGCCAGCACTAATAAAATCCTATTTAACCTTATCAATTCTAAAAGCAAAATAAGAGAAAGAGCGAAAAGGTTAAAAATTAGTCATAGAGCTGTGACTATGGGTTAATCTTTCCATGTTTTATGAAGAACACGACTTTCAAGTTGTGAGGTTTCTGTGGCATCACTGGGTAATATTGCTCCAGAGTTGTTTTCTTCGTAGGGATTTCTCTGCTAGATAAATCATGAAGTTTGGAAGTGCAAGATGGCTCTTCTATCAAACAATTATTGTCTCACTGTTATTCTGAATGCTCAGCAATTCAATCCATGCATTTTCCCTCATTGTTATTCTGTTCTCTTTTTTGTTGCTATCAAAACATTTTATTAGATACCATGGGTTTTCTTAACTGTAGTTTTAACCAAATAGGGATTTATCACTGATAATGTGATGGCTTTAGAGGATCTGTTTGGGGATGAGGAGAGTACTCGTAAAGGTGATGCATGTTTGAATATGATAGCCACCCGCATTGCTACAGCTTTTGCTTCATTACGGGTATGTAAATGAAGGCTCTTAATTTTTAATTCATACTATATTAAACAATTCTAAGCTGTGTGAGCTGGTGTTTTTCAGGAATTTCCTTTAGTACGCTATCGTGCAGCCAAATCCCTTGATCCAACCACAATGACAACATTTTGTGATCTAATTTCTACAAAGCTTGCTGCTGGTGTTTGGAATTGTCTTATGAAATATAAAGCTGACCTCCCTAACTTTCCCCATACAGAAACATGCGAGTTACTTATTGTGGATAGATCTGTAGATCAGGTTCTTGGATGCTTGTGTTGGTTAAAATGTGCCTACTGACTTGGGTGTTATTTGATTGTGCTGAATATGTTTATTTTGCATTGCTAGATTGCTCCTGTCATACATGAATGGACATATGATGCAATGTGCCATGATTTATTAAATATGGATGGAAATAAATATGTGTATGAGGTAAGTTCTGTTCTAAATTTCATTTGTTGGTGAGTGTCCTTCATCTACTGCGTATCACAATAAGGCAATTGTACTTCTTAGATCCCAGGCAAAGCAGGTGGTGTACCTGAGAAAAAAGAAGTCCTTTTGGAGGATCACGATCCTATTTGGTTGGAGCTTCGCCATGCACATATAGCAGATGTATGTCTCATTCAAATAACTTTTATGTTTGAATAGAAATATCACGGATGTTGTTTGATCATTGATTACCATGTCAGGCTAGTGAACGGTTGCATGAGAAGATGATAAGTTTCGTATCAAGGAATAAAGCTGCACAAATTCACCATGGTTCAAGGTCCGTGTATTTGCTATTTCGACATCCTTTCATTATTAACGGTGACACGAGTAGTCATGATGAATGTTGTATTCCGTTAGTGGTCTGTGTAGTATGTGTTAGATTAACTACATATTCATTGTTAGACCCATATCCTAATAGCTTAAGCTTTTAGATCAGTTTGTGTGCAACAATTTACTTTTTAGGTTATGAAAAATTACATTTTTATTTATATACAGACATTCATACATGGTATATATATTGTCATAGAAAATAAGCCCAACAATGTATATCAAGCTATCTAACACCCTTCCTCACATGTAACCTTGTCTTGCACGTGAAGATCCAAACATTCGTATATGGAGAAAAAATGCAAACGAGGACCAATTACAAATGGAAAGACTTGAACCCAAAACTTTCCCCCAACCTGAGCTATGATACTATGTAAAGTTACCAATTGTTCCAAAAGCTTAAGCTATTAAAAAATAGACCCAGTAATGTATGTCAAGCTATCTAATAGATAGATCTTGCCACGTATAAATTTTTTTGTGATTCAAACTTCTCTAATGCAACACGGCAATGCACACAACACGCCCTTCCTAGGACATGGTTGCAGTACCTTTTCCTTCTATATTTTGACTTTGATGTTGTTGGGGTGGGACCATTGATCCAACAAATGATTTCGTTTCTTTGGGATGCCCCAATTCTCCTTTATGTTTGGTAACAGAGAGATTTGAGGTCATTTTTCTTTGTGGAAAATATAGTTAGAAGCCTATGATGATAATTTAGTTTTAAAAAAGTATGATATTTGTTGGATAAGAACTTTGACATGCCTTGAATATTTTTACTCGCCATCATTATTTATAATCCACATACATAATTGAATTGTAGATGCGAAACCCATTGCTGAAGGACCTGAGATTGAAGAAACAGATATGAGTTCTCAGATTCATTCAAATGCTTCAGATGTCAAAGTTGGTAAGTAATTTAATAGGTGATATATGCTGAGATATGTATGACTACATTCACTTGCTTGTCATTTCTGTTGTGCTTTTAATTTTGTTTCAAGGCACTTAGATATATATGACTATATGACGGATCATTTGTTGAAAAATCACTTTTATGTATTATGTTGTTCAACTTGATCCTTTGTTCATGGATGGGCATTCCTTTGAGAGTCCAGGGTACTTTAGGACTTTAAAAGAAGCAGAGCATGCCGTTGCAAAGGTTGCTTTGATGTCATTGTCGCTCGATGGTTTTCAAGAGGCAAGTTTATAGAGTAGTTCCAGTGCTATAAGAAATGCTACTACCCTAGTGATAGAGTAGTTCTTTACAGTAAACTCATTTAAAAAAATATAGTATAGAGTAGTTCTTTACAGTAAACTCATTTAAAATTTTTTTCCTCTTCTTCTTCTTTTTCTTCTTTTTTTTTTTTTTTTGAGAAATGAGTTATAATTGAAATGTAAATAGAGTCTTAATGTTGCATTAATCTTCTTGGAAAAATTATGTCTAACAGTTATTTTGGTCACTTTTATTACAGTTAGTTAATTGAAATAGTTCATTTATTTGCTTGCTTGGTTGATTAGCCTCACATGTTTATTTCCTACACAAGTTTGTTATATTTCTTCATATTGAATAGAGCTTGCAGGCTTAAAAATTGAGGTCTTGCTAACATATTGAACTTGGAGCATTTACATTGGATTAAGAATTTTAAATTTATTTTTCGATGCATTTGACTGATAGTGTAATAGGTATTTTTTGATGGCACAGAACATTTTCATTAATTTCTCTCCCGAGCAAGCGGTGTAGTAGTAAGAATTTGATGCTTAGGTTTGTTTTTCACAACATATACTCAACTGCTAGAGTGAGTGTTTTTGTGAAAGGCAATGCAGAGCTAATTTAGTGACAATTGGTTGGTTACAAGTTAAAACTGGAGATGTGAAAGGCAATGCAGAGCTACGGGTGGAACTTCAAGAACGTCGAATTGCTTGTGAACATCTCACACAACGCGCTCTAGATGCTATTCTCTGAGATTACTCTATCTCTCTCTCTCTTCAATACCTTTTTGGATTACTTTTATGTGTGCTTAATGGTGGTTAAACTGCTGCAGATAAGGGATGATACCAAACATGGATTTTATGTTGAGAATTTGACTGAGGAATATGTGACCTGTTATGAGGACATAACCCAAATATTAATTAAGGTAGCAAATAACAAGGCATTCAAGTTTTGTTCTTTTTTCCATGAGCATGTTTCTTGTTGTTTATTGAATTAGTGCTACAGATT
Organism: Camellia granthamiana; assembly: GCA_036172215.1. Classification (NCBI taxonomy): domain Eukaryota; kingdom Viridiplantae; phylum Streptophyta; class Magnoliopsida; order Ericales; family Theaceae; genus Camellia; species Camellia granthamiana. The sequence continues at coordinate 43,845,533 of CM069912.1, read as the reverse complement.
GCTACTTGTTGATACTTCATGGATAAAAAAATAGTGTGATAAAAAATCCACCAAAGATAGTGTGATAATATCATTAGTTGCATCATGTTGTAATGAAAAAATAGTGTGATAATATCATTAGTTGCATCTAGATTAGGTGCATTTAAACATATAAGAAAAATTTGATTAAAATATGAAAAAAAATTCCACCAAAGATTAAAAAATACGAAAACAAAATTTCGTAAACAAATTTCAAATTTTATTTTTTGGTGGTGGTGGTGGTGGTGGTTCACAGTTCTTAAATTTTTAACTTGTGGGGAACATTAGAGTCTAGGAATGAAAATTTATGAGTTGCTGTTAATGATCAATTTGTGGTGTTTCTTATCCCTTTGGTATTCTTTACAGGCACGAAGCTGAGCTTGCTGCAGCGGCTAGCCAGCCCCTTCCTGATGATGATGACAATGCATTTGACTAATGCTCATGGCTTTGGCTTTTTGCTATCATTTTTCGTGCTCCTTTAGTTAATATGAGTTCTAAAAAAAAAATTTCAACGTTATCGAAGGATTTGTGTATGAGAGGTGAATGTATCGCGGAGAAGAGATCATTTTAGTTATTCTTTAGCCATTGTTTCAAGTCTGGTTGTGGTTGTGGTTGTGCTTCGTGGTAGAATTCTTTAGGCTGCCATATGGATGTTTTGAGTCACTTCAAGTGTTTGCTTCAAGATTTTAAATTATGTATGGATTTAAATTATTGACGTTGGATTAGACTTGGATTGTATGGAATTTGTAATATATATAGAATTGGATGTTGAAGATTACTTTTTTGGATGCTTAGAACTGAAATGTGTGCACGTTGTTGAATGCTTTAATGGTTGATAATATATTTTAGTGTTGATGGATTATATTGTTTTATACAAGGTACAGGTTGTAATATAAATGAATACATGTTGTTTACAAATTTTTTTTTTTTTTTAAAAAACAAAAAAAAAATTATTTGGCCACCAAATGTTTTGGTAGCCAAATAGGTAATCAAAAGTTTTGGCTACTAATAATTTAGTAGCAAAAACATAACCCAAAACGTTTTTGCCACCAAATAATTAGTAGCTAAAAGATTTGAGAATGAGAGAAAGAAACTATTGGCGACTAATACTTTAGTGGCCAAAACATACCTTTTGCCGACTAAACTAAGATTAGTAGCCAAATGTGTACTTTCGGCGACCAATTATTTAGTAGCTAAAAGTGATACATTCCCCGACCACAACAAGTTAGTAGCCAAAAAGCCTCATTCGGCGACTAATACTTTAGTGGCGGAAACATACCTTTTGCCAACTAAACTAAGATTAGTAGCCAAATGTGTACACTTTCGGCGACCAAAAAAATTTTAGTCGCCAATACTATCACCGACAGGGTAAAGGCGACGAGCTTAGCGACGAAAAATTTTGGTCGCTAAATCGTTTCGGCGACTAAATAAGTGACTTTTGGCGACCAATATTTTGGTAGCCAAAAGTGATATTTCTTGTAGTGTCTAATGAGTTGGCAGTGGGTTCTACCCATTGTGATGTAATGTTTTGGTCTTGGTTTATTTTTTTATATTTTTTTCTCCTTGCCATGTAATTAGTATTCCATTAGAGTACTAAAATTAATGTTATGAATCATTGTTGAAAGTTTTATTTAGAAATAATAGCATTTAAATTCTTTTTATTCGTAAATTTTACATTTTATTAATTTAATTTCCAATATATATTCATTTTAAATAAATTCTAGCATCCCAAACTTTTTCTTATTTTATTCTACCTCAATCATTCACATGGAATGTAATTAGATTTTTTTTTAAAGTTAAATAATTTTTTTTGATAATGTTCATTATATATAGATCATATTTAATGTCATTAATTTTACCCCATAATTTTTTGTTTTAAAAAATAATAAAATTTGACGGCCACTTACGTTGGAAAATAGTCTACAAAAGTGTTTAGAAATCAAAAGGTTCAAATTGAGTTTTTTTTTTTGGTTTTTTTTTGTAAGAGGATGACTTCGCTCTAGTCGGTGGTACAATTGGATAGGAGATGTTGAGTTTGGTGGGCTCATTCTTAGACTCACCATAGCGAATCTGAATCGTTTAATTTGTTAGGTTTGTCAAAAAGATAATTCATGTAAAAAAATAAGATTGATCGGATATTGATAGTTATATGTTTGGATTACATTTATCTTGAAAAAATAAAAAATATATATAATTTTGAGAATAAATTGTCTATTTTTTTAAAAATAAATATAATTTGATCATATGAATTTGATATTCAATCAATTTGATTTTTTGCATAGATACTCTTCTCAATTGACTCTAAAAAACGAACGGTTCATATCATTTTAAGTAAGCCTCAAAATGAACCATTAAGCTCAACAGAACCTCTGATCCAATTGGAGAACTCTACAAAGTGATAGGTCCTCATTTTTAAAAATAAACTAAAAATAACCAAAAATTATGTGAGAACTCACATTTCGACGTGATTACAAGAAGTGTAGGGTGACTTATGTACGGGTAGACTTGGAGCTCCGCAACCAATTAGAGTAATCCAAGAACAAAGATTTGAATGTAGGAATACACTCTTATCGTTGGTCAATCAGGTTTTGACCATAAAGCCCCTTTGATGGTAAAAGTTAGACATCAAGAATGAAAAAGTGAGAGCAAAGGAATGTAGAGAATTAGAATTTTAAGAGTCTATTCCCTAAAAAGAGAATGAAGTTTACATTTTATAAAGTTTCTCAATTGCAAGAAGCTCTTGGGGATAAGTGTCCCACATGCCCGAGTCCAATTTAGTACTCTATGTGACAAAAATTCCTTTTTATATCGATCTCATGAAATCTCTATAATTTTTTGCGACGTGTATTTATACATGAACAAACCTTATCCAACTCGTCTATGTACTTGGGTCGATACCCTTCTAAGGGGGGTTTAACCTAATTTAGACCAGCCTTACTCCCTAGGGGGCTCAACCCAATTTAGTAGCTTTGAATTCATTCGGTTCTTAATCCAGGGCTTATCAATGTTCTAAATATGAGATTTTACATAGCTCGATCCAAATTCATGGAGATTTCAACTTAAACGTGCCTAGGGTTTAGTCTATAACCATATAGGTGCTCATGTGGTCAAACCTTACACATTCATTTAGACCCTCTTCACAAGTTATAATACAGTATGAAGTAAATATTTAACCAAAAAGGTTAGCTTAGTAAGTTTTATTGCACATTTTTATCCAAGAGAATATGATTGATTCCCCCATAATTATGAGGTTATATGGACTACTTATTGTGGTAATCAATGGGTTTTTAATTGTGTTGTTAGATTATAAATATTCAATGATATATAATTATTTTCAAATTTATAATTAATTTCTTATTATCTAGCACAAAAAAAAGAAGTAAAGATTTGGAAGAAGTTACTGTATACTCTTAGGATCGGGACAAAGGCAGGGAAGGCTAAAAGGGGCCATGACCCCTTAAGTTTTTCAAAATCTTACTATTTTCCCTGTATAATTTATGAAGATGTTTGTTATATATATAGAATGACTTTCTAAATTTTGTCATATATATCAACTATTTTATATATGATGTAATTGTATCAATTCTATCAATTTGATTGGTAAAATATTTTTTCTATTATAAGCGTAACATCAGCGCCAATATTGGTTGTTTGGGGCGATGAAAGAAATAACTTATTAGTCCTCTATAAGTAGATTTTTTTTTTAATTATATAATTATCTCAACTATTAAAATGCCTAATCTAATAAATTTTACAATAAGATTTTAGTTATATAGCTTACAAGTATATAAAATAAATGAGTAAAGCATTAGAAAAATATGATATAAATAATTTATTTATTATTATTTTTTGGGTAATTTTTCATAATACTTATGCAAGAAATTATTATTTTTCAATTTCTTTTTTACCATATTTACTTTGACCCTTCTTATACAAACTTATCAATTACTTTTATATTAGTATTTTGCCAAACATACCGACAGCTCTACTGTTTCTTTTCCACATCAAAATTTGATAAAATGATTTCACCCTTTGAGTGAAAGATCATCACAATCTTTTTTGACTCATTCTCATGCAATCTTGTTATTCTTTTAAATATTTTAATTTATTATAAATAATAAAAATAATGCAGAGAAAGTGGTGGGTTGTTTTTTATTTTTAATGATACAATTGCTCTTTGCACCCAAAAAAGTACTAATAACAAATAAAATAAGTGAGGTCATGTTAAGAAAATAAAATAAGAGAGGATTTAGAGATAAGCTTCTTTGTGGAGTATGATGTTTTTGGGATCGTAATAATGGGACGGCCGGACCAAAAGCCGTACCACGAAGTAAAACATTAACGCAACCCCAAAAACAACTATAGGGGATCAATGAATGGTCACCGCACTAACTTTTATTTATTTATTTATTGGCCATGGACACAATATTCATATATTAATAAATATTAATAATCAATTATTTGCACATGTTTTTTACTATGTCCACTCTTGTTACGACTATTAAAATTGTTATATATATATATAGATATAAAATTTATCATGCACATTATTATCCCGTGATCAAGTAATAATTTATGCGAACGATGTCGTATAACTTGAAAATATACAAACAATGAGTTTATCTGTGAGTGTGTGCCAGAAAATCCTTTTGATACCTAAGTTCGTATTATAGGACCAACAACGGGAAAAATCCCTCTAAGAGTTAGAATTGCATTATCGGTTTTTCTCTGAGCTTTTGTATATTTCGGCATAATAGAGTCCTAATAGAATTCTAATTCATTTTAACAACTTCCCACTAATTATTTATTTATTTTTTTTGGGTCTGTCACAACCCAAACCCGCCACCATTGGTTTAGTATCGTAACTGGCCAGTAATCCTGAGATTACCGAAGGCCTTTGAGACATACTAACATAATATTAGGGTCTAGCGGAAGCAAATAACAAATATACAACATCCATTGAGCTGTGCAGACTTATATGAAACAGAAAAATTTGAAACTTTTTATATATACATTTACACATCATGTTAGATAATGTCTCAATGGGACCACATAATTAAATGTGGTGTTATCATTTATAAGAAGCCTACAATTTAAGTGATTCAATTTAGTTAATAGGCTTAAGGGTATATGTGTTATGGACCTAATGTGTAGATACTAGTTGTATAATTTCTATTTCTATGAGGGGCAGAAATAGAAATTAAAACATATTGGTTAAAGTTGGTTTTCATTCTTTTTGAACTTCCACAACCTTTCAGTTTTGAAAACCAATAAATAGAAATTAAAACCAATAATGGTTAAAGTTGGTTTTCATTCCTTTTGAACTTCCACAACCTTTCAGTTTTGAAAACCAATTATAACCTTTAAAAGGTTATGGTCCCTATTCCTTCCCAAGTGGAGAAAAGAACACTGCCATTTTTCTAAATCCTCTCAAAGGAAAAACATAAGGCACCAAAGGGGAAAGGACTAGAAGGCAATAACATAATCAATAACAAAGAGTTTATTGATAATCACGCTTCCGTTTAACCGTTCATCAATGGATTCCGGTATGTCATTTTGTCTTGATTTCTTGATAATACACATGGTAAATGATCCGAAGTGTAAGGTTTATGTTCTGAAATTTATGTTTACAATTGGTATCAGAGCATGCATATCATGTGTCTTATCAGAATTGATATGCTTTATTCATTCTATTTAGTTTCCTGGAATCAGATTCTGAATTTTCTTATGGATGTAAATTCTGTTTTTTCCTGTTTTGTTCTGTGAAAATGGCAATCTGTTTTCTGGAATGGTAAAATGATTCGGTGGGCAGTTTTTTTTTTTTTTTTTTTCCTCTCAAATGGATGAACATCATGTATTTATATATATATAGATATATCTTGCGATTTGATCGGTTTAATTTTGAATATCATAAAAAAAAAACTATTTGTTTTTGGACCCGTCAATTCTATTTATATATGTATGTATATAATTGGGATTGCTGCAGATTATATAACATATACGGGGTCACAAATTTAGAAATCTTTAAATTTAATATAATTTCATACAACGTCTACAGAAATTTAATTTTCTAACATTCTCAATATAAGTCAATTCAAACAAGATGTCACAAAAGTGATCTCTCTTGTCTAGATTGTTTTATATGGAATGTTTTGATGTTCATGTCTGTGTATCTCATGCGGGTATTTATCGGTCCAAAGACATGATTAAGACTTGGCAGAATTACACACACATTTTGTGGTAATAAACATGTGCCAATTATCAAGAAAACCTAATGTGAATAATAAATCCATCAAAAGATAGATTTGTTATTTGACATAACTTATTGTCAATGTTTGATCATTACAACAAGAATACCACTTACAGTTAATATCACTACCCAAAGGCTTGGTATTAATGTTGTGCTAGGTATCTTGAGATGTTGTCATTAAATTACTTTATTTAGAGATTATCTGTTTGGTAACTTAATGTGAGCATAATTGTTTATTCCTTTTATTTTCTTTTCTATTCAGCTTTAATGTCGACTACTTCAATCTCTGCCAACATGAACAATGTTCCAATGTTAAATGGAACAAACTTTAAGGACTGGAAAGAGAACATATTGATTGTTCTCGGCTGCATGGACATAGACTTGGCATTAAGGATGCCAAAACCGAATGCTCTCACTGCACAAAGTACTCCTGAGGAAATTGTGTACTTTGAAAAGTGGGATCGTTCTAACAGGCTAAGTCTTATGATCATGAAGCGTGGGATTCCAGAAGTCTTTCGGGGTGCAATAACAGAGGATGTTACCATTGCCGGTGAATTTCTTTCAGAAATTCAAAAGCGTTTTGCTAAAAACGATAAGGCTGAAACAAGCACGCTTTTAGCAAGCCTGATTTCAATAAAGTATAAAGGCAAGGGTAATGTTCGCGAGTACATCATGGAAATGTCTCATTTGCTTCAAAACTTAAGGCACTAAAGCTCGACCTATCTGATGATTTGCTCGTGCATTTAGTTCTCATCTCTCTTCCTGCACAATTTAACCAATTTAAGGTCAGTTATAACTGCCAGAAGGAGAAATGGACTCTCAATGAGCTCATTTCATTTTGTGTGCAAGAGGAAGAGAGATTGAAGCAAGAAAGGACTGAAAGTGCTCATCTGGCAAGCACCTCCAAGCATACGGGCAAAAGAAAGCATAAGGGAAAGGAAGTTGCTATTCTTCAGGGTCCGGAACCAAAGAAACAGAAAGTGCAGGATGGTTGTTTCTTTTGTGGCAAGCCCGGACACAGAAAGAAGGATTGTGCCAAATACGTCGCCTGGCGTGTAAAGAAAGGTACATTTCATGTTTTGGTCTATTCTGAAATAAATTTAGCTTCAGTACCAAGGAACACTTGGTGGGTAGATTCTGGTGCTACTACTCACATATGTGTTTCTATGCAGGGTTGTCTGAACTACCGAAAACCAACTGATGCTGAAAGATACATCTTTGTGGGTGATGGCCAGTCAATAGAAGTGCAGGCAATAGCGCACTTTAGATTATTACTGAAAACTGGTTATTATTTGGATTTATTAGACACTTTTGTTGTACCGTCCTTTAGACGGAATTTAATTTCTGTTTCTGTATTGGACAAATTGGGATATTATTGTTCTTTTGGAAATATGAAGTTTAGTATGTCTATTAATTCCAATGTTGTTGGTACTGGTTTACTTAATGTGTTTGATAATCTATATTTGCTCGAAACTATTGCATCTTATAATGCAACCTTGCACGTGGAATCACGAGGTACAAAGCGTAAATTAACTAAGGAAAATTCAGCCTGATTATGGCACAAACGCCTAGGTCACATCTCTAAATCTAGAGTTGAGCGCCTTGTGTCTGATGGAATTTTGGACTCTCTTGATTTTTCAAATTTTGATGTCTGTGTTGAGTGTATCAAGGGAAAACAGACCAAAATAAAGAAATATGGTGCCCATAGGACTACAGATGTCTTAGAATTAATTCATACGGACATTTGTGGCCCATTCCCTATGGCGTCTAGGAATGGTCAACAATATTTTATCACATTCATAGACGACTATTCCAGATATGGGTATCTATTTCTTATCCATGAGAAATCACAGTCTTTGGACGTATTCAAAAAATTTAAGGCCGAAGTTGAGTTACAACTCAACAAACGGATTAAAAGTGTCAGGTCTGACCGTGGTGGTGAATACTATGGCAGATATGATGGATCAGGTGAACAACGTCCAGGACCGTTTGCAAAATACCTGGAGGAATGTGGAATCGTCCCACAATACACCATGCTAGGATCACCTAGCATGAATGGTGTATCTGAGAGACGAAACCGGACTCTTAAGGATATGGTAAGAAGTATGATCAGTCATTCTACTTTACCAGAGTCCCTCTGGGGTGAGGCTCTAAAGACAGCAACTTATATCTTAAATCGGATGCCAACTAAAGCAGTTGTAAAAACACCTTATGAGCTTTGGGTTGGGCGAAAGCCTAGTCTAAAACATTTGCATGTGTGGGGGTGTCCTGCTGAGGCGAGGCCTTATAAACCTCATGAACGAAAATTGGACTCTAAAACCATTAGCAGCTACTTTATTGGCTATGCCGAACGATCACAGGGTTACAAGTTTTATGATCCCACAAATAGGTCAATATTTGAGACGGGAATTGCAACATTTTTTGAGGATGTTGAGTTTGGGGGGAGAAATCCAGTTAGAGACATTGTTTTTGAGGAGGAAGCAGGAGTAATCCCACTTCCTACTACTACTTTTGACCAATCACAGGTTCCTATACCTGTCATTGCTCGAGAAGTAATTTCGGATCCTCAACCAGACAATGTTGTTCAAGATAATATAGTTCAAACCCCCATTCAAGATGAGGTAATTGTTTCTGAGGAACAAACTCTACAACCTCAACCTCAAGAATCTGTGCCATTAAGGCGATCCACAAGAGAAATGAGATTTGCACTTTCAGATGATTATATTGTATATCTCCAGGAACATGAGGTAGAAAATGGAATGTCGAAAGATGATCCAATCAACTTTCGTCAAGCCATGGAAAGTTCCAACTCTCATAAGTGGATAGAAGCCATGAATGAAGAATATAAGTCTATGCAAGACAATAAAGTTTGGGAACTTGTCTCATTACCAGTTGATGCGAAGCCCGTAGGTTGTAAATGGATATTTAAAACCAAAAGGGATTCAAATGGTAATGTGGAGAGGTATAAGGCACGTTTTGTAGCCCAAGGCTTTACTCAAAAAGAAGGAATTGACTTTAAAGAAACTTTCTCTCCAGTTTCTTCGAAAGATTCTTTTAGGACAATTATGGCGCTTGTTGCATATTTTGATCTTGAGTTGCATCAGATGGATGTCAAAACAGCTTTTCTTAATGGTGACATTAAAGAAACAATTTATATGGTGCAGCCAGAAAACTTTGTGTCAGGAGACCCAAAGAATATGGTTTGCAAATTGACTAAATCCATCTATGGACTCAAACAAGCTTCTCGTCAGTGGTACTTCAAATTTCATCAAGTTCTCACTTCGTATGGTTTTGAAACTAATGTTGTTGATGAATGTGTGTATCACAAGTTCAGTGGGAGTAAACACATATTTTTGGTTTTATATGTTGACGACATATTGCTTGCCACAAACGATATAAACTTATTGCATGACACCAAGAGATTTCTATCTAAGAATTTTGAAATGAAAGATCTTGGTGATACTTCCTTTGTATTAGGAATCGAAATACACCGAGATCGTTCTCGGGGTATTCTGGGATTATCACAAAGGAGCTATATCGAAAAAGTACTCAATAGATTTGGCATGCAAAATTGTAAATTAGGTGAAACCCCGGTTGCTAAGGGAGACAAGTTTAGTCTCAGCCAATGCCCGAAGAACAGTCTTGAAATTCAAGAAATGCAGAAGATTCCTTATGCCTCGGCTGTAGGGAGTCTAATGTATGCTCAAGTATGTACGCGTCCGGATATTGCGTTTATAGTTGGCATGTTAGGCAGATATTTAAGTAATCCTGGCATGGATCATTGGAAAGCAGTCAAGCGTGTTATGCGATATTTACAGAAAACAAAGGAATATATGCTCACATATAGGAGATCGGATAAGTTAGAGGTCATTGGATATTCCGACTCCGATTTTGCTGGATGCCAAGACAGTAGGAAATCCACATCAGGCTATATTTATCTGTTAGCTGGCGGAGCAATTTCTTGGAGGTCTGCAAAGCAGACGCTCATAGCTTCATCCACCATGGCCGCAGAATTTGTAGCATGTTATGAGGCATCAAACCAAGGGATATGGCTGCGGAATTTTGTCACTGGGTTGCGTATTTTGGAAGGCACTGAAAGACCACTTAAGTTATATTGTGACAATAAGTCTGCAGTTTTATATTCCAATAACAACAGGAGCTCGACAAAATCAAAGCATATTGATATCAAGTTCCTAGTTGTAAAAGAAAGAGTGCAGAGTGGACAGATTTCCATAGAGCACATTGGGACAAACTTCATGATAGCGGATCCACTTACGAAGGGACTACCACCCAAGGTCTTTCATGAGCACACTGCTCAGATGGGTGTTGTTCTATTTGAGAACATTCTGGTTTAGTGGGAGTTTGTATTTATATTACTGCTTTATGTCAGCCTTGAGTTTTATCTATGTAATTAGATTAATTTCTGCAGAAATGAAATATTCAGTTTATTACGCTCTGTTACGTATTGTGCAGTATTGATCTCAATAAAGTTAAGTAGGACCAGTTGGAAATAGGCATGTATGGATCACATCACATGTAATTTCCATGCTACACATCCATGATTGATCTATGTCATTTAGCTGTATTAGTATACGTGACCATTGGTGGGTCGAGTTACGATTGATGTAACGAAGACCGCTTTGATCCTATATTAATATAGTTAATGGACAAGATTGTTTGGATACCCTCAAGTTATGATAACAAATTTCTGAGCTCACTAAAGTTAAGCACATTTTTCAGGATACATATGTGGTCCAGTGGGAGATTGTTAGATAATGTCTCAATGGGACCACATAATTAAATGTTGTGTTATCATTTATAAGAAGCCTACAATTTAAGTGATTCAATTTAGTTAATAGGCTTAAGGGTATATGTGTTATGGACCTAATGTGTAGATACTAGTTGTATAATTTCTATTTCTATGAGGGGCAGAAATAGAAATTAAAACATATTGGTTAAAGTTGGTTTTCATTCCTTTTGAACTTCCACAACCTTTCAGTTTTGAAAACCAATAAATAGAAATTAAAACCAATAATGGTTAAAGTTGGTTTTCATTCCTTTTGAACTTCCACAACCTTTCAGTTTTGAAAACCAATTATAACCTTTAAAAGGTTATGGTCCCTATTCCTTCCCAAGTGGAGAAAAGAACACTGCCATTTTTCTAAATCCTCTCAAAGGAAAAACATAAGGCACCAAAGGGGAAAGGACTAGAAGGCAATAACATAATCAATAACAAAGAGTTTATTGATAATCACGCTTCCGTTTAACCGTTCATCAATGGATTCAGGTATGTCATTTTGTCTTGATTTCTTGATAATACGCATGGTAAATGATCCGAAGTGTAAGGTTTATGTTCTGAAATTTATGTTTACACATCATTCTTACGTCATCATATATATATTTATAGATTAGACGAAAAGAGACTTAGTCCTATTTACAAAATAAACAAAGACTTGTTTAACCAAATAAGAAACAAAACTTGAACTTTATGTACTTAGCCATAACCACTAGACATATCCGGAACCTCCACGGGAGGCACATAGGCAGGCTGACAAAACAGAATCCAGGCAGAAGCTCTAGGCTTGGTCACGTGCCTGATCACCTACATACGTAAATAATACAGTGAGCTGGAGCCTAGTGAATAATAACAGAGTAAAGATTTTACTAAATGATGTCCATACAGAAATAGAGTCTTGTACATAGAATAGATTCATATTCGTATTCTTATTCAATTCATATACAGAAATCAGAATTCATGTTCGATCATGCATAGTTCATCCGTTAGCGTTAACAGATCATTTACAAATCATTTTAGATCATACTTGTCAGTTCCATAAAGGAACCTCCGGTCGGGTAAGGATAACTTGTCAGTTCCATAAAGAAACCTCTGGACTGGGAACTTGTAAATTTGTCAGTTCCAACTAGGAATCTCTAGCCGAGTACAGATTGCTTGTTAGTTTCATAAGGAACCTCCGGACTGGGAACTTGTAAACTTGTCAGTTCCAACTAGGAAACTCCAGCAGGGTACAGATAGCTTGTCAGCTCCATAAGGAACCTCCGGTATCGGGAACTTGTAACATACTTGAATCATAGCATAATGTCATTTGTAACATACTTGAATTATAGCATAATGTCACTTGTAACATACTTGAATCATAGCATAATGTCATTATAACATACTTGAATCATAGCATAATGTCATTTGTAACATACTTGAATCATAGCATAATGTCATTGTAACATACTTGAATCATAGCATAATGTCATTTGTAACATACTTGAATCATAGCATAGTGTCATAAATGCTTGTTATTGTTGGACAATCATTCATAGTATAAAAACATGACATTCCATTCAACAGATCTTATTTCATATACCGAAAATAATTTAACTTGAACATAGCTTTACTAAGTTATTACTCACAGTGTTCTGGTGCTTGATTCGTCCCTGCGCTTGACCCTACATAATTCATAACATATTGGGTCATATTACAATTCATTCTGTTCTTTAACTTGTTTAACATTCTTAGGCTCCTCTCATGTTCTTTAATTCATTTACAATATTTAATGCATGCCTAAGAGTGCTTTAAAATGAAAGAGAATGAAAAACGAAGCATAGAACATCTTTTCAAAATTTCTGAAACAGGGCCCTCCACTCGAGCGTAGCTTCGGCCGCTCGAGCGAACCCCTTTGGTCTGCAAAAGTATTGGTTGCTTGCAAATTACACTCGAGCAAGACTTTTGACGCTCAAGTGAGGAGTTTAGTAGAACAAGGTACGCTCGAGTGGGACTCTCCATGCTCGAGCAGACAGGTCGAATTCTGGGTTTCAAAACTTGGCTCCAACCAATGTAATTAATATCATAAGACTCATATTTCCACCATATAACTTTTAACATGAATATAAGGGCCAATTTACAAGATTTGAATATCAAATTTACATAAATCCATGTCATAAACTCGAATCATACCAAACTCGCTTCATAACCTCAAAGCTCATGCAAATTAATTTCCATATCATGTTGAAATATACGTGCATGTGAAATATAAGCTTCATTTTCAACTTAAATAGTACAATTGATGATCAACTTCATGAAATTCAACGTTACCTTGCTGTGTGTGAGCCAAATAACCTTCAATTCATTATAAAATGCATGTTTGTAATCAAATATGCAAACTCATGACAATTCCCTTACATGTATGTACACACAAATTTCAAATTCATCAAATTCAACTCAATTCATGTTCTTCATATCAAGCCCAATTCCAAATTCACAAATTCTAAAACTTGAATTGAGCTTTCAAAATAATTTCAAAATTTGGGTTCATACATAGCTTGTCTAAAACATACAAACTCTTGGTAACGTTCAAAATAAGGGCCTATTTGGTAACGTTTACGTTTTTAGTTTATATTTACAAAAATTTTATAAACTGATTTTTGTTTATTTTTTGAAGACATAAATTACAAACGCGTTTGGTTTAGACAAAATGTTTAAAAAAATTTAAAAATATAAAAAAGAGTGAGAAATGGCAAGTGGTGGTAGGTGATGGGTGTTAACGAGTGGTTGCGGCGGCGGAAGACGGTAGTGGAAAATGATGGCGGGTGGTGGTGACAGAAGACGGTGGGTGGAAAATGGTGGCAGGTGGTGGGTGATGGTGGCAGAAGACGGTAGTGGAAAGTGGTAGCAAGTGGCGGGTGGTGGCGGCGGAAGATGGTGGTAGAAAGCGGTGACGGGTGGGTGGATGGTGGTGGATGGCGGGTGGTGGTGGGTGGTGGCGGGTAGATGGCGGGTGGTGTGTGGTGGTGGTTAGTGGGTGGGTGACGGTGGCGGGTGGTGGTAAGTGGGTGGTGGTGGTGGTGGTGGTGGTGGTGGTGGCGGTGGGTGGTGCGTGATGGTGGTGGTGGTGGTGGTGGTGGTTGCCGGTGGGTGATGGGTGGTGGTGGCAGGTAGGTGGTGGTGGGTGATGGTGGTGGTGGTGGTGTGGTAGTTGTGGGGTTGTGGTAGCGGGTAGGTGGAGTGGTGGGTGGTGGGTAGTGGGTGGTGGTGGTGGGTGGGTGGCGGGTGGTGGTAGCAGGTGGGTGGTGGGTGATGGTGGTGATGGTGGTGGTAGTGGCGGGTGGTGGGTGGGTGGGTGGTGGTGGTGGTGGTGGTGGTGGTGGCGGGTGGTCGTGGCAGGGTGGGTGGTGGTGGGTGATGGTGGTGGCGGCGATGGCGGTGGTGGTCGTTAGTGGTGGTTGGCGGGTGGGTGGGTGGTGGGTGATGGTGGTGGTGGTGGTGGTCGTCGTCGTCGTCGTCGGTGGTGGTGGCGGGTGGGTGGTGGGTGGTGGTGGTAGTGGTGGTGGTGGTGGTGGGTGGGTGGATGGGTGGCGGGGGGTGGGTGGTGGTGGCGGCGAATGGGTGGCAGACGAGTGGTGGTGGTGGCGGGTGGGTGGTGGTGGTCGTGGTAGTGGAAGGTGGGTGGCAGGTAGGTGGTGGGTGGTGGGTGGTAGTAGTGGCAGGTGGGTGATGAGTGGTGGTGGCAGGTGGTGGTTGGTGGGGGGTGGGTGGTGGTGGGTGGGTGGTGGCAGGTGGGTGGCAGATGGCGGGTGGTGGTGGTGGTGATGACGGATGGGCGGTGGTGGTGATAGTGGGTGGGTGGGTGGGTGACGGTGGTGGGGTGGTGGTGGTAGGTTGGGTGGCGGATGGCGGGTGGTGGTGGGTGGTGGCGGGTGGGTAGTGATGGTGGGTTGGGTAGGTGACGGTGGCGGGTGGCGGGTGGTAGCGAGTGGGTGGTGGTGGTGGGCGGGTGGTGGGTTGGTGGTGGCAGGTGGGGTGGCAGATGGCGGGTGATGGCGGGTGGTGGCGGGTGGGTGGTTGGTGGTGATGGTGGGTGGATGGGTGACGGTGGCGGGTGGTGGGGTGGTAGCGAGTGGGTGGTGGTAGTGTGGCGGGTGGTAAGTGGTGGTGGCGGGTGGGTGACGGATGGCGGGTTGTGGTGGGGTGGTGCGGGGGGGTCGTGGGTGGTGATAGTAGGTGGGTGGGTGACGGTGGCGGGTGTGGTGGCGGCAGGTGGGTGGCAGATGGCGGATGACGGGTGGTGGTGAGTGGTGGCGGATGGGTGGCGATGGTGGGTGGGTGGGTGACGGTGGCGGGTGGTAGCGAGTGGGTGGTGGTGGGTGGTAGTGGCAGGTGGGTAGCGAATGGTGGGTGGTGGCGGGTGGTGGGTAACAGTGGCGGGTGGTGGGTGGTGGTGGTGGTGGTGGTGGTGTTGCGCGGGTGGTGGGTGGTGGTGGCAGGTGGGTGGTGGTGGGTGGTGGCGGGTGATAGTGAGTGACAGTGGCGGGTGGTGGGTGGTAACGAGTGGGTGGTGGGTGGCTGGTGGTGGATGGTAGTGGCAGGTGGGAGGTGAGTCGTGGTGGCAAGTAGGTGGCGGGTGGTGGTGGCGGGCGGTGGATGGTAGTGGTGGGTGGATGACAGGTGGGTGGTGGGTGGTAGTGGCGAGGGGTGGGTGGTGATGGCGAGTGGGTGGTGGGTGGTGGCGGGTGGTGGTGGCAGGTGGGTGGTGAGTGGTGGTGGGAGGTGATGGTGGGAGGTGGTGGCGGAAGACGGTGGTGGAAAATGGTAGCGGGTGGTGGCTAGTGTTGGGTGGTAAAAAAAAAAAAACTCAAAACTCAAAACGAAAACACAGTTTTTGTGTTTCATTTTTGGCCAAATCTATAAACTGAGACTACTGATTTATAAATAAAAAATTTTACCAAACAAGTTTTTATTTAAGTTTTTTAAATTTTTGTAAATATAAACAGAAAACTGAAAACGTAAGTGTTACCAAACGGCACCTAAGTATTACCAAACGGCACCTAAATAATCGATAAAATATGATCAATTTTAAATCATTTACATCAAAACTCCTTTAATTTATAAATTAAGCTCATTGTTCATAAATTCATAATTTTCCAAAACTTAGTTCTTATTTTATCAAAACATGAAATCAATCCCAAGAAATCTGTGATGCATGTAAATTTACAATATACATAATAAAAGTTCAATCGCTAATTTTTAACATAATTTTCAAACACTTCTAAAATCCAATTAAACTTGTATATATATAATTCAACCTCTCAATTTCATGATTCTACTTTCAATTTGAGCAAAATCATTAATTATTATCATGAATCAACTTAGCATTTTCAAGAAAAATCAAGACTTCCAAGAAAAATTAAAACTTCTCACACCATTTTTTTTTATTTCAATTTTCCCATTGATTATACACTCAAGGTTCATAATCCATAATCTTAACCTAACAATTGAATCCTAACACTTCAATTTTCATGATATAACACTATATACTCAAAAATATAGATTTTGCCTTTATATAATCAAAATACCACAAATCTATCTATTAATACAAGTATTGAAGAAGAACCAGGACCCCTACCTCAAGAATCGAGCAAAAGAGCAAAGCTTTGATGAGATTCCTTCACAAATCTGAATTCCAATCGGTAGAAAATGTTGAGCTTCAAGCCTTCTTTACTTTTTGGCAAGGGATCTTGATCAAATCTTTGAGGAATGGAAGATATTTGGGGTCAAAAACCTAGGGTTTTTGGACCTAGGGTGAAAGGGATAAAGAGAGGAGATAAAAGTGTAAAGAATGATCTAGAAAAATCACTTTTTAAGTTGCTGAATTCGCGCAATCCGCTCGAGCGTCTATTTTCCCGCTCGAGCGTACCTGCTTCCAGCACAGATTCTAAAACTTCAAATGGGCATAACTCTCTCATTCGGACTTCGTTCTAGGTCATTCTTGTGTCCAATTGAAGCCCCGAAAACAAGCTTTCCAATGGTTCTAGCTTCACATCCAAATTCAAGGTGTGGAAAAAGAAAAGGGCAAAAGAGTGACGGCTGTTCGTAGAAAAAATTATAAGAATTAAATTCTTGGTTCACTCCTATTTTACCATTATGTTACCACTTCGATCAATGCCCCAAAATAAAACAAGGAGGTTTCAAATTTTAAATTGAGCTTATTATCACCATAAATTTTTGTTTTGTAAATCACCAAGGCCCTCAATTTCAAATCAAATCCAAAATCCTTGTCAATAAGTTTCATATTCAAATTGGGTACCTCGTAAATACATTTAATTCATAATAATCATAATTTCTCAAACCTTATAACATAATTAACTTAATTAGCTCCCAAATGTGTTCGTATTTGATTGATTCAACTTGTTAATTTCACTTCCTTAAGCCATTGATACCCTTAATTTCTAATTCTAAAATAAATCCTTATTAAAATCAAATACGAATCAAACTCCAAAATTCTCATAAATCCCAAATTACCTTAGAGTAGCAACCAATTGGAATCCAAATCTCCTTAATTAATTAGACATAAAATCATATACATAATGAGGTTGGCTTAATCTCAGGTTTATGCTAATTAAGCTCAATTAATTCATTACGAATTGTAATTTTGTCAAATTTTACCATAGGCTCTAAGAATCCTGCTAGACACAGACATGAAATCGGTTTTGGTTTCTGGTGCCTCTAAGGCTATAAATTTTTAGTTCAAAGCCCCAATAGCAGTAGATTTTTCTACACTCAACATATATAAATTCATAATCACATAATTAAACATACAAATTCATATCGAACACATAATCGCATGCGAAATTAAGTATATCACAGGTTGGGTTATCACAGGGTCACACTTCCCAGTAGGAGTCTACTTTTTAAAGATGGTGTTTATCCACTTTTGAATCGACAACTGGACCGAGCAAACCATTTGACCGGTTGTTCTCCATAAGTACCCACTTAGTCATTCCTAACCTATTTCAGCCCAAAGGCTACAAGTTAAGACTAAGGCTTCAAACTGTACAACCTATCATTAGCTCGGTTCAAGGACCTAGCATATCTCTGTCCGACCAGACAACACCACCCAAACACCAGGATCTAGCTGTAGACACCTTATTTTTGACCGACCTCAAGACTTTGATGTCATCCTTTGTGCACTCGGTGATTATGCATGTTTGTACTCGTTTTGAGCGCCCGAAGGTTTCGGTTGAGTGCCTTGTCTTTGAGCCTCTTAACACTTTGTGTTTTGGCCTCGGTTTTTGGACCAAACCTTCGTGCCTTTGCCTGGAGGAAGAGAGAGGCCTGTGGACCACTTTTTGTAGCTGTAGGCTACTTTTCCCTCTTGTAGGCAACTTGCAGTGGCCGGTAGGCTAGTTTCCGGGGCTTTCGGCTGAGTGCCTTGTCTTGGGACCTCTTAGCTCTCTTATTTTTGATTTGTTTTTGGACCATACCTTGTTACCCATTGCCTAGAGGAATGGGAGGGCGTGTCGGCCACTTTTGGAAGTTGTAGGCCACTTTTTCCTCTTGTAGGCCACTTGAAGTGGCCGGTAGGCTAGTTGAAGTGGCCTACTGTGACAACCCTCACCACTGATTAGTGCTAATCTATGATTAAGCATGTTAACTGACTGATTGACTGAAATTCTGCACTGATTGATTGAGTGTATTAGTTTAAATGTATGTTTATCTGTTTGACTGCTAAATTATCTGTTCGTGTATTATGTTTAAACTGCAAATTGAAGGCCTTATTGGCGGCCGAATCCGAAATTGATTAATGTTTTATGCTAATTAGAATTAATGTGATTTTATGGTAAATTTAGTTTGGTATGATTAAATTAGATCAAATGAAGTTAAAATGCATCAACTTAAGTTATTTACCCTTTTTGCCACTTAGTGGGTTATGCTAGACCACTCATTCTCTCACCCTTTGTATTGTCTTAGCACCCTTCTCCTCATTTATTCTTGAGACCAAGCCATTTGAGAGAGGGAGAGTAGGAGAACAAGTTGATTTCTACAAGTCTTGTTTGAATCTAGAGGAATTGAAGAGCATTTACATATTTGAGCTTCTACATCTTGAATTCAAGGCATAAGGTAGGAGAACCATCTTCTTGATTGTTAAATTAAGTCATATGTTGCATGGTTCATGGAAGTTTAGAGATTAAAGCTTAGAATTGGTTAAGGTTGTTGAATTGAGAGCTAGATCATGCATGCATGCTTTTATATTGAAGTTTTGAAGTTGTTTCATGAAAATTGTTGCATGCATGTTCATATTTTGGGTCTTGATCCATGAACTCACCATGTTTTGAAGTTAAATCTTGTATTCGATCTTGTTTTAGCACATTGGAGTTCCAAGGAACCCATGCATGTGTTGAATTTGCATTGTTCTTCATGTTCTTGAAGTTTATTTGAAAACTGTGTTTAATTGACTCACCTTTGGGCCTTGATTTCACAAATTGAGCTTTGAATCATGTTATACTATGAGTTTACAAGTGTTTTCCTGAAAATTAGGCCAAAAGGATCGAGTTTGATGCATAAAAAGTTGATTTTGAGCTTGAAGGTTCAATCTGGGATTTCCAGAATTTGGACTCACGCTCGAGCGGGGAAATTAGTGCTCGAATGTGGAATACAGGTAACTAGCACTTTGCACTGCTTTACAGTACGCTCGAGCGAGGAAATGCACGCTCGAGTGGGGACCGGAGTCACACGCTCGAGCGGGGGTCGAGCGCCCGTCGAGCGTGAATTTCATGTATCCAGTACTTTTGCCATGTTTTACAGTCCGCTCGAGCGAATAAAGTGATGCTCGAGCGGGGATCCTTTGTCTGCATGTCCGCTCGAGCGTAGAAAGACACGCTCGAGCGTGACCCCTATTTTCTGAAAATTTTGTAAAGTGTTTAAAAGTGCATCCTTGCATCCTCATTCCATCCTAGGCATTCTTAGGCTTAGTTTAAGGCATCTTAATGAGGATATTGATGTAGAACCACACCGAGTCTAAGTAGGGACTAAGTCTTCGATTCCCAAGTATGTGACTTAGTGTGTGTTCATCCTGTAACTGTGTAGGGTTGGCATCCGAGGACGCGCACTAGCTTATTTGTAGCCCAGAACTCTGTGAGTAACTATGTTGTAAAGATATGTTCAATCGAGATTATTTTTTGAACAAATGACTGTACTGCTTTATGAAATGACACTGTTTACTGAATAAATATTTGTCTTATTTGCGAACTATATTCGTGGCATCCATAGCAATTTACTGTTACTGAACTGTTACTGCTACTGTTACAGAGATCTCTGTCGGTTTCCATGTTGGAACCACTACTATTTACTGATATGATGGCCATCAACTGACTGTTCAGTTTGTTAAGATCTACTGTACTGTTTGGTATTGGATGTACCACATATGACTATTATAGTTTCTGAATGACCGTTATGGCATGAAATATGAGCCACAAACTGAATGACTGATGTACTGATAATTGACTGTTTTTAATACTGAAAGGACATTCATTCTTCACTCTTTACGCATATGTTATTCGCTGGGCTTTAGCTCACTGTTTATATATATATGTAGGTGTCCAGGCACCGGATCGGAGCTAGGAGCGTTGGGTTAAACCCCCCTATTTGTCAAGCCAACCACTGTGTCTCACTGCGAGGTTCCATGTACTGCCAAGCTAAGGCTGCTGTGAGGTGTTTTAGATTCTCCCTTTCTGTTTCTGTTTTGTATAGACTGTATAGACTGGTACTGTACTGCTATGGTGGGGATTTGGTCCCTAACCTGAATACCTGTATATGATGTATGTACATACTTGTTTGCTTCTGACTGTGAATATGTTTAAAAAAGTCTTTTTGCATACAGACTGTCACAGCTCATTGGACATCTTTTATTACTATTTTGGCTTCCGCTAGCCCCTGAACTCTGTATTACTGTTTTGCTGTTAAGCAGGCCTTCGGTAATCATCGGATTACTAGCCGGTTACGGTGTTAAACCTATAGGGGCGGGTTTGGGTCGTGATATCTACGGCCATTTTTCTGCTTTTGCAGATATTTTTAGTGCCAGCTGTGCCAACTGTTGGCCACTGAATGCATCCTTCATAGTATGGAGGGATTCAAGCAAGCTCTAAGCTTGTCAAGCAAGCTTCTCATTGCTTTGCTTATATAAGGGGAGGTGCTTCCCCCTTATTGAGGGTTGAGAATTTTTAGAAGCAAATTTTGACTCTCTCTCTAGAATTCTCTCTCTCTCTCTCTCTCTCTATATATATATATATATTATGCTCTATAGTGTTTGAAAGTGAGTGTTCTTGGCATATTTGCACACAACCCTCTTAGCCTAACATCTTGACCTTGGAGCTGAGATCCCATAAGGCTTGTTTGGGCCTCCTAAAACTGGGTTTTGGCTCAGAACTTCTCCTCTTGTTGCTATGCTTCAAGGGTGAGCACATTTCCCTTTTAAGCTTATTTTTGTATACCATCTTGGCTACCTTTGCATGCTGTTTTAGGCTTGGTTGTTAACTACAAAAAGTTCTATTTTTGAGTGTTAAAAATGGTAGTTAGGGGTGTTTCACCCTCTTTGGTGGCTTATTTGGTAAGGTTCTTTCCTTCCTTTAAAGCTTTTGAAACTTTCTTGTTTTGGCCTTTTAACCACTGAATTCCAGAGGAATTTCAGTGGTGAAAAACCTATTTTGAGGTCCCAAATAGAAGGGGGTGGTCCCCCCTCCTCTTGTCTTGTTAGTATGTGTTGTTGGCCTACCAAATGAGCATGTGTTTCTCCCTTCTTGAGGCTTAGTTTGAGCATATTTTTGTGACTTTTTAGACCTTCCATAACTCTGTTTTTGGCTAGTTTGGTCACCTCTTGCATGCGTCATACACTTGTAGTGTAAATCCTACTTGCTAGCCTAACATGCTTTATGTCTTAGCCTATCATTCGAGCTTATTTTGGCTACAGTCCAACATGCTTTTACTCATGTTTTAGCATGCTTTAACTCTGTTTTGAGTGGTTTAGGTCCTTTGAGGCTTGTTTTGTATAGCTATAGCATGATAGGCTTCACTAGTCTTGTGTTTTGAGTCCACTAGCATGCTTTGCTTGGGTTGTTTGCATGATATGGCATCATCTAATATGTGATTTTAGAGCATGTTTCACTGTCATACTCTCACGTTTATCACTCTTTCATTGTGTTTAAGAGTTGTGCCTTTATGCCTTGTTTGTGAGCTAATACATGAGCATATCTTTCTTGCTATCTATGTTGCAAGTCTAGCATGTTTTTGTCATTGTTTCGACCTACCTTGGGTCTGTTTTGTGTGGTCAAGGTCATTTGAGCATTGCTTAATATGGTTGTAGTGTAAAGGGGCTTGATTAGCTTTGAGTTTTGGGGCCTTTAACATGTCGTGCATGTGATGTTTGTGTGATATGGCATCATTTGGTATGTAATTTTAGAGCTTACATCATTGTCATGCTTCTACTTAAATCACTCTTTAAGTGATTTTTTTTGAGAGTTGAGCTTTGTGCCTTGCTTGTGAGCCATCAAATGAGCACGCTTCTCTTGCTTTTTGAGCTTAAGTTTTAACATGATTAGGCCACTGTTTTGGCATGTTTAACCTCTGTCTGGGGTTGGTTTGGTCATTTGTGCTTGGTAGTGCATGCCTATAGTGTTATGCTCTTTGCTTGTTTCAATACTTTCGACTCCGAGCATGTCTTGCACGTATCATTTTCATGATTTAATGTTGTTTAGCATGCTATTTTAGTGCTGAAATATGTGTCATTGCATTCCATGCTTCACTTTTTCATTCGCTTTGAAAGTGGTCTTAAGCCCTTGTTGGCTTGAACATGGAATTGAGGCTCATGCCTAATGGTTTTAGCCTTCTCTTGAGGGTTTCTACGAACCAACGGCATGATGTTCCTTTCATGCTCAAGACGCTTGTGGCTTGGTCCATCTTTCTAATTAGAGGACTTCTCACTTTTGGACTTAACCGGTTAAAGGACTTATTAGAAATTTAAAATGTGTAAACAAAATGAACCAAGTAAAACTTGCCAAGATAACATGTTTGTGTTGCATTGCATGTGTTTGGATCGGACGTTGATCCAAACACAAGAAACACGGGACGTTTCATACTCAAAGTGATGAAACGTGCCTCATTTTTTAGTCACCGACACCCTTGATTGTGCATGATAGGGTGGAGGTTCATCGAGTCTTACTTGTGCATTCATTAACTTGTACAAACTTGGCTTCTTGACCATCGTGCATTGCGATGCTCGGTTGGTAGCCCGAGAGTCGAGTACTACACTCCTTTGAGCTTGAGAAATGATAAGGAAGGTGGTTGTACACACATATCTTGCAAAGACCTTGCTTTGCCTCTGTTGTTCCCTGCTTGTAGCAAAATTGGAGAATGCAGAAGCAAGTGGCCAACCGGCCAGAGGAAGAGGCCTACCGGCCACTTTAAGTGGCCTACAGCCTCTTTAAGTGGCCGACAGTTCTTAGGCTTAGAGGTGGTCAGAAGTTGTTTTGGTTCTGGAGCAGAAACAGCCTGGAGATTGGTTCGGTGTTCAGGAATTAAGGCGAATGCAAACAGAGGCAACTGGTGGCAAAGTAACGGACTTTCGAGAGAAAGCGGAGCAACCGAGCATGCATGCATCCCTCGCTTCCCGAGGCCGTTCATTAAATTGCTTAGCTAATTAGCTAGTTAGCTTAGTCATTTTTGTAATTAATTAGTTAAGTTTTAATTAATTAATTCGGTTCATAACTAATTAGCTTAGATTAGCTAGTTATTCAATTATGTTGTAATTAATTAGCTAAAATAGTTAGTTAATTAGTTGGTTTGTAATAGTTAGCTTAATTAGCGTAGCTAGTTAGCTCTCTTTCATTTGGACCCTCCGTCGAGAGGGAAAATGTTGTAATAAGTGTGCGTGCGTGTGTAAATGTCTTCCAACCCCACGTTTTTCTCCCTTTTATTTACCCGCTTTCAGTGGTTGGATTAGGGCATATTTCGATTAGCATACCTTATGCTTTGCATGCGTGCATCATTCATTCGTCTTGCATGCACCGGGCTCGGTGCATCATTCAAACTGCATTGTATTTCAATACACTTTCTTGAATACGTGTTTCAAAGCATGTTATCAAGTGTTGCATTCATATGCCATTTTAAATAGTCGAGCCTATTTTAGTTGCATTTTTGCATGTGTTACATTAGGCACTTAAACATAGTTAGGATCATGCATTGATTTCTAATTAGCTTCTGTTTTGGCTGGGAGTACACTGTAAGTGTTTATGCTTTAGCATACTTGCATGAGTATAAGTATTGCCATGATAGCATGCTTGCCATGAGGCTATGTGCTTAAATGATTAACTGCATAAATGCCTATGGATAAATGCTTGATTACTTGAATTGAAACTATTCATCAAAATGTGAGTTTTAAGCCCACTTTGCGGAGTGGCAAAATCATGTTGTTTTAAGCCCACTTGAGGGTGGCAAATCCGCGTTTTAACCTACTTGCGAATAGCACTTTCAAACCATTTAAAAAAAAAAAAAAACATGAGTTGTTTTGTTCTAATCTGCGTGATTGAGTCTATACTTGTATGATGTGCGCACCACGTAGTAAATAACCGGGATAGGAACACATGTGTTTATAAAAACAACATATCATGTTTAGTAGAGGCCGATCCTTTGATCAGGCGAGCGGGCGTGCTCATTTCAGGACCTTCCCCTCTCGTACCCAAGTTCCCGAGCCGAGGCAACTTTGGTGATGACAGACACGTGGCCTTAGGCATGAGTCAGGGTTTCCTAAATTTCCCAAAATAAAACATTTAGGTGGCGACTCTGAAATCTGGCAAAGCAATCTATGTTTGGCGCTTTTGATTCAAAATTGATTTTTCAAAACCAATTGCCGAATTTGGACTCTTTGGTGATTTATCAGTCTCACATTGCACTTTGTGAGATTAGATTCAGAACCGTGACAGGAGTCCGAACTGTAGTAGCACGGACCCAATTCGCACCCTCTCCGAAAAGGAGGGCTGCGCAGAGAGCGTTCCGGGCGATCTACACTAGCCCGGCCCAATTCTTGTGCAACTTTAAGCCTCTTGACCATATTTGCCCCGTCCAAAAATATGTTATGCTCCGAGTGAGCAGAATAGCCCTTGTGCCAGGTCATCTAAGCTAGGACGTGGTGGGTTTTGTCCGACCCACTAGTCCGGTGGAAATCTTTCTCTCAATTCTCCCTTAATCTCGTTTGCTACTCCAATCATGACTAGGATTACCCTTTTTTGAATATGAGCAAAAAATACTTCAACCGGGCTAGCATGACTTTTCCCAAGGCCTGCATGGGTCAATCCCTTATTGCCATACAGTCTGCTCGGCTACCAACTTTTTTGAACCGCATCACATCAGGGACACATGGCTCACTTTTGTTGGTTCCGTATGTCTGCACCAGCTATCTTGCACCATTCCCAATTATGAAATGATGGTGCCTTTTCAGCCTCCATCCATTCAAATTTCAAACCCATATATATATATATTCTTGTATCTCTTCTACTTTTTACTGGTTTTCACTATTTCATAGCCACACCAGAGCAAACTAGAGTGTTTTCTAGTTGTTTGAAGCCATTTAGATATGATTTTCTTTTATTTTCTAGATCGTCATCACCATTCAAGCTCGTTAAACCCATTTAAAGTTGATTAAACGCCATAACCTGTAAGTATCCATCATTTTAATAAATAATAATAATCAATTATCTACACATGTTTTCTACTATGTACACTTCATGTTACAACTACTAAAATTGTTATATATATATATATCTATTGTAAATTCAAGAGTATTATACCCACACAATTTCTCTCTCCTGCAATTCCTCAAATGAGGTGGCAAAAATCCATGTAAGGAGAGTTTTGAGAAAACATTGGAGTCAAAATTTGCTTATCATGTCATTTGGGGGTAGAAATTGTGTGGATTAATTATTTTTCTAGTTATTAATAAAAAATTATCGTCACCCCTGTTTTGTTTTTATTTTTACTACTCCTCTTTCTTAAGATTTTGACAAAATATAGTTTATTTTATGTTGTTAACATAATTATACTAATATCTCTTTTAGTATAGTTAAAGCGATCAAAACTAATTTCAATGAAGGATAGACACTGAAATAAACAAAAATAAATATACATTTTAATAGGAAAAAGATGACAACATCACTTTTTCATTCATGCAATTACTAATAAAAAATGGCCTAAGTGTTATATGAATTAAAACTTTGAGAAAGGTTACAACCATGTCAAAAGTATGGGACTACCTATATTTTCTTTAGGGGCGCTTATAACCGGTCCTATTGATTAGACTTATTTACCTATAAGTCCTAAGTGATAAATTTATCACTGTAAATTTATTTATTAAGATACACCATCCTTGCTCATATTCATTCACTCATTTACAAGAGTCCATCATCCTCTTCCACATACACATACACAAAGAACAAAAGAGATTGATAAATTTATTACTGAAAAATAAATTTGAATTTGAATCTAGTTTGCAACACATCTGATTTGAGAGAGAGAGAGAGAGAGAGAGAGAGAGAGAGAGAGAGACAAAGAGAGAGAGAGGGATAGATTTGGATAATCACCATTGTTTAGATTCATTTAGTGTTAATCTCACTATATGAAACAAAGGAGGCAGTGATGATATGTCGGTTGTGTAGATTGGCAACGGTGGTGATATGGTGTATAGATTGGCGATGGTGGAGATAGTTAGTGAACGATGGCGGCATCTGAATAACAACGGTGGTGGTGGTGGTGGGTGGACGGGGAAGGCAGTGGTAGTAGTGGCTAGATAGTGACAGTGGTGGTAGTGGTGGCAAGTGGGCGATGGTAGCGGCGACAGTGGTAGACAATGGTTGTGAAGTTTTGAAAAAATAGTAGAGAGAGAGAGAGAGAGAGAGAGAGAGAGAAGAAGAAGAAGAAGAAGAAGAAGAAGAAGAAGAAAAGAGAAGAGAAGACAAAAGGTTGCGTTTGGTAGAGTTTTCTAGATATGATTTGAGAATAGAATTGTATTTTGAGTTTGTGAGTTTTGGGACTATGATTTGAGTGTGGAAAATTTGTTTGGTGAATGAGTTTTGAAAAGAGTTTTAAATTGAGTGGGAAATTTTTGATGTGACATATGATATTTGATACAAAAACTTACAATTCATAACCAAGCACACAACTCAAAATTCTATTAAAACTCATAAAAAATTTGAAAAATATTTTTTATTGAATATATAAAAATTAACATGTGTTAATTGCAAAAAAATAAAAAATAAAAAAAAATATTGCACTGTTTCGGTCAACCAGTGGGACGATCGGTTGGTCCAAATTTTCTCGCATTCAATCGCGTTTTCAAAAGTGAGTGTGAAATTAATTTTTAAAAATTGTAAACAAATATTATGTTCAAATCAAGCTCTAGAACTAACGTTCCAAAACTCTATTAAACAAGGCCAAAGAATTTTTAAGACCTATTGATACTTTCAAAATGTCAATAAGACTTAATTGTATTTAAGTCTTCTAAATGGAAGTAGTTGGTAACTATTTATTTTCTTTAAACTTAGTGTAATTTACCCATATATATTACCATCAGTAAAAGAGGAATATGAGAATTAGTACTTTTAGTTTATTGGTTGTGTAATATCATTTTGTGATGTGAGATTGTAAGTTTAATTTGTATGGAAATGAGTTTGATATTCTTTATGATGTTTGTTTCTCTCCCTATAATGGGCGACGATAATTTTTTAAGAACGAAATATGTTAGTTATCAAATGTCATTGTTGTTATTTTAGTATAAAATTACTATCTTTTTAGGACCAAAACGCCTTTTTGTATAAAACTATTTTATCTTTGATTGCATTTGTTAACAACATTTTTTATTTTATTTTATATTTTTGGTCTTTTTTTTAAAACTTTTCGGGATGACATTTTCATGACGATTCACATGATGATTGAAATTAATCTTCTAATATTTTTTGAAAACAAAATTTTCAGATATGTTATAGTAAATTTCAAATTCAGATATCACCTTATCAACTAGGTGAATCCATTGATCTTGGAATTAAAAATTGTTTATCATTGAAAAGGTTCTTAAAATGACAATAATCTTTTTTTTTTTTTATCGGCAAATGTTATGTTAGTTGTTAAATTAGTACTTATGGGAGAAAATTTCTCCACCCTTGGCAAAGCACCTAAGGGCTTGCACACTCTTAATTCAACCTCCCTAAGGGGAATTGAACTTATGATCTCCTTGGAACTAAGTATTAAGAAAGGCATGGTAGCCAATTAGACTAGGCCTAGTTGGTTTAAAATGACAATAATCTTGTGTGATTAAATTTGAATAATAATGAAATAAGTCTAAAAACATTATCCAAATCATTAAAAAAAAAATAAAAAAAAATAAAAATCACTAAGCATAGCATGGTGAGCTCCTACCATGGTGTAGAAATTTAGGGTTGGTTTGGGGTAACCTGAATCAGCCAAAAAGTCAAAAAGTTACTCCAAAATTCAAAAAGATATCACTATTCATCCAAAAAAAATAATTAAAAAAATAATTTTCTACCAAAAAAGTACACACCGAAGTCAACAATTTGCAGCTGCTGTGCTGCGGCAGTGACCAATGTTGAAATGATTGCGTGTGATTTGCACACACACCGCTGTTTGGCTTGTGGGGGCTATCACCTGTTTTGATAATCTGAACCGTTAAATGTATAAAACTCGTCGAGTACTATATGTCTGCAAAAAATCACATTGATCGGATATCGATAACTATATGATCAAATCAGTTATATATAACAAATGGATGGTGTTATAATTAATGATTGAAAAATAAATAAATCTGATCAGATAGCTATCGATATCCGATTAACTTGATTTTTTATAGGTACATAGTGTTCGACGAGTTATACACATTGACGGTTCAGATTATTAAAATGGGACCCGTGATGACTCCCACGGGCCAAACAAAACCGTCCTGTGCTTTGTACAAAAATTAGCAAATAATTTCCAATTCCAATACACTCCTTCCGATTTGTACGGCTGGAGCCCACCTCTCACTAATCATCTCTTACACACTTTTTTTATACAATTTTTTAATACACATTTTTCCATAAAAATTCAAAAAGTTAACCCAAACCTCCATATTTTTTTCTCAACTTTTTTAGTCCAAAAAGACAAAAAGTGCACTTTTTTAGGACACCCCAAACCAGCCCTTAATAAAAATTTCATATTTGGTTCGGATGTGATTTATAACGTGATTTAAAGTGTGTATACATTATTACTTGTACTAGAAAATATTATATATAATTTTTATTATACTCACTTTTATGGATAATATATAATATTTTAAAATTTTTTACCGTATACCTTAACAATTCATATTAACAAAATTCATAAAAGCAAGGCTTATTAAACCTATATATGGCTTCGTTTGAGCGGAAGGGTTGGGTTGGGTTGGATTAGATTTGGAGTTATTTTACTCACAAAAAAAATAAAATAGGTTTTTTAGTTCAATAAGACAAAATATCCCATCTAATTCATAATCATTACATTACTTCTTTTACAAAATGAAAGAGATGGATTACGAAATCAAAGATGAACCAAATTAAACTAAGACAGTAATAGGAATGCACAAACCAAAATATTTTAAAACATCCAAAATAATTTAAAACATTTTATTTAAATACAGAAAATAACTTGCACTTACAATTGATGTAATCTGCAAGGATCTTTTAATTAGGTTGAACAGCACGGGGAAATGTAAATTTCACTCAGAGCACTCTGGTTTTCTTACAAGACTGAAGGGTTGAAGAAAAATTGAAAGTTGAAGTCTCTGAGTGATTACAATGAAATATATACAATAAAATTAACTATGCAGCATGTGAACTGGCTGAAGGCAGCTGGCAGCATTGGAGACTGGGCAGGGCTGTCGGTTGCTTTCGGCTGATTGATTGAACAGTTGAGCAGCTTTAACAAAAGTTGATTGACCAAATAGTGATGTGAACAGTAAAAGTGAACAGTAGTTTTACTATTCATCACTTTCGGTGGAGCATGTGAATAAAGGAATCAGAATAAATACAAATTGACAGCTTTTCTCAAAAGAGTATTGATTGAAGCCAATTTTGTATTTATAAAGAATCCTAAGTTGATTATGCATATGGATCCTGAGCATCTTGAAACTCGGGTCGTCCATATGGAATGGATTGAGTAGTTGATCCTTCAGAAGATTGAGCTGAATTGTTTGAACCTTCTTCTGAATTATCTGAACTGGTTGATTTGGCCTGAGCTCGATCCACAAGTTGACGAGCCATCTGGAACATTTCATCCCGGGAGGGCCTGGACTTGTCTTTGGATTTAGCTTTGGGCTGAGCAGGAGGTGAAATGGGCTTAGCCTTTGATTTAGATTTTGACTTGGGCTTTGAATGATCCTTGGGCTGGTCCGGTATTATAGGAACTTTGGACTTTCCCTTGGATTTGGATTTGGATGATCTGGGCTTGGAACCACTAGAAGAGGGGCTTCCAAGATTGACTGGAGGAAGACTGGGCTGACTTCCTTGACTGATTGCAACAGTTGGGTTCTGCTGGGCTTTAACTGTGGCAGGAGTTGGAGCACATTGATCTGGAGGAAATTCCTCATGAACAATTTCAATTATTCGGGGCACATTGAACTTAGCCCACCATTTGACTGAGTGTTGGCGGATAATTATGTTATCATCAATCCCATAATGCCATTTAAATATCCAAGGGATTTTGTATTTGGATATAAAAGTGAGCAAAATAGGAAATTGTTTCTGATGAGCGGTAAATGGGTAAACAGTAGCAAAATAGGCAATTGTTTCATTGAGGGAACTAGGGAGGATTTCTGAAATGGCGCCATAATGTGTCCACCATCTCACAAACCAGGTTGGTAACTCGGATTTGAATTTTTGATCAAAGGAAATAAACCAGGAGTGACTAAAAGACTCATTTTGGTATAAGAACAATTTGAACCAGGCATCAACATAATCATGATAATTATATTGAATGGAGTGACCAGGTAAATCTCGAAGCAGATTAGGATTGCCCCATTCTGCAAGAGAGACAATATTATGAATGTAGAGTGAATGGTATAGGATCTTGTAAGCATAAGTTCGATCCTGAATGGGTTTGATCAAGATGGAATGATGGTTGAGCAGGATATCTTTGTAATATGAGAGGGTTTTCTCTGGAGGTGAAGAGATGAAATGACATCCAGAGCCAAAATGGAATTGAGCAATTTCATGAACAGTTTGACTTCTAGGGTGACTAGGTTCTTTGAAGAACAGATTTGTAACATGTGATTTGGTGTACTCAGTTCGAGAAGGGCGAACTTGATTGATTGGAAATGGAGTAACTGAAACAGATTGGCTAGAGGCAAAAGGATCATTAGCCAATGCAGATGAATAATCAGGACGGTGAATGGTACCAAGAGTATGGTATCGATTAATTAGGTCAATTGACCTGGATGGGTTGACTGACTCCAAAGGAGGAGGAACCAGGAGTTGATTGGGTTTACTGGAACTGGAAGAAGGAACCAAAGCCTTTGAAGGAGGCCTTGGGCGAGACATCTGTGAAATAGGGAACAAAGATTAGCAACCAGAAAGGAGATCTAAATAATTCTGGTAGTAGAACAAATCATTGTAGTAATTATGACGTAAAATACGCCGAACTTGTAACTGTTGATGATTGATGTATTGGGCTCTTTTAGTAGTAAGTCTGGCTGATTTAAGACGGGTAATACGGCGGTTAACTTGTCGGATCAGGGTTTGGTAATGGGTAATTTGGGTTTTAACATAAGAAATATGTGGAGTAGCACTTATCCCTTACCCCCCTGTAAAAATTCCCGGGTAAGAAAATCAGGTAAGGAATTTTGATAACCAGGTATGTAAGTAATGTCAAAATCAAAAATACTTAAAATAGATTGCCATCGGGCAAAAATTTGTTTACTAGCAAGGTTTTGAACATCTTTTTCCAAAACATATTTAGCAGATTTGCAGTCAACACGTAGTAAAAATTTTTGATTTAAAATATCATCTTGAAATTTTTGAATACATAAAACAGTAGATAAAATTTCTTTTTTAATAGTACTATAATTTAATTGTGCAGTATTTCAGACACCAGAATGAAAACGAACAATTTGTTCAGGAGACTGAGGAGTAACTTGCTGGAGCAGAATACCACCATAACCAATATCAGAAGCATCAGTTTGAATAATTTTGAATGAGTTCTCAGTAGGAATACCAAGACAAGGAAGAGAGTGAACATATTTTTTAACTTGTTGAACGACAGCAGTATGAGTAGAAGACCAAGGGGGAGGATTATCTTTTAACCGATCAAACAAAGGTTGACAGATTTTCCTAAGGTCTTGATAGAAGTCAGCAATGTAATTGAGGGATCCTAAAAACCTTTGTAATTGAGTTTTATCAAGAATTTCATCAGGAAACTTAGACGCAAATTCAATAGAGCGACTAATAGGAAGAATAGTATTATGATGAATATCATATCCTAAAAACCTAACTTTAGTTTGGAATAATTTAATCTTAGGAGCAGATATGACAAGACCATGACTTTTAATTGTATAAAAGAATGCCGTTAAATGTTTCCAATGGGCACTAATTGAGTTAGAAAAAATCAATATGTCATCAATATAAACAATGGAAAAATGACTAAAAGGGTTAAATATGTCATTCATTATGTGTTGAAATTCACTAGGAGCATTTTTTAAACCAAATGGCATAACATTCCATTCATATTGCCCAAAAGGTGTATTAAATGCAGTTTTATATCGATCTTTAGGGTGAATTTGGATTTGCCAAAAACCACTTTTTAAATCAAATTTACTAAAAATAACAGCTTGATTAAGTCTTTTAATTAAATCTTTTTTATTAGGAATAGGATACCGAATCCATTCAAGAACAACATTTAATGGTTTGTAATTAATAACTAGGCGAGGAACACCTCGTTCTAATTCAGCATTTTTATTAACATAAAAAGCAGGACAAGACCATGGTGATTTACTTGGACTAATTATTCGATTCTTTAATAATTCATTAATTTCTTTTTTACACATTTCTAATAAATCATGATTCATTTGAATAGGTCGGGATTTAGTAGGAATTTGTTTTTCATTAAAACCTTTAATATATGGTAATGTAACTACATGTTTTTTCCTATGCCAAAATGCAGTAGGTAAAGATGAGCAAACAGTTGATTCGAGTTTTAATTTAAAATCATTAATTTGAGAAATGAGAACGGGATCAGTTAATTGTTGATCAATTCGTTTGTAATTAATTTCTTCTTTAAGAAAATTAATATGACGAGTTAATCGATTAATAGTATGAGTAATAGAACAATCTTGTAATTGATTTAATTCTAATGGTTCAGGTGGAAACAGGAATTTAAATGTGACAGGATGTCCTAAAACATGAGTAGTAATTCCTTCAGTGGAAGTGGTAAATGGATATAATAATGAAATGAAGGGTGTACCTAAAATAA
Source organism: Camellia granthamiana (assembly GCA_036172215.1). Classification (NCBI taxonomy): domain Eukaryota; kingdom Viridiplantae; phylum Streptophyta; class Magnoliopsida; order Ericales; family Theaceae; genus Camellia; species Camellia granthamiana. The sequence goes on along the minus strand of CM069912.1, from coordinate 43,811,946 downwards.
TTCTATCAGTCATATTTTTAACTAAGACAAATGTGGTTTTAAAACAAACATTATTTTGGCAAACAATATGACTGATAGAATTAGTTAAAATAATAGTTAAAATAATGTTTATTTTAACTAATTCTATCAGTCATATTGTTTGCCAAAATAATGTTTGTTTTAAAACCACATTTGTCTTAGTTAAAAATATGACTGATAGAATTATTTTAGGTACACCCTTCATTTCATTATTATATCCATTTACCACTTCCACTGAAGGAATTACTACTCATGTTTTAGGACATCCTGTCACATTTAAATTCCTGTTTCCACCTGAACCATTAGAATTAAATCAATTACAAGATTGTTCTATTACTCATACTATTAATCGATTAACTCGTCATATTAATTTTCTTAAAGAAGAAATTAATTACAAACGAATTGATCAACAATTAACTGATCCCGTTCTCATTTCTCAAATTAATGATTTTAAATTAAAACTCGAATCAACTGTTTGCTCATCTTTACCTACTGCATTTTGGCATAGGAAAAAACATGTAGTTACATTACCATATATTAAAGGTTTTAATGAAAAACAAATTCCTACTAAATCCCGACCTATTCAAATGAATCATGATTTATTAGAAATGTGTAAAAAAGAAATTAATGAATTATTAAAGAATCGAATAATTAGTCCAAGTAAATCACCATGGTCTTGTCCTGCTTTTTATGTTAATAAAAATGCTGAATTAGAACGAGGTGTTCCTCGCCTAGTTATTAATTACAAACCATTAAATGCTGTTCTTGAATGGATTCGGTATCCTATTCCTAATAAAAAAGATTTAATTAAAAGACTTAATCAAGCTGTTATTTTTAGTAAATTTGATTTAAAAAGTGGTTTTTGGCAAATCCAAATTCACCCTAAAGATCGATATAAAACTGCATTTAATACACCTTTTGGGCAATATGAATGGAATGTTATGCCATTTGGTTTAAAAAATGCTCCTAGTGAATTTCAACATATAATGAATGACATATTTAACCCTTTTAGTCATTTTTCCATTGTTTATATTGATGACATATTGATTTTTTCTAACTCAATTAGTGCCCATTGGAAACATTTAACGGCATTCTTTTATACAATTAAAAGTCATGGTCTTGTCATATCTGCTCCTAAGATTAAATTATTCCAAACTAAAGTTAGGTTTTTAGGATATGATATTCATCATAATACTATTCTTCCTATTAGTCGCTCTATTGAATTTGCGTCTAAGTTTCCTGATGAAATTCTTGATAAAACTCAATTACAAAGGTTTTTAGGATCCCTCAATTACATTGCTGACTTCTATCAAGACCTTAGGAAAATCTGTCAACCTTTGTTTGATCGGTTAAAAGATAATCCTCCCCCTTGGTCTTCTACTCATACTGCTGTCGTTCAACAAGTTAAAAAATATGTTCACTCTCTTCCTTGTCTTGGTATTCCTACTGAGAACTCATTCAAAATTATTCAAACTGATGCTTCTGATATTGGTTATGGTGGTATTCTGCTCCAGCAAGTTACTCCTCAGTCTCCTGAACAAATTGTTCGTTTTCATTCTGGTGTCTGGAATACTGCACAATTAAATTATAGTACTATTAAAAAAGAAATTTTATCTACTGTTTTATGTATTCAAAAATTTCAAGATGATATTTTAAATCAAAAATTTTTACTACGTGTTGACTGCAAATCTGCTAAATATGTTTTGGAAAAAGATGTTCAAAACCTTGCTAGTAAACAAATTTTTGCCCGATGGCAATCTATTTTAAGTATTTTTGATTTTGACATTACTTACATACCTGGTTGTCAAAATTCCTTACCTGATTTTCTTACCCGGGAATTTTTACAGGGGGGTAAGGGATGAGTGCTACTCCACATATTTCTTATGTTAAAACCCAAATTACCCATTACCAAACCCTGATCCGACAAGTTAACCGCCGTATTACCCGTCTTAAATCAGCCAGACTTACTACTAAAAGAGCCCAATACATCAATCATCAACAGTTACAAGCTTGGCGTATTTTACGTCATAATTACTACAATGATTTGTTCTACTACCAGAATTATTTAGATCTCCTTTCTGGTTGCTAATCTTTGTTCCCTATTTCACAGATGTCTCGCCCAAGGCCTCCTTCAAAGGCTTTGGTTCCTTCTTCCAGTTCCAGTAAACCCAATCAACTCCTGGTTCCTCCTCCTTTGGAGTCAGTCAACCTATCCAGGTCAATTGACCTAATTAATCGATACCATACTCTTGGTACCATTCACCGTCCTGATTATTCATCTGCATTGGCTAATGATCCTTTTGCCTCTAGCCAATCTGTTTCAGTTACTCCATTTCCAATCAATCAAGTTCGCCCTTCTCGAACTGAGTACGCCAAATCACATGTTACAAATCTGTTCTTCAAAGAACCTAGTCACCCTAGAAGTCAAACTGTTCATGAAATTGCTCAATTCCATTTTGGCTCTGGATGTCATTTCATCTCTTCACCTCCAGAGAAAACCCTCTCATATTACAAAGATATCCTGCTCAACCATCATTCCATCTTGATCAAACCCATTCAGGATCGAACTTATGCTTACAAGATCCTATACCATTCACTCTACATTCATAATATTGTCTCTCTTGCAGAATGGGGCAATCCTAATCTGCTTCGAGATTTACCTGGTCACTCCATTCAATATAATTATCATGATTATGTTGATGCCTGGTTCAAATTGTTCTTATACCAAAATGAGTCTTTTAGTCACTCCTGGTTTATTTCCTTTGATCAAAAATTCAAATCCGAGTTACCAACCTGGTTTGTGAGATGGTGGACACATTATGGCGCCATTTCAGAAATCCTCCCTAGTTCCCTCAATGAAACAATTGCCTATTTTGCTACTGTTTACCCATTTACCGCTCATCAGAAACAATTTCCTATTTTGCTCACTTTTATATCCAAATACAAAATCCCTTGGATATTTAAATGGCATTATGGGATTGATGATAACATAATTATCCGCCAACACTCAGTCAAATGGTGGGCTAAGTTCAATGTGCCCCGAATAATTGAAATTGTTCATGAGGAATTTCCTCCAGATCAATGTGCTCCAACTCCTGCCACAGTTAAAGCCCAGCAGAACCCAATTGCTGCAATCAGTCAAGGAAGTCAGCCCAGTCTTCCTCCAGTCAATCTTGGAAGCCCCTCTTCTAGTGGTTCCAAGCCCAGATCATCCAAATCCAAATCCAAGGGAAAGTCCAAAGTTCCTATAATACCGGACCAGCCCAAGGATCATTCAAAGCCCAAGTCAAAATCTAAATCAAAGGCTAAGCCCATTTCACCTCCTGCTCAGCCCAAAGCTAAATCCAAAGACAAGTCCAGGCCCTCCCGGGATGAAATGTTCCAGATGGCTCGTCAACTTGTGGATCGAGCTCAGGCCAAATCAACCAGTTCAGATAATTCAGAAGAAGGTTCAAACAATTCAGCTCAATCTTCTGAAGGATCAACTACTCAATCCATTCCATATGGACGACCCGAGTTTCAAGATGCTCAGGATCCATATGCATAATCAACTTAGGATTCTTTATAAATACAAAATTGGCTTCAATCAATACTCTTTTGAGAAAAGCTGTCAATTTGTATTTATTCTGATTCCTTTATTCACATGCTCCACCGAAAGTGATGAATAGTAAAACTACTGTTCACTTTTACTGTTCACATCACTATTTGGTCAATCAACTTTTGTGAAAGCTGCTCAACTGTTCAATCAATCAGCCGAAAGCAACCGACAGCCCTGCCCAGTCTCCAATGCTGCCAGCTGCCTTCAGCCAGTTCACATGCTGCATAGTTAATTTTATTGTATATATTTCATTGTAATCACTCAGAGACTTCAACTTTCAATTTTTCTTCAACCCTTCAGTCTTGTAAGAAAACCAGAGTGCTCTGAGTGAAATTTACATTTCCCCGTGCTGTTCAACCTAATTAAAAGATCCTTGCAGATTACATCAATTGTAAGTGCAAGTTATTTTCTGTATTTAAATAAAATGTTTTAAATTATTTTGGATGTTTTAAAATATTTTGGTTTGTGCATTCCTATTACTGTCTTAGTTTAATTTGGTTCATTATTGAGGCTAAAAAATCTCGTTTTGGAAGGATATTTTTTAGCCTCAAGTTAAAATAGCTAAAAAATAAAAAAATCATCTCATTTTCCAAACGAACCCATAATTGGTATCTAAATTTAACCAATTGTACCATTGTTTTTTTTTTTTTTTTTTTTTTTTTTGATTCATAAGAAAGCAAAGAACAAGAGTTAAAGAGTTAAGTTTACAGCAAACAAGGCTAGTCCCTCTCAAAACTAGCTCCAGTCATGTCTTCAATAAGGAAAGTAGTAATTTCAGCTGGAGGGTTGTCAAGAAAAACAACATGCTCATTTTGATTCACTCCCAAGTTGGCTAGGAGGTCAGCAGCTCTGTTTCCCTCACGCAGTTATCATGATATATACAAGCAAACTTACCCTATATTATATATATATATATTTTTTAAAAATTTATAAGTTGTAGAACATTGCCTCCGTTTGGCAAGTTGGTTTCCAGGTTTTTTTAGTTATTTTAGCCACAAAAAATAAAATAGGTTATTCTAGTTACAAAAAATAAAACATCACTTCCAACCCATAATCATTACACTCTTCTTTCACAAAAAAAGTCAAAAAGTCCTTCTCAAACCAAAGTTTTTAATCCAAGCTAAAATAATCAAAAAAATCAAAAAGTCAAAAAGTCAAAAAGTCAATCCACTTCCCAAACGAATGTATTATGGTTATATTTATGTACATAGTAGACCAGAAGTGCTTTTCAAGAAAAGTCCACAAATTTTCATTTGAACTTTATATGTTGTTGGGGTGTCCTAAATAAGTGCACTTTTTGTCTTTTTAGACTAAAAAGTTGAGGAAAAAATATGAATGTTTGGGTTAATTTTTTGACTTTTTATGGAAAAACATGTATTAAAAAATTGTATAAAGAAGTGTGTAGAAGAAGATTAGAAATGTGTGTTGTACAACCGTACAATCTGCACAGCCGTACAATCTGCACAGCCGAATTGATGGTAAGAAATTATTGGCTATTTTTCGGGCATTACACTGGACAGTTTTGTTCGACCCGTGGGGGCCATCACAGGTCCCATTTTGATAATCTAAACCGTTCAATGTGTAGAATTCGTCGAGTACTATATGCCTATAAAAAATCATATTGATCGGATATCGATAGCTATCTGATCAGATTTATTTTTTTTCAATCATTAATTATAACACTATCCATTTTTTTATACAAAACTGATTTGATCATATAGTTATCGATATCCGATCAATGTGATTTTTTATAGGCATATAGTACTCGACAAGTTCTATATATTGAACAGTTCAAATTATCAAAATGGGACCTGTGATGGGCTCCCATGGGCCGAACAACAGTGTGTAAAAACTGCACCCAAACTGTGCAATTTTTCAACAAACGCTGCACAGCGCTGAACATACATGATTGTTGAGTTGTATGGATGTGTGGGAAATTAATTATTTAATTTTTTTTGGTGAATAGTGATAATTTTTTAACTTTTTGAGTAACTTTTTGACTTTTTGTCTTTTTAGAGAGATGCTAAACTTGGCCTTAATCTTTGCCTTCGTTTGGCATCTCAATCTTGGGCTAAAATAGTTACAAAATGATAAAATAAAATAAAAAGTTAATAAGACAAAATGCCATATCTAAATCATAATCATTTTATTTTTTTCTCTTATAAAAGTCAAAAAAATCAAAAAAATTCATCCCAAACGAAACTTTTTAGCCAAGACTAAAATAGCTAAAAAATCAAAAAATTAAAAAGTCTACCCACATCTCAAATATTGCCATTTTCACTACAATCATAAATGCTCCAAAAAAATATTATTTATTTAATTTAATCTCCTTAAATGAAATCTTAAATTTTTTATTCAGTATTTTGACAATACATGATCAACTAAGCGGTGACAATCCGTGTGTCTTCCTAAAGAGCGTCAGTATCAACTTTTTCAAAATTTTCGTCAAATTATAACTTAAAAAGTTATTTTTCTATTTTAACTAGTCATTTCACTACATCAAACTCTCTATTTTAACTTAATCCTATTAAAATATTTGTTATTCTTTTTTTTACAATTTAATTGATAAGCTATGAACCAACCAATTCTTATGTTTTACAAAAGGTAAAATTAAAAAAAAATTTAAAATTGCCGTTGACCGGCCGAACATGTCGGACTTCTGGGCGATCGTCCAGTAACACACAACTAGTGGTGAACAGTACCTCACTTATTGTAGCGAGTTACTGTAGCGCTCGTATATTAACGATGAATAGTAACATGAGTGATATAGATCATTTTTAATGAACAATACTACTAATCTAATTAAAAAATAAATTTAACTAATTTGATATGGATGCCTCAGAAGTGAGAAGGTCTGGGGTTTAGGCCAAGTTTGGCATCTACTAAATAATATAAAAAGTCAAAAAGTCACTATCCTATTTAAGTCACATCATCTTATTTAAATCATATCACCTTTCTAACACATCACATCAAACCCAATTCATATAAATCAATAAATTAAAAAATATACTTTTTTAAAACATCCCAAACCAACCTCGAGAGATTTGCTATAATCAAAGCATTGCTTGCAAAACAAGCTAGGAGACTATTATCGAATCCCAATTCAATGTTGGCTAGGGTCCTGAGAGGGAAGTACTGTAACAATCAAGGTTCCATGTTGGTTAAAAATTCTAATAATTCCTCTTGGGAATGGAGAAGTATTTTATGGGGAAAGACGCTTCTGGTTTACGTTCGGCTGTGGGCTATGCTAAGGATGTTAATCCTACAGACATTAAAATAAAAAAATAAATAAATAAATAAGATTTTAGAAATTAAAATTTAAAAATAAAATTATTTTTTAAGAATTAAATATTTTTGTTATGAAAAGTATTATTGTTATATTTTTAGCAACGAAAATTGAATATTAGTGATGAATTATTATTTTTTTGGGATCAAATTTTTTATTTTAAAAAATAAATCATTTAAAAACCAATTTATTTTATACTTAAAAGTCTATTTTATTAGTAACATTTTTAAAATTTTGTTATTAAAAGTTTTATATTTTACTTTTTGAGATGACTTTTTAACGACTATTCTCATGACGATGGAAATTAATCACTAAATTTCTTTTACAATAAAATTTTTAATTTTAAAGATCAAAATATTTAATCACTAAAATTTTTATATATTGCAGTGAGAGGAGCAGTGGATACCGTCCATATCCAACTCATTCACTGGTAAGGGTCTTTTTGTAGCGTTTTCCGGATTTGAGGGAACACTTTATTGATAGGAAGAACACTTGTTGGAGGTTGAACTTGGTCCGACTTTTTTTTTTTTTTTTTTTTTTTGTGGGTAAATTGTATTGCTCATATTCTAGCTATACGCATTCCGATACAATCCGGCGAGAACAAACTTGTTTGTTGCCCAATCAAGAGGAGGGAGTGTTGGCACTACAAGAAAACTGGGTATATAAGACGGAACTATTTGTGACGGAATACTTGTCGTCTCAAAAAGTGGCTTTCGTATTTTTTTTTTTTAGTGAATATTTTTAAAATTTTAAATATTTTTTTTAGATGTACCTTACTTAGATGTATCTAAAAAATAAAAAATTTATGAAAAAATATTTTTAAAAATTAATAAATACATAAAAATATTTAAAAAAAAATGTATTGAATTATTGTATTTTTTTTTGTATTTTTGGTATTTAGTGAATTTTTAAAAGATTTTTTTTACAATTTTTTAAATTTTTAGGTGTATTTATGTTAGGTGTGTCTAAAAATTTAAAAAAATACTTAAAATATTAAAAAAAATCAGTAAAAATAATATAACACGGAAAACAAGAAAGTATAATTTTCTCAAAAGAGTTTTTGGAAAACTCTAACTTAGCATAGTGATTGTGGTTTTGAGATAGCTTCATATATATACAGTTACAAAATTGTTTGAATAAATTCAACGGTATTTTTCTGTTGCAAAAAAAATTAAAAAAAACAATGTCGTCTTACTCTTTTGATATAACATTTCTCTTTTCATTCATTTTTTCATCTTCCTGTCTCTCTGTCTCTATCTCTTTATCTCTTTTCATTCATTTCTCTCTATCTCTATCTCTCTCTCTTTCTATGTCTGCCTGTTTCTCTCTCTCTCATTTTCTCTCTGTGTCTCTCGTCTATCTCTCTTCTCTCTATCTCTCTCATTTGTTTTCTCTCTCTGTCTCTCTCGTTCATCTCTCTTATCTCTATCTCTCTCATTTCTTTTTTTTTCTCTCTCTCTCTTATCTTTCTATCTCTCTCTATCTCTCTCGCTCATTTCTCTTCTCTTTCTGTCTCTCTCTTTTTCTGTGTCTCTCTCTCTCGCTCATCTCTTTTCGCTCTATTTCTCTATTTTTTTTGTCTATCTCTCGCTCATCTCTTGTTTCTCTCTCTTTTTCTATCTTTCTATCTCTCTCTCTCTTTCTCTCTCTATCTCTTTTTCTGTCTATCTCTCTCTTCCTGTCTCTCTCTCACTCATCACTCTTCTCTCTCTCTCTGTGTCTACTTGTCTATTTGTCTATTTCTCCCTAACTATGTTCGCCTTGCTCACTCTCTTACTCACATCTTCTCTATTTATCAAGCTCCTTCTCGATTTATCGATCCACTATAAGAAAATACACTTTTAGCAACCACTTTGTCTATCTCTCTCTATCGCTCATCACTCTATCTCTGTCTCTCTTCTTTATCTGTCTCTCACAAAATTAAAATATTTTTAAAATATTTAAATATTTAAAATATTTAAAAAATTGATTTGAATTAAGTTTTGAACAGAGTTTTGAATTATCTGTCTTCTTTATTTATTGAGCTCCCTATCGATTTATCGATCCACTACAAGAAAATGCACTTTTAGCGACCACTTTGTCTCTTTCTCGCTCATCACTCTGTCTCTCTATCTCTTTTCTCTATTCGTCTCTCACTCATCTTTCTCTCTCACCACCCATCTTCTCTACTACATTTACCACTACTGCAAATGCCATTCAACTACCACCACTCTTCTCTTTCTCTCTTTCACTCATCACTCTTCTTTCTCTGTCTGTTTGTCTATCTATCTGTTTGTCTGTCTGTTTGTGTGTCTTTCGTTCATCTTTCTTCTCTTTATCTCTCTTATTTGTCTTCTCTCTATGTCTCTCTCGCTCATCTCTCTTCTCTCTATCTCTCTCATCTCTTTTCTCTCTCTGTCTCTCTCGCTCATCTCTCTTCTCTCTATCTCTCTATTTTTCTATTATCTCTATCGTTCATCTCTTTTCGCTCTCTTTCTATATGTCTCTCTCATCTCTTGTTTATCTCTATTTTTCTATATGTCTCTCTCTATCTATTTTTCTCTCTGTCTCTTTGTCTCTCTCTATATCTCTTTCTCTCTTTATCTCTCTCTCGCTCATCACTCTGTCTCTCTCTCTCTCTCTCTCTCTCTCTCTCCTCTATCTGTCTCTCACTCATTTCTCTCTCTCACCACCCATCTCCTCTACCACCTTCACCACTACTGCAAACACCATTCCATCAGCACCATTACTTCTATTGTCGCCACTTCACCTCTACGACTACCATTACTACTACTATCGCCACCACTCCACTACCACCACTACCACTACTGCCACTACTACTACCATTACCTCTCTTTCACCCCTGCCACTCCATTTACACTACCACTACCACAACTTCACCACTAATCTCTTTCGCTATCACCATCACCACCACCACCACCATCATCTCTTATCCACCACCTTCACTACTGCTGTCGCTCCTTTTCCTCTACCACAAAAAATTAGTTCATGATTTTTAGTAATAAAAAAAAAATAGGCCGCAGAAAAATATTTTTCATTGACTACAGAAAATTAACTTTTATTTTAGTGGAAAATATTTTTCATTAAAATATATATGAAACAAATAAATTTTCAACCTTAATAACGAAAAGAAAATAAAAATTATTATTTATTTATTTTTATTATTTAAATATTCATTTATGATGAAATTTTTTTTTTTTAATTTTTTTTTTCCCATCCCGCATCCTCGGTTCCCCCCATTTTTTCCATTCTCGCGCCCCCCAAAATCCCCAATCTCTTTAGAACCAAAAAAAACCCTAAATCTAATCGTCTCCCTCACATCACTCTCTCAGTCGCCTCTCTCTCTCTCTCTCTCTCTCTCTCTCTCCCTCTCGTTCATCTCTGCATCGATTTCAGAATTATGATCATCCGTCACCAACCAATCATATTTGACGGTCGCAATTTCTAGCTAACAGCCAAGTAAGTAATTTAACCTAAATCACTCTACTATAAATACCTTCCATTTCAGCGACTAGGGCTTCTCCGATTAGGGTTTCTAACTTCTCTGCTCCGAGCCGAAGCTCCCGATTGCAAAAATGGTGATCTCTCTCTCTCTCTGTGTTTTCTCTGTACTCTTTCTCTCTCTCGAAAATTTGAGTTTGTTTTTATGGAACAGCCGTCGCACAAGACCTTCATGATCAAGAAGAAGCTAGCGAAGAAGATGAGGCAGAACAGGCCGATCCCTCACTGGATCCGCATGAGGACTGACAACACCATCAGGTTCTCTCTCTCTCTCTCTCTCTCTCTCTCTCTCTCTCTCTCTATTCGTTGATTTTGTATTTGTTGTTGCTTAAAGACAAGTGATACGAGCTTTATGTTTTGCATTTTGGGATTTTATTTGTAAGGAACTCATTAAGAGTCCTTAATCAGAGATTTTGTTGATGGTTTTTAAGCTTTTTGATTAATTTTGAATTATGGTTTTCGTTCATTTTCTTTGTGTTGTTTGATTAATGCTCGGAATGATGATAGGTCAAAAATAAAATTTGTTCTTTGTTATATAGATTGGAATTGGAAATGAGTTGGGCATGTATTTTTTTTTGATCAACAAGTTGGGCATATATTACACAAATGGGCATTTCATTTTGATCTCTAAACCCTTGAATTGTTTCAATTATTTTCTATTAATTCTGAAATCTAAATCTGAATCTGAAATATGAATTTGTTTTGTTTGATCTGAAAATTGATTCTGATTGTTAATTGATAAGCAGCTATCCTTGTGATGTGTTTGAATGTTGTATGAAGAATTTTTACATTTTTTTTTTGTAGACAACATGGATTCTACTTACCTGATGAAGTAGTTTTCTTTTTCTTTATAATGATCTAATTGACTAGTTGAGAGGCATAGTATACTAGTATTAAACTGTGCTAGTATAATTGAGAAATATCAAATGTGCTAGACATTATAGACATTATACTAGTATTAAACTGTTCTACTATTTCATGTCAGTTCAGATTCTATTTGGCATTCTCTATGTTTTAAATCTGGGAATTGTCTTGTACATCTATGTGAAGACTGATGTGGAATGGAACGTTCCTTGTGTTATCTGAAGTAATAAAGTTTATTGTGCTTGGACATGTGTTATAATTTCGGGATGCTTGACTAGTCAAACCCACTTGACGATTCTATCAATAAAAGAACAAAAAAAAAAAAAATCATGAATTCTGGTTTGATACGGTTAAGATCTTGCAAAGTGCTTGACAAAGGTTGCAACTCCCAAAGATAAGAACTAAGGATGGATTTTGTTGTCTTAAAGCTTGTGCAAGTATACAACTAATATGTGCATGGTTTTGTTAGGTGGGTGATTAGCCAGGGCCTTTGGCCTAGCAGTTGTGTAGCACCACTTTGTAGTGTGAGGTTGCGGTATGATACCCTTTGTGTTGCCTCTACTGATGTATACTGTGTGACAAAAAAGGAAAAAAGAAAAAGTTAGGAGGGTAATTATTGAATGTCAAATGAATAATTTCATCGTCAAAATTTTACTCCTGTGTAAATTTCATTTTAAACTGTCTAGTCATCATTTTGCACTAGTGGGCAATATTGGACCCTAGGATCTATCAAGGTGTTTTCTTTGGAAGCTAATGGATATTTAACAACAATGTAATTACCTTTTTATATTCCTATATTATGTCTTGCTTGTATGCTCAGACCATTACCTGTGAAGAGTGAAGCAGAATGCTCAAACATGCATCTTTGAAATTCTTTTTATTTTCTGTCTGGTTGTAATACAACTAACATCAGATTTTTCCTTTTGATTCTTTTTGGGAAGGATTGAGTGGTGAGTTCTTGTTAGAACTTAGAATATTTGTTTTTTCTCTCTTATCATATATATATTTTTCATTATTGCTAGGCTACGAGAGTTAGGAAGAAAGCAAGGACTGTCAAATTACTACTTTAAAATGTGATATTTCTTATTGTACAAGGACCGTAAGATTATTTTTCGTTTTGGTTGTGTGACTTTGTAGCCCTAATACACTGCAATCCTGAAGTTTGAACTTAGTTGTTACAGTACTGTAAGAAAAATCTTGATCATGAATGAGATGAAGCAGAAGACTTAATGGTTGACCCTTTTTTAAATTTTCATTTGGAAGTTTGGAGTGAATGTATCTGGTTTAAGGACACCATATATTTTGTGAGAAGAATACATGGATTAAGTCTCTTTTGGCTTTTTAAATTTTAAATTTGTTTTTTTCCCCTCCAGGAGATGATTGTTATAAAATTTTACTTATACAAAATGACTATATAGACCATGAGGCCATTTTGGATTAAGAACAATGTCTATATTTAGTCTGAAGTTATTGGCCACTGAATTTGGCTCGTTACACCTGATTAACTACCATATATAGAGTTAATTGTAATCACATATTAGTATTCTTCTCACAATTCTTTATGATGGACCCTTTGCATGTGAGTTCCTACAAAATAAATTTGTGTATTCTACAATCCAAGACAGGTAGGAACCCTTTAAGTCCAACCCTTCCCACTCCCATCAGACATGAAAAAATTCCCCAGGTATATTACAATAAGAGTTTATTACACTATTTTGGACTACATTGAATTCTATTATTATTATTATTATTATTATTATTATTATTATTTGTGAGCAGGGAAAGCTTTGGTTTCTCCAATTGAGAGATATGCAGTTGCTCCTGATGACAACGTAAGTGTTCTTTCCACAGTCTTCATTGTCTTCATTACTGGTATTTAAATAGTTGGTTTCTCCAAAAGATTATAATTTGCAACTGTTATCTATTTATTTGTAGGTCAAAAGGATAAATTTTGCCGAGGGGAAGATCTGATTCTAGAAGTAAGGAATTTGCAGCTTGATTTTTGAAATAGGCTCAAAATTGAAATCTTGTTGGAAATTTTTTATTTTTTTATTTTTTGTAAGTGCATTTAAATATCCAATGTGCTGATTGGTGAATTTTAGATTTTATTTTATTATTTTAATTTTTTTTAGGATTGGGGTGAATTTTATAATTTAAATATGCTTTTATGAACATGTACAGTTTTATTGTTCTTTGTAAAATATTGAATTTGATGGTTTTATCAATTTTTATTTTTATTTTCTGTTATGATGTTTTTGTGAATGGAATGTAAATAATCAGCTCTTAGAGAGTGAGAGATGGCACCACCGTCGGAAAAAATAGAAAATTTTAATATTTTTATTAATTTTGTTACAGGTTTTACTTTTTGTGACGACATTATACTGTCGCAAAAAATAGAAATTTTATTATTGAAAATAGAAATTTTATTATTTTTTAATATTTTTTGCGACGGCATTACACTGTTGGAAAAAATAGAAAATTTCATATTTTTATACTTTTTGCGACGGCACCACACCGACGGTATTTTACTTTTTTAGAAAATTTCAAAAAACAGTGTTTTTTAAAAAAAAAAGACTATTAGCGACGGTATTTTTTGCCGTCTCAAATAACATTTTTAGCAACGATAAAATAGGGCCGTCGCAAAAAAGTCAAGAAATTTCAAACGTTATTAGCAACTGCACGGTGCCGTCGCAAAAAAGGCAAAAATGCCGTCGCAAAACAAGTGCCGTCGCAAAAACTCTTTTGCAACCCCTGCAGTTGCGACCCCCTTGTTGCCGTCGCAAAAAGTCATTTTGCCGTCGCAAAAAGTATTAGCGACGGCATTAGGAGTATTAGCGACGGTATTTTACCATCGCAAAAAGTCAATTTTTTTGCAGTGTGGATTTATTTTCTAGTATGGTTTAATAGTTTATATATTTTTTATATGTTTTAGTTCTATTTGGACTCTATAGTTAGATGAAGTTAATATTTAAGATAAAATTCAGTAATTAGAATTTTAATATAATTACTCTTCTAAGATAAGAAGGAAACATTGACGAAAAAGGATTCTTCTAATAGAGTTTAACTGGCCTTCTTCTACCCTCTATATAAGGATGGGTGACTCAGTATTTTTCAATCATTTTAAGTTCTATAGTCATCCTAATTAAGAGAGACAGAGAGAAAAATGTGAGTCAAGAATTCAAGATTCAATTATTAGGGATATTTTATCAATTTCTCTAATTCAATGGCTGACAAAGGTATATTCGTTTTATTCTTGAGTTGTATTGAATTTAAAATCTTGTAAGGTTCAATTCGGCTTTATTATTGTGGTTACATGTATATTAATTTCTTACATGTGCGATCAGAGCCTAAGTTTTATGAATCAACACACCTTGAAATAATAATTTATTTATGAATCAATCTGTACCTTCTTTCTCGATGAGCCAAAACAAACTGAAATTTTAAACCCAAAGCATTTGCGAACTTGTACTTTCTCCTAAAACTAAGTCATTAAAGAACGCAATTTGCTAGACTCAAATCTAATATTTATATGGAAAATGATTTGTCCCCCTAAAAATGCCCCCCTAATCCCCCTAATGCCCAAAATGACGTCGTTTTGGGCATTTTTTTTTTTTTTTGCCTTGGTCTGAAATTTCGGGGGATTAGGGGGCCAAAAATTAGGGCTCCCTAGCACAACCCTATTTATATTTAGATTGGTGGAACAAAGAATAGTATTGTGATGTTTTATTATTTTTTAATGGACTTGACCACTTTCTATTCACCACTTTCTAAGGCTACAATCTGTACCAAAGGCACATGACGCGTGTATTAAAAAGCAATTTCATAATTTTGTTGAATCGTTTGGTCTCTTAAATAAATATATTTATTTAATTGTATTACATTAGAGAGTTATGGTTTTACCTTGTCTGATTATTTACCCTTTATTATTAATATTTATATATTTTCATGATTTAAATTTGATATCATGATACAATTTTATGACATTGAATATTAAATATTGAAGTGGTTAATTCATTTAGGTGTAATTCTTGTTGACCATTATATAAGATATTCATGATTGTCATATTGCATAATTTGATATATATATACATGTTTGTCCAGAGTTATTATTATTATCATATTAATAATTGCAATCACATAAAAGAAATTCTAAAAATCATAAAAATAGCGATTTCATTAAATAGTGATTGAATTAATGATAATTAAATAATTCAAATTAATGAATAGAGAATATTGCTGGTTAGTTCCGTATTCATAAGGTTTACTAATTTATTAGCTGCCAAAGTGGCTTAGATTTGTAAAACTTATAAATATAAAACTAAATAAAAGAATTGTTAAAAAGGTAACATTAAGGTCGATAATATTCTCAATTGCAATTATAATTAGGAGATTAAGACTAACCCAAAGGAGAGTCAATTTGAAATAATTATGAATTGGGTAGACTAATGTAAGTTATGTAATTTGACATATTAGAATTGAATACCCAAAGATAACATGACTAACTGAAAAGTTGCATAAATTACTTTAGACCTACATAAGTGTTTCTTGACAAGTGAACAATAGATATACCTAAGTTTTGCCCAAAGGAAAGACTTATGTGATATCAATAGTTCATCATTATAATTCTCAAAACTTTAATGTGTATATTGTTCTATCTTATTTCAGTGATAGTTCCCACCTCATTGCACTCTCTTGCATCGGGCCTCCCTCTACTTTCTGGCTTGAATTTTTCGAAATGGTATGAACATATTCAGTTTACGCTGGGTGTGTTGGACCTTGATATGGCATGGCTTGAAGATAAACCTGCAGACATTAATGAATATAATACTGCAGAATAAGTTGCCCTTTCTGAATCTTAGAAAAGGTCCAACAGACTTAGTTTGATGTTCATGAAGATGACCATTACAAATAACATCAAGACTTTCTTACCTAAAACTGTTAATGCATTGGAATACTTAAAGGCTTTTGAAGATTGAATTTGATCTGCTGACAAGTCACTTGCTGGCACTATTATAGCTGAATTGACAACAATGAAATATGATGGCAACCGAGGAGTTCTGGATCACGTCCTCAATATGGCTGACACAAAGCTGCAAAGCTTAAAACTTTAGGGATGCAAGTTGATGAAACTTTTCTCATGCAGTTTATTCTCAACTCACTTCCATCACAGTTCGGCACATTCAAAATTCACTATAAGACCAATAAAGATAAGCGGAGTTTGAATTAGCTGACTAATATGTGTGTTCAAGAGGAAGTGAGGTTGTGGGAGGAAGGACGTCAAATTGCATTGATTGTAACTCATGAAGCTATAAAGGAAAAGAATGGTCATTTTGTAAAATAAAAAAAAAAAAAAAAAAAAATCCACCCAAGAAAAAGAATGGTCCTGCGAAAGAAAATCAAGCTCAAAATAGTTTCACTGTCAAGTGCTACTTTTGTGGCAAGAAGGGACATGTGAAGAAAGACTGCAGCAAGCAAAAGGCTTGGTTCGAAAAGAAATGTAAGAAATTTTCTTTTGTTTGTTGAGAAGGAGATTTATAATCTGGCTTTAGGCTGTGGTAGAAGCTGGACAGATTAGGACCGAGCATGTTAGGCCGAGCTAATTTGGGACTATCCAGAGTGGGTTTTGCTCGGTTGAGGCTCGGGCCCTTGTTTAGGCCGAGCTAACTTGGGCTTCCCCAGAGTTGGTCTTGCTCGGTCGAGGCCCAGATCCGAGGTCCAGGTCCCGTGTTTGGACCAAGCTAATTTGGCTGAGATGATCATCTGCTAGCTTGGGCTTTAGGGGAGCACGTTTAGCTCGGTGTGGAGAGTCTTCTGAATGCCGGCTTGGCCTGTCTTGAACTTGGCTCTGCCGAAATGTTACTGAGCCCAGTTACTATGAGGCTCGGCAAGTGAAGCACTCGGGCTCGTTACGCAGCACGGTCGTGAGAAGCCGAGGTTATGCCACCGGGCTGCCGAGCTCCCGCTAATGTAGTCTGGCAGTTTGGTTAGATGGTGTCCACTAGATTTGTGCTGACAGATGGAAAAGCAGCTCCACGTGTCAAGAGACTAATGGGAGCAGATTTGAGCGCAGAAAGTATATAAGTATGACTGCGCCCCCCATGTTTGGGATGGAACATCATTTGGTGAGAAACACTCATTGTGATATCTCCCTCTTGCTCTCTCTCCCTGAGTGTGTGTCCTAACTTGATTGTCGAAGGGGTTTTCCGACCACACACCGCCGGGTAGCTTACCGCCGTTGTGCTCGCAGGTCGATCGGATAGACAAGGAGCTTGAACGAAAGGAGTACGGGCACAGCAGAATATTTGCTCCCCGTACATTTGTTATGAATCAAATCTTACTGAAGTACCTTCTAACACTTGGTGGATTGACTTTGGGGCCACGATCCACATTACAAATTCCATGCAGGGATACCTCTCAACTAGAAAACCGAAGAAAAGTGAAAGATTTGTCTATATGGGGAACCGTCTCAAAGCTGAAGTCGTAGCTATAAGAACCTATCGACTGATCTTAGAGACGGGTCATCAGATGGATCTAGAAGACACTTTTTATGTGTAGCTCGACTTTTTCGCGCCCCCTTTCGGAGGTCGAATAAGCTTTACAATATCGGACTCCCGCAGTTCTGAATCTGATCTCACAAGTGCAATGTGAAATAGATAAATACTAAAGAGTCCCAATTCGACAAATCTTTTGAAAAATTAATTTTGAATCAAATTGTCAAAAATGGATTGATTTGCTAGATATAAAGTCGCCACCTAAATATTATTTTGAAAAATTTAAGAAACCTATGACTTGTGCCAAAGGCCACATGTCCGTCATTTCTAAGATTGTCTCAGCTCGGGAATTTAAGTATGAGAGGGGAAGGTTATGAATTGAGCACCCTTGCTCGCCCAATTAAAGATCAGCCTCTACTAATCATGATATGAATCTTATTTACATTATATACTCTCGTTCCAGTTTATTAAGCTAGCATTACTATGTAACGTGTATGCACAAAAGTATAGACTAACTTGCAGGAATTGGAACGTTTGATTCATATTTGTTTGGAAAATTGTTTCGACATATATACCACTTAAAAATAAAAAATAAAAAGTGATCGCATATGAACCTTACTCAAATTATTCCAATTCAAGTAATTAGCTTTCATCCACAGGCGTTCAAGCAATTTATAGCACTTAAGCAATTAGCCTCATGGCAAACATGTTTTGATATGACAACAACCACATTCATGCAATATGCTAAAGCGAGTAAAAGCTCACTTAGTACTCCAAGCCAAAAAAAGATGAAAAAATTAGAAAGATGCATGATCCTAACTATGCAATATGGCTAATGCAACATATGCAATATGCAATTACTAGGGTCAGCTACTAGCATAGCATATGATTTAATTTGATAGCATGCGGTTTAAGCACGTATTCAAATAATGTAGTTAAACTAACAATGCAAGTTAAAATGATGAACCGAGCCTCGATGCATGCAATACAAGTGAATGCAAATCATGAAATATGCTAAACAAAACATGATGCTTTAATCTAACCATCGTAAGCTAGTAAATAAAAGGGAAAAAGACGTGGGGTTGGAAAACATACACATTATTACATTGCGCTCTCACGAATGAGAGTCCAAATAAACTAACTAGCTAACTAATTAAGCTAATTATTACAAATCGAAATGAATAATTAGCTAAACTACTTAATTAATTATTACAAACCGAATTAATTAACTATTCTAGCTAACTAAAATAATTATAGGATAAAATCAAACAACTAGTTAACTAGCTAATTAATTACAACAAATATCTAAGGTAAGTATTTAAACTAAACAGGCTCGATACGCGAGGAATGCTCATGCACGTGCTCAGTTTCCACCCGAAAAGGCCATTGTTTTGCTTCCAGAAGGTCTCTGTTGCACAGTAGAACACTTTCACCTTTGTCCACTTCTAGAATGTCTCTGTTCTGCTTAAAAAACACACTGCTGGATTTTACATTGGTGGCTGGCTGGCCAGGAGTGATGGCCTGCCGGCCATTACTGCACAGTTCATATAGCGATTTCGGGTTTTACCTCTTGTTGTACAGTGATCCGGACTTGTGTCCGTGGATATTAGTAGTTGTTTATATCTTGTTTACATCCTTTCATACTTTGTATTTGAGTTATAGGATGTGTTAGGCAGGTTTGTTACAGGTTGGTTGTGTTTGGGAGCAAATGGTTGCTGTCCAGAATTTTGGTCCTTAACTCGAGCGAGAGGTTTGTCGCTCGAGCGAGCTGTTGAGTTTTGTGTCTGGTGGCTCGAGCCAAAGTTTCTTCGCTCGAGCGTGAAACTGCGTCTGGTTCTGGACCTGAGAGCTATGTTTCTTGGCTCGAGCGAACGAGGTGTATGTTTTCGAGTTCCTCGCTCGAGCGAGCATTCTGTCACTCGAGCGTGCTTCTGGGTTGCAGACCTGAAGCTTCGAGTTTTTGGCTCGAACAAGACTTTCTTCGCTCGAGCGATGGTTTTCTGTGTCTGGTCGCTCGAGCGACCAAGTCTTCGCTCGAGCGAGCCTGTTTTATATCAGCAGACAGCAGCGATTTTAACTTCACTTTTTCATCCCCTTTTCTTTTTCAAACCCTAGATCCGAGACTCTCTCTCTCTAAACTTGTCTTCTCTCTAAGATTTGATCTACCTAGGGTGAGTTTCTACCCTTAGTCCTTTGTTAAAAAGATAGAGTGGGTTGAGGGCTTTGATTTAATCTGAAAAACTTGGGATTTGGAGCACGTTGGTCTTTGGGTCTTCATCTCTGTTTGAGCTCAAACTTCAAGGTAGGGATACCCTACTCCTCTTTATGAGCTTTATCTTTGAATTCTAGCATTTTGATATGTTGGGGGTTGTTGGATAATTTTGAGAAAGTTTGGGCTTTTGTGTAAATTTACAAAAGTTGGGGTTTTATTTATAATAAACCTATATGCATGTTTGGCATTGAGAAATGAGTTAAATGATGGATTATGGATGAAAAATGGAACCTTAGGGTTGTTATGTAATTTATGGGATTAATGCCCTAATTACTTTGATAAATTAATTTATGAAATTAATTTGAGAAATGGAAAGTTAGATTGAGAATGTTGGAATTGGGAGTGTATGGGATCATAGGGTGTAGTTGGATTATTTATCACTCACCTAACTGAAATGTCGATATTTTATCCATTTGATGCATTTATTTTCTATTTAGAAATAACTGCTTTGGGCTATCGGTGGAGGATAGTCTTGATTGTTGTAGACAACGCATGATGATTGGACAAACTAAAACTAATCGATTGAGTATGCTATGGAACATAGCGATTGGAATAATACATTAACTTTATGTATTGAGTGATTGTATATGATCTATGTTTATATACATGTGTTGTATGGGAGGAGATAGGGGATGTACTCCACGGTTTAGGGGAAGATAGGGGATGGACCTCTAAACCGGATTTTGGGTGATATTGATACAGCACTACAATGTGTATCAAGTGTTGATTATGGAAGTTTTTAAATTGATTTGATATAGCACTAAAATGTATGTCGTTATCAATTGTGAAATATAGAAGTGTTTCTATGTTATGTTGATACAGCGCCAAAATGTGTATCTTCGGTAAAGTACGGAAGTGTTTTAAAGATGAGTTACATTCTCATTAAATTATTTGGCTAAGTGTTGAGCCTTGTTTTCAAACTCAAAGTTGAAAAGATGTGGAAAGTGAATTGTATTACGAAACTGTAATGTGACATTTGTCGGAATATGAGTGTTGACCATCTATCAACTGCTAATCTTTTAGTCATTGTTCATAGCTGGTTTAGTGTATTTCTACTGGGCTGTGGCTCACCCTATATGGGATATCATTTTCAGGTACAGGTAGCATGCCACCTCCAAGGACATAGCTTGGGAGGCTAGGGGCGGACAGACTTTTGTTGTCTTACTTTCTTTTGATGTATTACATGTAAATTCAAGCCTAGGGCTTAATGTGTAATTGAGTTAGTATTCTCTTTTTGTAACCAAGTGTTAACTTGGAAAGCTGTAAGCCCGTAGGGCACTTGCTTTTGTTGTTAACATGTAATACTTTTTGTAATGAATTACTCTGATAAATAGAAGGATGTTGATCTTTTATATATCAATGCATGTCAATGTTGTTGGGTTTAATGTTGTTATTTTGAGGGCGTTACAGTTCATTTTTGTCACGACCCAAACCCACTCCTATAGGTTTAGCATCGTAACCGGCCAGTAATCCTTGGATTACCGAAGGCCTCTGTATGGATTAACATAAGATAAGGGGCTAGCGGAAGCAGATACATAAACATAGTTGTCCAATGAGCTGTGTTGACTTACATGAAACAGAATATTTTAAAAACTTTGTACATTACCATAAGTCAACCATACATTATATTATACCACACACATTACAGTATCTTAAGTACAGCCAACATAATTAGATTAAGTCTCATACATATACAGAATTAATCAGAACTTGAACCCAAGACACTTCAGGGAACCTCCTCGTGAGGCACAATGGTTGGCTGACAACAGAACACAGTCCCCTTACAAAAACCTTTGGGCTCGAACTCCAGAATGCTCACCTGTATACATATATTTACAAACAGTGAGCTAAAGCCCAGTGAATAACATTAAGGTAGGGGTTAGTGAACGAATTCCAAACATTTTGTACGTACATAACAGATCATAGCATAACCATAGTCATCTCATATCAGAACATAATAATGGCGTATCCCATAGAACATATCGAACATAACACATAACGTCTTCCGACTAGAGTAACCGGTCCCGGACACCGATTAAACGCATATCACCACAATGAAGTGGCTAACGAGATCTCGTAAATGTCATGGACCCGTATTTTCATGCCGTCCCCCATGACTTGGGACTATCTATGGATGCCATAATAGATTTCAAACTTGGAATGTTCGTTCACAGAAGCATATATCATTTCAGAAAACATAACATATCGTATCTCGTTTGGAACATAATTTCATATAAACGTATCTTTACGATAACGTTACTCATAGTAGTTCTGTAGGTGGTCAATCAAATCTCGGATGTTGACCTACAATCACAAAAGCACATAACACAACGTATCTTATCATTACACATTCAAGTGGCCAACACGGCTTAGCTTACATTACGTTGGTTCATGTTCATTCTTATCGCATGGCTTAGAACACACACACACCCTTGCATTCTCTTAACTTAACACATTCATTCATTAGTGTGTTTCTAACCCATAACCTCATTACCATAGCTTAATTAAGGCTTAGGAATGCCTAAGATACAATGAGGATGCCAAAACATGCCTTGGAACACTTAGACAAATTTCTGAAAAATTAGGTCCTCGCTCGAGCGCAGGTTTCCTCGCTCAAGCGGACATGCAGAAATGGAACTCCGCTCGAGCGTAGACTTACTCGCTCGAGCGTACATGCAAAATGTGAATGGTCGCTCGAGCGCACATTCCCTCGCTCGAGCGATCTGCAAAAGACATGAAAACTTCTGGGAGCTTGCAATTCACGCTCGAGCTAACTCTTGGTCGCTCGAGCGGAGTGCACGCTCGCAGAGTGGTCGCTCGAGCGAGAACTCTTTTGCTCAAGCGTAAATGCAATTTCTGGAATTTCCAGATTGCATCTCCAAGTTCAAAACTCGAGTTTAACCAACCAAAATACCTCTCTTGGGCCCCAAAACTTGGAATAACAAAGTAAGTTTGTAAAACATGAAGAATTATGGATCATTTCATAAAATTATGGCCCAAGGGTTTGTTAAAAACTCACATTTTCAACTTAAATAATGAAGAATGTTTATAAACACAACATGCAAGGATTTCTTTGAATTCAAACCCTCCAAAACATAATTAAACTTGATAATTTGATGGAAAACAAGATGAATTCATGGATTAAAGCAATAATATGGACATGCATGCAAGAATCTCCATGAAAACAACTTGAACTTCATGATATGCACATGCATGCATGATTTAAGCTCACTATTCAACTCCTACAACCTAAATCTTGACTTTAAACCTCAAATCTTCATGAATCATGCAAGATAACACTGAAATACATAAACCAAAGGAGGAATAATCTACCTTAGGCCTTCAATTCAAGTATAGGAGCTCAAATAAGCAACCCCCCTCTCCAATTCTTCAAGAATACAAGTCAATCTCCTAGTTGAAACCCCATTTCCCCCATCTCTCTCTTTCTAGTCGATTTTGCTCAAGAATGAGCTGATGAAATGATGTGAATTAAGGCTCAAAATCTTTTATGAAGTGGCCACTACGTGGCAAAACGGTAAATAAAGCCAACTCTTGTAATTTAGCTTCATTTAATCCAATTTAATCATACCAAATCAATTTCAAATTAAATCCACCATAAAATCACATTAATTTTAGTGATCATAAAACATTAATCAACTTCTAGTTCGGCCGCCGATAATGCCTTCAATTTACAGTTTAAACCATAAAACATGAACAGATAATTTAACGGTCAACAGATAGACAGCCAGATATTATGCAATTAACACATTAATCCCGTTATTCATTTTATCCACTTGATTAACTTCCTTAATTACTTATTAGTGGCTAGTTACGGATTGGGGTTATTATAATTTTACTGCAACAAAAAACAAACAGAGAATGCACAAGGTATTCTCAAGGGTTGTCTGTACGACTCACCCTTCCTTATTATTTGAACAGCTCAAAGGAGTAGTAAACTTGGTTCACAAACCATCAATGGATGTAATTTCATTGCATGATGGTCTATGAACCAAATGGTGCAAGTTCAATAAATGCAATAAAACAAGACTCCCAAAACCACCTCCCTATCATGAAAGATCAAGGAAAGTAGTTGATAATGAATCTTGAACCGTTTTCATCACTAATGAGTATGAAATGACTCAAGACTCAAGGGTTCAATTAACGTCTGATTGAACCCAAACAAGTTATTCACTTGCACCTTTTTTAGCACCAATTTTATCACTTCATTTTAGATTATCATCCATTCTTCAATCAATTGAGTCCAAAAGGTGAATTTAAGTCCTCTAATGGAAAGAAGCATTAAACCAAGAGTTGTTTTAGGCATGAGAGAAGCTTCAAGTCGTTAGTAATGAACCCCCAAAGGAATTAAACCATTAAGCACAAGACCTCAATCTCATGCTTTAACAAACAAGTAGTTTGAAACCACTTTCAAAGCAAAATAAAAGCCAAGAAATGAAAGAGGTTGCAGAGGTGATTAATGGTGATCACAAGTATGGAAAGCCATAAATAAATGCAATCAACTCAAACAAGATGCTATCTATGGCCTAGAACACCAAACTTATGAGGACAATAACACTACAAGCATGCAAAACAAAGCTCAAATGCAACTATCAACCAAAAACAGTGCTAAAATAGTCTAAAATAAGTCTTAAAACATGCTGGAATTAAGACAAAAATAGCTAGATTAATATGCTAAAACATAGCACAAGTTAGGCTAGTAAATAAAATACAAGGAGGAGAGGCTAACCCCTCCAAATTTGGACTTTAAAATATGATTTTAGCCACTGAAATAACTCTGAAAATCAGTGTTAAAAAGCTCAAAAAGAGTTGACAACAAAGTGGGAAACACAAGGGCAAAGGCCTTAGAAGCAAGGTGTAAAGAAGGGCTATCAACCCTTCTACCTTTAATGGCCTTAAACCACAAATTTCAGTCCAAAAATACAGATTTTAAATAGTCTAAAACACAGTAGAAAAGATGAAAAACAAGTGGTGTAAAGATGGTACAAAGGCAAGAGAATGTATACCTCTTGAAGAGGAATGAACCCTTAAGTCATAAACCACTAATTCCACACTCTCAAGTGTTTCAAGAGCTCAAATTCAAGCCCAAATCACCTCAGCAAGAAGCTCTCTAGGTTTGGTTTAGAGTGTTTGGGCAAAGGCTATTCGAGTTACAAAAGAGAGAGAGAATATTTTTCAAGATTATTTCCTCACTCCTAAATGTTTCTAACCTTGAAAATAAGAAGAGAGGTCCTCTATATAAGAAAAACAGTCCTTCAGTCGAAAATATCTATATAGGGAGAGCTGGAGCATTTGGAGGACAGCTAGAAAAAATATCTGGGCTTTACACCAGTGGCCGGTCGGCCAAAAGTGGTGGCCGACTAGCCAGAAATGGTGGTTGTCGGCCACCTGCCGACCACAAAAAAATCTGCTTCCAAGCCTGACTTCGAATGGGGATATCTCCTTCATCCGTACTCGACTTTAGGTCATTCTTGAGTCTAAATTGAAGCTCCAAAAGTCCACTTTTCAATGATGGTAGCCTCATAACTAAAGTCTAAAGGTAAAAAAAGATATGCCTGATTTAGTGAAGACTCCTCAATTCTTTCTTAACGGTTTGATGCTCAATTTCTTCCCCAACTAGTTTTCTTCCCTCCCCTTTTATTTTTTTCAACTCCAAACCTCTAAATAAGATGTTTTCAAAGATTTTTTCAAAGAGTTCACCTCCCCTTCATTTATCTCCACTTTGTCCTTACTCGATTTACCAAAAAGTGCAATATTTTAAACGAAATGTGAGTCTCGGAACATCGTAGAAACATTTTCAAAAATATTTTGAAAGATAGGGTTTTAAGGTCTGAAATAGTTTGGTCAAAATAGTTTTGGACCAAAATGGGCTGTAAGGTTGGGATTTAGAAGCTCTTCTTACTGAAGAAATCGAACATTTGCACAGCATAACTTTCATCATCGAGTAATCAATCAGTGGCGCCCAAGTCTTAAGAGCGGTCAAAAGTGGGGTGTTTACATTATGTTCCTTTAATTTCTAAGAATTTAGTTTCCTTATCCAAATTAGATCACGTTGGATATTCAGTTTTATTTAGTTCTGAAAAACTCAATTTAATGTTTAATTCAATAATGATTGGTTCTGATAATTTATGTAATGGTTTACCTTAAATCATGAGTTTGCACAATCATTAGTAACTCTACATTCGAATATTAGTTTAAAACGTGGTCTAATTAATTAAAAATCTTCAATCTTGTGGCATAGATGGTTAGGGCATATCTCTAGAAATATAATTGAAAAATTGGTAAAGAATGAGATTTTGGAAAACTTAGACTTCACTGATTTTGAGATATGTGTGGATTGTATCAAAGAAAAGCAAACCAAACACACCAAGAAAGATGCCACAAGAAGTAATGAGCTTCTTGAGATAATTCATACAGATATTTGCCAGCCACTCAACATCCCATGTCTTGGTGGTGAAAAATATTTCATCACATTTATAGATGATTTCTTACGTTAAGGATATGTGTATCTAATTCATGAAAAGTCTCAAGTTGTTGACGTCTTTAAGGTGTATATAACTGAAGTTGAGAGACAATTAGATAGAAAGGTTAAAAAAGTGAGATCAAACAGGAGTGGTGAATATTATGGTAAATATGATGAGTCAAGCCAAAATCCTGACCCATTTGCCAAATTCTTAGAAAAGAAAGGCATTCGTGCTCAATATACAATGCCTGGTACGCCACAGCATAATGGAGTTGCTGAAAGGTGTAATTGTACACTTAAAGATATGGTTAGGAGTATGTTAAGTTACTCAATTGTATCCATTTCACTGTGGGGTGAAGTTTTAAAGACCGCAAGGTATATGTTAAATAGGGTTCCTAGTAAGGCGGTCCCAACAACTCCTTTTGAGTTATGGACTAGTAGGAAACCTAGTTTGAGACACTTACATATTTGGGGTTGTCTAGCAGAGGCAAGAATCTTCAACCCACAAGAGAAAAAAGTTGGACTCAAGAACAATATCTGGATATTTCATTGGTTATCCAGACAAGTCTAAAGGGTACAAATTTTATTGTCCTAATTACAATACGAGGATAGTGGAGATTGGTAATACTAGATTCCTATGTGAAATTAGTGGGAGTGAGAAAATACGAGTAGTGAATTTCGAGGGAATTAGGGTGGATGTGCCGACATTTGACCCTTATCGAAAAATTGTTGTTCTTCAAACTATTCCACAGGCTGAGGAAAACGAATAACATAATGAAAATCCTTCGCCACCTTATGTTTCACCACTTCATGAAGATACCACCTTTGAAAATATTGTAGAACCACCACAACCGGCAGTTCTAAGAAGATCTCCGAGGGAAAAAAAAGCCTGCCACTCCAGATGATTACATGGTGTATCTACAAGAATCTAATTTTGATATTGGGATTAACAAAGATCCAGTCTCATTTTCACAAGTCATGAATAATGATGATTCTACTAAATAGGTCAATGCTATAAATGAAAAGTTAAAATCCATGGAACAGAATGGTGTTTGGGATCTCGTTGAATTGCCTAATAATTGTAAAAAAGTCAGGTGTAAAGGGGTCTTCAAGACCAAGCACGACGCAAAAGGCAATATTGAACGATTTAAATCCAGACTTGTTGCTAAGGGTTTTACTCAAAAAGAAAGTATAGAAGGTTATGAGATATTTTCAGGGAACAAAGGACTATATGTTCATCTATAGGAGATCAGAACACTTAGAAGTGACCAGATACTTAGACTCAGATTTTGTTGGTTGCCTTGATAGTAGAAAATCTACATCAGGTTTTGTTTTTCTATTAGCTAGTGGAGCAATTTCATGGAAGAGTGTGAAGCAGTCCACTATTTCTTCATCTACTATAGAGGCTAAGTTTGTGGCATGCTTTGAGGCTACAAATCATGCTTTATGGTTGTGAAATTTCATCTCAGGATTTGGTGTTGTTGACTCAATTGCCAAGCCGTTGAAGATATATTGTGACAATACCACAACAGTTTTCTTCTCTAAAAATGGAAAGTACTCCAGTGGTTCCAAACACATGGAAGTAAAGTACTTAATTGTTAGAGAAAGAGTCCAAAAATAACAAGTGTTAATTAAAAACTTAAACACCTCTCTTATGATTGCCAATCCATTCACAAAGGGATTGCCACCAAAGACATACAAAGAGTATGTTATTAGGATGGGTCTTTTAAGCAACCCATGATGTGTATGGTTAATCTTGAGTGCTTATTTTTATTTGACACTATTTGCGCAATAATAATTTTGTTTCTATTTTCATGTTTCTAAAAGTGTGTATACACATTAATTTGAATATTGATAAACAGGAAATGTCTTAACAAGGCAAATTACAAGGGCCTTTCAGGCAAATAATTACATATCCCGATAATGGATTGGATTAGTGAAGCTTATCGATGGTGTGATGCATAGAAGGAAATATGACATAAAATGTTATATAACCGCTATGACTCACATTGGTGATCTGAAATAATTACAGTATTACTTGGCTATTTTTTAAAAAATTCATGATCATGTGTCAAAGTTTTTAGTGTGGAATCCAATGAGCCATTTTTTTATTTATTTTATAAATTACATATTTTTTGAAAAACTCATAATTGCATCATAATCGGCTTAATGGGCCAAGTGGAAGAATGTTGGATTTATTTTCTAGTGTGGCCCAATAGCCTACATATTTTTTATATGCTTTGGTTTTATTTAGACTCCATAATTAGATAAAGCCAATATTTGAGATAAAATTCAGTAATTAGAATTTTAATATAATTACTCTTCTAAGATAAGAAAGAAATCTTGATGGATAGGAATTCTTCTGATAGAGTTTATCTGACCCTCTTTTCTCTTCTATATAAGGATGGGTGACTCCCCTTACATAATATGAGTATTTTTCCATCACTCTAAGTTTTATAATCATCCTAATTAAGAGAGACAGAGATAAGAAAGTGAGTCAAGAATTCAAGGTTTTATTAGGGGTATTTTCTCAACTTCTCTAATTCAATGGCTGACAAAGGTATATTCGTTTTATTCTTGAGTTGTATTGAATTTAAGACCCTGTAAGGTTTAATTCTGCTTTATTATTATGGTCACATGTACATTGATTTCTTACAGGGAGTATTCGGTTAAGTCTGGGTACATACAAGCATTGATCAGATATTACCCCTTCATTAGGAGGAATGTGCCTCAGCACTAAGTGCGGAAGAAATTGTAGCAACTCGAAATTCCTCCTAAGTAGACTTAATTTATTTGGAAGTGCCTTCATTGTATTTTACCAGTTCAGTGGGAATTAAAAAAGAGAGGTATGGTGGTTGATCTAGCATGTGCAAGGTGTCATAATAGGGAAGAAACTTTGGAACATGTGTTCTTTGATTGTCCAATCTCGCAAAGGGTGTGGAGGGGATCTGCATTAAGTCTCGACTTTAGCATTGGAATGCCAGTATCTTTCTTTGTGTGGTTTAGAAATTGGATAGAGCAAGTTAAAGATGAGGAGATTATTATTCAGTCAGTGGCTATTTTATGGGGAATACGGTTACAACGTAATAGCTTTGCTTTTAATCACAATGCGGTGTCTGTTGAAGGCATGATTGCAGCAGCAAATGAATTTTTCATAATAGCTATGCGTTGTGTTAATTCATGTTCACATGCACACAAAGATAATTTCCTTGAGGCACCCCAATCCCAATCTCACCTGTGTGTTTTGCAGCAATCGGAAGGCCAAGTTGGATCCTCAAAAAGTTGGACTTTTCTTATTCATTAACATCCGCCAGTGGCTCAAAGTGCAGAGGCAACTTATTCATTAACATCTCCTTTGGTAGTTGAAGCTAAAGCATGTTTGGAAGCTATCGGATGGGAAGCGAGCAAAGGTTTACCGAGGATTACTCTAAAAACAGATTGTCAAATTCTAGCAATGATGCTTCAAAAAAAGAAATGTAGCAGATTGGCATGTTACTCCTATAATTAATAATGTTTTATATTTTGCTAAGTTTTTTCATTTTCTTAGTAGTATATCATTAATCTTCAATTTTTAATTTTAAAATTTAAAATTTTAAAAGAGTTTTCAAGATGCAATGGGTTGACAAGTCAAAAAAGTTGAACATAAAGCTCACCTAATATGTGCCTTCCTTTGATTAATTATTTTAAGGATCTTTGGATATTAATTAAAATAATTATTAAGATTAAATTACACTGACGTCTTCTTTGTATTTTTTTGACTAATATATTCCACTCTCTATAATTTGGAAAGATAATTTATTTGTTGCAGATTTTATTTGGATAATTTATTTGTTGTTGAATTTATTTTACATTCTACGTATATTCGTCTAATAAATGTTATGTATATGGTAAGATTTATTATATTTAAAAAATAATAAAATTTATTACACTACATAGAAAAACATGGATATTTAGTCTAACGTCCCTTTCTAACTTTTAGTAATAAGAGAGGTCCATAAATTTTTTTTTTAATAGCCTAAGGTCCCTTACCCATACCCACTATCTCATTCTCTCTTCCTCTCTCTTCCAACTTTTACTGTGTGGATTCAGCATGGTTGCTCTCGCTGAGAGTCAAATACTTGAAGCTCTCGGTTTTTACAACTATGACGGTGTTCATGTTCGATGATTTGTCGATCTTCGCTGGCAGACACTCGTACATGTCCGATTTGAGGCTTCATATTGTGCCAAATAGGCGGTTGATGGAAGCTGATCTGGACAGTTTGGCAGCAGCAACGATGTTGCCGACGATGGAAAAGGTTAGACAAAATTAGAATATATGATTGCATAAAAAATTTCAATTAAGCTAATAGGGTTTTCATAAGAAGAAAAAAAAAATGTGGGTTTGAGAGAAACTGGACTAGCATGGAGAGAACAAGAAGAAGATCCAAGAAAAAAAAAAACTAAACCCAATTAAAACAAAATATTTGAAAGCAAAATCAACAGTTAGATAAAGAGAAGAATGAGTAAAATACTGGAATTAGATAAGGATTTGAGCTATAAAATATTAGAAAAAATCAAATATCAAAGAAAGCTCATATATATTGAATATTCTTTGCTTGGAGTCACCTTTCAGTGAGAAAATTGGAAATGGTTAAAGGCGAGATGCATTGAACACTATGATGACTTCTTTTTTTATCTATATATTTCAATTATGGTCAATAGTTTACTAGCCTATTGAGTGTGCCCTGGAGCTTACTGTAGTTGCCATTCTTTGAGTAGAGGGAGAGAGAGAGAAATTTTAATTTAGAAAAATTTTAAAACACATGGAAAATTTGTGTTTTGAAATTTTTTTGTTTAAAATTTCTCTGATTTTAAAACACAGAAATTTCAAAACACATATTTGCATCACTTGTTGAATTACTTCCTTTATAGAGGGAAGAATTAAAGGGTTGATAAGAAACTATTTCATTTTTTTTCTTCTCTCTTCTTTGTATAATACGCAAAGAAATTTCTTCAAACCAAAGAAATTTCCAAAATGCAGAGAAAATAAAAAAAAATTCTCTAAATTTCTTTGAGTTAGGTGAAATTTTTCTTAGTCGAAATTTCTTTGAATTTCTCTGAGTTTGGCCAAAATTTTTCTAAGTTGGGCGAAATTTCTCGAGTTGGGTCAAAATTTCTTTAAGTATGAGCCAAAATTTTGATTGATTTTCTTTGACATCTGAATTTTACTGGTTAGTTGTGTCATTGTGTGTAATTTTCCTCTTGAGATGAATTTTCTCCGGCATCACAATTTTCTCTATACACATTGAATTTACTTTACTCTATGCGCCTTGCTTGATTTTTTATGGCTAATTGTCTCTTTGATTTTCTCTGGTATTTTAATTTTCTCTGATCACATTAAACTCCCATTAATTTGTGTTGTTTGTTTGATTTTTACTGGTTAGATGTTCCTTGAGTTGAATTTTCTTTGCCATTTGAATTTTTCCTGAAAACATTAAACTCTCACTAATTTAGGTTACTTGTTTGATTTCACTGATTAATTGTCTTCTTGTGTGTAATTTTTCATTTGAGATGGATTTATCTGGCATTAAGATATCCCATTTAGATTAATTTTCTCTGAATACAATGGACTCTCTTTCTCTCTATGCCTTGTTGGATTTTCTCTGGCTAGTTGTCTATTTGATTTTCTCTCAAATTTTTTCTAGCATTTGAATTTTTCCTACCCACATTAAGCTCCCATTAATTTATGTTGCTTGTTTGATTTTCACTGGATTTCTAATTTTGAATTTTATTTTTGATCTTTTAGGATGTGTAGTATTTGCTGTTTTTTAAACTGTAATTAAATTTTGTATTTTAAATTCTTTGATGAACTTAGCATGGTGTTTTCTTGTAAAAATTATAGAAAAATTGATTTGTGAGTAACTCAATTGTCTCTGATTTATTCAAAGCACGGAGAAAATTATGAGCAAATCAGACAAAATTGGTCAAAACACAAAGAAATTTGTGAGCAAACTAGAGAAATTTCAAACAAATTTTTCTTTGTTTCAAAATTTCTCTGAATTGAAATTTCTCTACTTTGAAATTTCTTTGGATCGAAATCTCTCTACTTCGAAATTTCTCTGTAAAAATTTAAGAGACCGCAACTACTATAAAAATATTTCATGTTCTTTATATTATAAAATTTTAATATAAGGGACCTTAAAAAAAATTTCCTGAAAACAAATAGGAAGAGAAGAATTACTTTAAAATATTTGGGTGATATATAAGAGTTCTTTTTTGAAAATTACATTTCGTGAGATTTCGATTGCATAATGAATATCCCCACATTAAGCTGTCATTACTTATGAGCTTTAAAAAATACTACCAAAATTAATTAATAAATACATTGTTTGACAAAATTGTCGATGAGATTTAGAGGGTAATTTTACCAATTATTAACACCAGATAATGAGGGTAGAATTAAGATTTCACTTCTTATGTTTTAATAAATAAATAGTTTTTCTACGCACAGAATTGGGCATAAGCCTCTCACCTAAGCTGGACCTCAATTATGTGCACTTAAAACTTTTTATAAATAAATTACAGTTTCTTCCTTTATGGGATGCTGAGAATCGAAACTAGACGGTAAAATTAAAGGATTAATACTTAAATTCAATTATGCTTAATCTAAAGGGATAGTTACAGGTCGGTTCTATAGACCATAATTATTTATCAAAAAGTCCCGCTTCAATTTTTAATAGTAAATTTATCACTTTAAAAATATTTTTAAACGATACAATTCAATTACTTAAACTTCCCAGATTATATTTTAACAAAACCAACGCAAATAAATTAAAAATAGATCAAAACTCAAAATCACAAGTTAAAATATCTCAATCATTTATCACTTTGATAATTTTCTCAATATCATTACTAGTACTAAATGATCATTCTATAAATACAAAACATATATCTCAAAATTTTCAAAATTTTCTTATTATCCAAATAAGGGACAAATATGTTTTAAGAAAAAAAAACACTGCGACTTATGAGTACATAAGTCCCTAATCTCTAAATAGGTTGTGTGTCTTACTGGGCTGTGCAAATTTCTAACCCAACCCAACCCAACCCAAATTGGATAACAAAGGAACGTTGGTAATTGGGTTCCACCAGTCCAAAGTCCAAACCAATAGTTACTTTTTGTAGGAATGAGCCCAAAGAAGTGATAAATAAAAATTAAGGAAAGTTACTAAAAAAATTTTGAGTTTGACGCTCGTAACAAAATGAATTTTTAATTTTTAATTTTGATAATATAAATCTTAATTTTTTAATTTGTGTTTAATTCAAGCTGTTTGTTTATTTTCCACAAGTAAAATTGATCCCAAAAAAATGATATTTTAGACATTTTTTGTACAATTTGATTACTAAAGGCACTAAATAAGAAAAAATAATAATAAATATACAATAAAACTGACAATTTTGGCTTAATCATATTAACGTCAATTTTAATAAAATTAATTAGACCAAAACTAATGCATATAGTATAAAGACACAAAGATAAATAAGAGAAAAAAAAAAATTATATTTCAATGTAAAAGTAACGATACCACAAATTATTGATGAAAATATGACTAAACATTTTATAAATTATACCTTTAAGGACACCTGATACAATTATGCCAAAACTATAAATCCTATTGTATTTTTTTCAATTTTCAAGAGAAGTCTGTGTATTTTATTTTGTTTTAATATTGTAGACAATTTTGTGGACCGACATTTGAAAAGCCTCTCTCTCTAAATTCAGAGAATCTCTATCTAAGCCTCCCTCCTTAAATCTTCTGCTGGGTGTGCCGCCGAGGGTGGGGAGGGGTTTTGACGTCGACCTCTTCTCTTCTTCTTGCACCTGTTTTTTCTCTTTTTCTTTTTACTTAATATTATTAAAAGCTTGTCTTTTCAATGTTTTCGACGCCACCACCACTACACTGCCACCAGATTTGCCACCTTCCTATAATATTATTAATATTATTGTTTGAATTGCATGAAACTTAAAAGAAAATTCTCTTATTTTGTCTAAAGAGTCGTGCTACAGGCCTCGAATATTGAGGCACGAATTTACTTCGAATTTATTTAACCGGTTGTCTAATAAAGAGGCTGACAGCCGCGGTCAACAAAGTGACAGCCGCGGTAGACAAGTGCTTCACGTGGTCGTCCGGATGATTGTCCGGCCGGTCTTTCGGTGATCACAAATTCACGCCATTCGCGCTTGAAGCTCTCAAGACCTGAAGCATTAGTGTGGTCTAAATTAGCGTTACCCGGATATAGGAAGTGTTTATTTAAACAAAGTGGATTTGTTAGAAATGATACATCGTGTTTTCTAGAAAATCAATCCATCTCATAGATTGTACTTCATTGAATTTTTTTTTACTTTTCTCTTCTCTCTTTCCTATACTTTCCAATACTCTCCACGCAACCAAAATGTCCCCTTTATAACCACTTGCACTATAATGTGCGTCTAAATGTATTCTGTCACTCATATGAAAGCTATAGCTTTCATCTTATTTGTTCATTTTTAACATTGGTATACTTTAACCGAATCAATAAATAATATATTTTGGTTTAAGAATTTTAAATATAATCTTCAAAATTGTTCAAAAAATTATATATATATATATATATGAATACTTTTTTGAGATGCCTGAAATAATAAACAAAAAGAAATAAATTACAAATACATCTCTTAAGATTTGTTTAAAATACGAATTGTCTCTGTGGTTTGAAAGATTACAAATATCTCCTTATCAAAAAAATTTATTTAACAGAATCAACTAAAAAAATAAAATTTCTAACTACTCTCTTATACAATGACAAAATTACTTGAATTATTAATTGATAACAATTTTTAATGATTTATTAATAAAATGGATCATTTGTTATGAAATTGAATACTTTAAGGGGCGAAATGCAATTTTTAAAATCACAATAGGCAAATCGTGTTTGAAACAAATCTTAAAAAGTGTATTTGTAATTTATCTTAAAAATTGATAAACAATTTGGGATAGAGAGAGTATTATAAAATTACCTCAAGAAATATAGAAACGGCTTTGGTTGGTAGCTCAAAAATTAGTGGCCCTAATGGCCCTAATTTCCATATAAAGTAAAAAAAAAAAACAACAAAGTAAAAAAAAAAAAGAAAAAAAAAACAGACTTACCCAAAAAGGAAATTAGGGCCATTAGGGCCACTGTTTTTAGGGCCACAAAACATTTTTCATATAGAAAATGTATTATGCAATGGGTATATAATTATCATGTGACCCAGGCCGTATTTGGGAAGTTGGCTATTATAGTAGGCTATTTTAGTTTTTGACTATTTTAGTAGGTTAAAATATTTGTATTTGGGAAGAGAGTTGAATTTTTTGTAATTAGATGTGATGTTTGTGAAAGAAAAAGTGAAATGATTATGGGTTTAATGTGACATTTTGTCTTATTGATTATTTTAGTCTATTTTATCTTTTTGCGAATTTTAGCCCAAAAAAAGCCAAACCTTGGCTTCCCAAACAGGGCCCCAATTGATATAGGATATAAGTTTGCTTTATAGTCCCAATATAAGGGTGGACCCTATCTCATAAAATAAAATAAAAAACTTTACACAAATGTTGAAAATAAAAAGATAAAATTTATGGATAAATGACACTCACCTTCTCTGAAATTTGAAAAATATACAATTAAGTTTATAATTTTGACATAATTATATTGACTATTTTTTAGTATGGTTAAAGTGATTACAACAAATGCAGATAAAATGTAAACACTAAAATAAATAAAAATAAATATATATTTTAGATGAAAAAAGATGACAATATCGTTTTTTAATTCATACGACTAACGAATTATTAATGAAAAATACCTAATTATTATGTGAACTAAATTCTTTTTGAAAAAAATTAGGGTAAATTACACTTTACCCCTTTATGTTTAATCACTTTTTCACTTAAATTTTTTTTTTCTCACTTTGGCCCTTCATGTTTTAAAATTTTCTCAATTTACTCCTAAAACTAATTTTTATTAAAAATTAGATAAAAAATAACACATTAACAGTCACATGGTATAAAATATTTTGTTATATGTAATTCATATTTTTAACGTAAACTTAAATTCTAATATAATAATATATTTTTTATGTTATGTGACAGTTATTATGGTATTTTCTGTTCAAATTTAAACAGAAATTAGTTTTAGGAATAAATTGAGAAAAATTTAAAACAATATAATTTATTCAAAAAATTAATATAATTATATAAAAAAATGAGATTGATTTCATTTTTTTAAAATTTCAGGAGCGTGAGTATAATTTATGCAAACTTTAACCATAGTTGCACCAAATTGCCAATGTCTATGATTTGTGATAT
Organism: Camellia granthamiana; assembly: GCA_036172215.1. NCBI lineage: Eukaryota > Viridiplantae > Streptophyta > Magnoliopsida > Ericales > Theaceae > Camellia > Camellia granthamiana. The sequence continues at coordinate 43,775,071 of CM069912.1, read as the reverse complement.
GCTTTCATTAGTGTGAAGGAATGCTCAAAACATTACCAAATTATTTTTTCATCTTTAGGCCCGGTTTGTTTTTAGATGTAGGATCTTGAGACTGGACTATTAGTATGTTGAGATTATTAATATCATGTTTTGTTTTTGAAGTGAAACTTAGAATTGGTAGTCCCTTCGGACTAACACGGGAGATTAGCAAAGACATTCAAAGATTGGGTTTCAAATTAGCGAGGCGATTAATTAGCTTGAAAAAAAGCTCATTTTGCCCATGTTGTGTGGGTTTTTTTTTTTTTTTTTTTTTCTTATATATATAAAACAATATTAAAATAATTTAGTAAAAAAAATATTTATAAAATATAATTTTTAATATTAAAATATATCAAAAACAGCAAAGGATATTTATTGTAATTCATATAGTTACTCCCCTCATTGAAATATATCACAAACAACACAATTTTTTTTAATCCCCCCTTAACAATTTTCTCACTAATAATCTCCACGTTAACAATCTCATCTAATCTAACTTTCAAAACAAACGTGCCCTTAGTATTGGTCAAAGGTTGCATCACGGTTAAAGGCAGGCAGTCCCATTTAATTCAATGATAGTTATGAAAAATCTACCAGTGGAGGCTGGCTTTCATAATTTATTAGGGCTGGTTTCAAACAAATTATTTTAATAATTTTTTGGTATTAAATTTTTTGACTTAATGCTATGTTATGTGTATAGGGAAAAAAATAGGGAGAGGCTTCTCTAGAGGGGAAACAATATTCATTTTATTTAATTATGTGGGTGAATTATTCATATAAAAAATTTAATTAATTTAATAATTAAAATTATGTATTTGGTTGATATTTGCTTGCAAGATCATAATAAATTTAAAAATAGATTATTCATTTTTTTTTAGACATATTTGATAAAATCATTAAGTTACAATTATCAAATTAATTTGATTGTTTTCATGGATGATCTATACGCATAGTCAAAGAAAATTAATTGCTCAAATTATCAAAAGTGGGTTTGTGGTAGGTCTCATGGGTCCCAATAGCTCCTCCAATCCACAAAGTGGACTGGAAAGAAACTACTCCAAAGAATATATCTATCTATCTATCTATAATATTATAAAAAGAAACCTAGAGTTGATGTAATGTCTCAATTTTGGATTTTTTTCTTCTCAACTTTTGAATTTTCTAAATTCATTTCAATTTTCAAATTATGAAGTGTTTCAAAAATAGGGAGAATTTCAAAAAAAGTCGAGAGTGAAAAAAAAAAACCCCAATTAATGAAAGTATAAGATTTATTTGCATAATTAAATACATAAATCATTTATACCTTCATTATTTTATAATTATTTTTTTACTATCCACTTTTTTGATATTCTCCTGAAAATATTGATAGATAGTCCAAATTTTATTGTGAGTGTAGTTAGGACTAGGGACCATACCTAAAATATACCTAAATCACATTAGTTTTTTTTAATATAATATTTTTTCTTGCACATAACTTTTACCTAGTTTATTTACACTATTGGCACCATATCAACTTGGGGAGGAACCAAAAACACGATTTAGAACATTTTTAAGAGGCTCTTTAAATGAGATTTGTTAGTTGTTATAATTAATATTATTATATTTTAATCACTGCAATGGATTAGCTATTACAATAATTATTTTAATAAAGTTCTTCAAGACGAATTATATTTAAAGAGCCTTGGCTCTTTAAACAGTTTATGTGTATAAATAGATAATATAAAGAGTAGTGAAATAGGCAAAATAAAAAATGACCTTTTTTATATTTGAGTTAGTAAAAAATGAATAGTATGATAATTTTTTAATGATAAATTATATTTTGCCCTTTAAAGTTTATGATTTATTTACTTTGGCACTTCAAATACTTTTTTCTCACTTTGACTGTTGACATTTGTAATTTTTCTTAATTTACTTTTAAAAATAAATTGCACTTTGCTCCTTAAATTTCACAATTTTTTTCTTTAGCCCTTAAAGTATTTTTTTTTTCTCTTCCACTTTAGACTCTAAATTTTGTGATTTGACTTTTTCAAAACCAACTTTTGTCCAATTTTGGATAGAAAAATGTCGCTTTAGTAGTTAAGTGGTATAACAATACATTAAATTAAAATTTCAAAATCCTTAAAATTTGAGTAAATTGGTAGAATAAAAAGTGGGGATTAGAATTTGAATTTTATTTGTGGAGTTTGATTAGCCTAAAGCCATAGGCTACTTAGTTAAAAAGTCCAAAAAAATAAAAAAAAATGGCAAATTTTTTTTAAAAAATCATATAAAAAGTTAAATATTTCTTCTCATTCTCTTTATTTTTGTATGTTTTTAAGTAAAAAGTTTAGTCATTCCTAAACATTTTAATTTATTTTACTTCATATTTTAATTAAAAAATCACTTCTCAAATAAATCATAAATGTCTGCATATGTGTTATTTGTAAACATGTTCCTGTAATTTTTCCTTATATTTAATAAAAATAAATAAAAATGATGAGAAATTATAAAAAAAAATTCTCAAAATTTAACCATTCTAACAAAATAAATCATGAATTTTTGATTTTATCAATTTAAATTAAATTTTTTGATTTGTTTTCAATCTAAACTATCAACCTATTTTTATTAAGTAAAATTGAAAGAAAATGATATTTTAACCATTAAACTCAATGTAGGTATACATAAAATGTCTAAAATATATTTTTTTCATTAAATTTAATGACTAAAATATTTTAATTTTGGTCAGTTTTGCTTAACGAAAATAGGTAAATTGCTTAGATTGAAAAATAAAAAATAAAAATTCATAATTTAATTGATAAAATTAAAAAATCAAAATTTATTTTCTTATATAGATCAAACTCTATTTTTTTTTTAAAAAAATTTCTCAAAAAATTATAGTATGAGCCCTTGATTAATAAAAAAAAGATACTTCGTGGGGGGTATCATAGCATCCGTAAGTCATGACCTCAGAGTAACCAATTACCAGTCAAGTTTAATTCAATTCAAAAAAGGAATCCACCACCCAAACAAATGAAGAAAGTACCTACCTCTAACAAAAGAAATAAGATTACAATCGAAATATAATACGGCCAGTTTTAACCAATTAAAAGAAATGCTAATTATGCCTTCAAGATTACAGTCTTATTCAGAAAGAAAGCACATTTCACCACCAACATCGGTGGTTCAAAAAATTTTAGTAACAAGATGTTGGGTAATGGTAAGTGGTATCAATAAATGTGCTTGGGTGAGTCTCACTTGGCTTTAGATGTGACAAGGCCAAGTGTTGCTCAATCTCATGGGTCACAAAAAGATGATCAGTAAACACACAGACATCCACCACCACACATGTTTAGAATTTTTTGGCTTCACGCTACGCGTTTTCAACACCGTCTTCTCGTCTTCTTGTCACTAAAGTTTATTTTATCAGCAATATTAGAAATGTAGAATTATTTATTTAGAATTTATTTAGAAATAATAGCATTTAAATTCTTTTTACTTGTAAATTTTATATTTTATTAATTTAATTTTCACTACACATATTCATTCTAAATAAATTCCAGGATCCTAAGAGGGAGATTTATGACTTAATAATGGGCCGAGCTAGTTTGGGCCGGAGTCCGGGATCTCTACTTGGTCAAGTGTTAGGTGCGCGCCAGATGGAAGATTCAATCTAGTCAGGTTGGGACAACTTTAAGCCACTAGCCCGGTGGAGTCGTGCGTGTCCTCAGAAGACTGGACGCAGCTGAGCGGAAGCTCGATTGTGATTGTGGAGCTCGGTTGAGCCTACGATCAGGAACCACCGACGAGACTAGACAGGTAGCACGGTCCTAAGATGAGGGCCTGGCACTACACTAAGCATAGCCCGGTGGGAAGTGCTACGTGGCGCATTGGTGCCGCGGGAAGAAGATTCCGTCGTCCGCGCGCGTCAATACCGTTTGGCGGTTTCGTCATTTGGTGTTTAGCTGTATTAGCGCTGACACGTAGGAGAACGTAAGAGGAGAGCAAGTCCACGCGTCTAGAGGGGAATGGATGTAGAGACACCGCAGAAACTATATAAACAGAGCTGCGCCTCCATACACAGGTCTGAAAAAATCTGGTGATCAAAGCTCACTTACTACTTTGTCTCCTCTCTCTCTCTCTCTCTTCCTCTTCTTCTCTAAAGGTGCTGACTTGACCGTCGGAGGGGTTTTTCAACAGCACACTCGCCGGGAAGCTCACTGTCGTTGTATTCTCAAGTTATCCGGAGCGAAGCGAAACTTGGACATGAGGAGTACGGACAGTGACGAATATTTGCTCTCCGTACAATTGGCGCCGTTTGTAGGAAGCTTTGACAGACAAAATCTTGTCCTTCAAGCTCGTCCGATCATCTTCCATGGCGAACAACGATGACATTCCGTTGTCCGCCATCGACGGCATTACTCCGGAGTCCGTCCGGAGGAGAGATGGTCCTCCTGCTATCCTGACTATGGTTGGCCTAGAAACTTCTTCTAGAGGGCTTCCCAGAGATGCGCGGGACAAGCACAAGAAGCAATGACCACTTGCAGAGCCCAGATGGGGTCTGTGATTCTGACCCCATCTATATTTGAATTGAAGAGATATCCAATCATAAAGTTGATAACCAGAAAATGTAAGTTAAAAGTATCATTCTCTCAATTTTGAGATAATCACCTTTCTTTCATCTTATTTAAAATATTTTTTCCAAATAAATTTTAAATATAAATTACATCTAACTGTCTACTGCAGACTTCCAAAATAAATATGTCTATATATATATAAAGTCCAATTGTGTAGAAGATAAGATCAACCTTAACCATTTCTTTTTGGGCAATCACATTAGTCAAGAACATCACATACATACACATCACAGTAACACTTTAGAACTACTAAATAATTTTTCACATTGAAATTCCCAATTGATTTGAAAATTTTTCTCAAATAAATCATTTGGTATTTCAAGAACGCTGAATAACAAATAGCATATGACAATTCTTTTGAAAATTAGTGATAAAGTAACATCAAAATGTTTGAAATCTTTATAAAAAAATCTCTTAATTTGACCAACAAAGGTGCGATATAAGATGTGTCAATTTTCACATACTTTATTCTAGTGATTTCTTGAGTTTAAATTGTAAGTCTCTAATATTTATTTAATTTTACATAGCTAGTTTTTGTTTTTGTTTTTTTTTTTTTTTTTTTATCTAGAAAAATCAATCTATTATTCAAATTTATTGTAGATATGTAGCTCATATTACACAAATTTAATTTAATTTCTATCACACAATAGTAAAAAAAAAATTAAAAAAAAATTGAGCAAAAGAATTTCTGTTATTTAATTGCATTTTTTTATTATTTAGATTTGAATTAATTGCATGCTATTTTTGAACCGACACGATCGGTTGAAATTGTCAACCCACCTATTTAATTTTTACCCGTTATTACAAGGCAGAAATGTGATTCTTATCAAATTGAAGGTTATTTGGAATAATACTTCACACATTTTTATCGCGTCACTTTTCCTTTTTTTTCAAAAATTAACACAAAAATAATGATTCAGAGTCTCATTCTTTTAGCTAATACAACATGAATTGAAACACCGCATGAATTTATTAACCATAATATAATTTTAGACAAATTATTAAAAAAAAAAATTTCATAATTTAATTTTTATAACAAAATAAATCTTAAATATTTTATTTTGTCAATGTAAATTCTAATTTTTTTGATTTATTTTCAATCTAAACCATCTACCTACTTTCATTAAGTAAAATTAACGGAAAAAATTATATTTTAATAATTAAACTCAATAAAAATAATTTTAATGACTAAAATATTCTTTTTTTGTTCGATTTTACTTTTAAATTGAAAATAAATCAAAAAATTTAAATTTAAATTAATAAAATTAAAAATTCATAATTATTTTATTATAAACGTCAAACTATGAGTTTTTTCCTATAATTTTCCTAGATCTACTGGGTGGCTGGCTGGGGTTGCAACTCTTTGTCATATTTTAGTCAACATCTTCTTACAAATATCTTCTTCTTACACGAGATCGCAGGTCTCAGAATAACTGAGATGTTACCATGTACCAAATCATAGTATATTCTTTGTGAAAATGCTTTCTAGACGGAAGAGAAACAATAATAAATCCAGATTGGTGGGTGAATTAAAAATTCATTGTTTTGATTTTGAGTGGTTTGAAATTTTTAAAAATAATTTTTATTTTTTAATCCATTTAATCTAAATATATTTGAAAATATATATATAATTTATGAATAAATTCATCAATTACAAAAAATAGAAAATATTCAATATGTTTTCGTATTTTTGTATTTATTGGTTTTTTTAAAAAAATTCTTCATAAATATTATACTTTTTACTTATATCTAGATTAAATGAATCCAAAAAATTAATTAAAATATTAAATGAATTTACTAAAAAAAAAATACAGATTAAAAATTTTTAAAACTATTTTTAAAACTGCAGACCAAACAATTCGCAAATGGTAAAGAAATTATAGCTAATTTTATATTTTTAACATAATTATACTTTTTTTTTTCTTTTTTGAAATATAAATCTTATGACACTTTATATCACACCAATAGTTAAATGGATAACAAATAATGATACCATCATTTTTAGGCTATGTTTGGTTTGAATTTTTTGGACTAAAATATTCACAAAAAGACAAAATAGGTTAAAAGACTAATAAGATTTTGGCCTATTTTAAGAAGATGGTTAAAAGTTGACGACGACGACGTCGAGATACTCCTACTCCTTCCATTCGGAGGACTTCAGGGACGTCTTGGAAGAGCAAGCGCGCCGGCGAGAGGCTCACAGGGTGTCGGCATTGTAGTGGCTATCCCACGGAGGTCGCGCCAGTGAAGAAGTCGTAATGCTGCCGCCACGACTAGCTGTACATGTGCCCTTGGATAGGAATTTGGCGAGGGTAAGCGTCACCCCTTTCTCCCTCGAAATAGAAACTACACCGCTCCCTGTGGGTTTCTACCAGCCCAAGTTTACACTTTATGACGGAAAAATCGATCCGTACATGTACGTGAGCCATTTTCGGCAAGTCATGGCTGGCTATAGGCGAAACGACGCACTTATGTGCCTCATTTTCTCATTGAGTTTGGGTGAGTTGGGCCTCAAATGGTTCGAAAGGCTGCCGGAAGAAAGTATCGAAAGGTGGCAGCAAATGGCAGAGGCGTTTGTGACCCAATTCAAAACCAACACCAAGACGCCCAAAGAAATCGACCACCTGCTGAGCGTCAAGATGGAACTGAGCGATTCGCTCAAGGCGTACAACGCCAAGTACTGGGAGACCTTCAATGAAATTCTTGATTGCCCAACCAACCTTGTAATTACTCAGTACAAGTGCGGTCTTCCAGTCGGACATAGACTGCGAGATTCGTTTACCATAAACCAACCGACAACCATGGAACTACTAATGCAACGCATCAATGAGCACATCTGAGTTGAGAATGATGTTGTTACGGCCACCGTGAAGGTGAATCCGGTGGCAACAGACAAAAGAGTGGCCAGAAAAGTTCATGCGGTCGGACATAAGGCAAACCGTCCGAACAACCACGAGAGGGAGTTAGATCATGGTGCTAACCGTGGTAACCAGGGCAAGGGTCGTCGTGGTGACTGAGCTGACTACCCCCGTGATGCCACGAAAGATGCAAATAGGAAGTTGAACACCCGCACAGGCATCACCACGGTTTTTCAAAATTTCTATCTACCGCATACTTAGCGAGATCCTCGACGAGGCATATGTCCGGTGGCCGGCTAAATTAGGTGATGCACAAAGGGGCTTCAATTTGCGGTATCAGTGTACCTTTCACGATGAGTGAGGACACTGCACCGAGGAGTGTTTGCCTCTGAAAAAACATCTGGAAGAGTTGGTGGCGGCTGGCCATTTGGACCATTACATCAATAGAGGCATCAAGGCAGCACCCCAAGCTCCGGCCGATCGGAACAACTTGGCTACTTTGGAAGCACCCCCCCAAGGTGTAATCAACATAATCCACGCTATCATTGAGCCAGTGCGGGTATGCGAACTCCGGGGGATGATCAAGAAGGCAGAACATATAAGAGAAGCCAGTGTGGTCAAACCTTACGCATTCATTTTGACCCTCTTTAAAGATATAATACAGTATAAAGTAAATATTTAACCAAAGAGGTTAGCTTAAGTAGCTTTATTGCACATTTTTATCCCAGGGAGTATGATTTAGTGTTTTTGGTTTCAGTTTTTTTAATTTAATTTTTTTTAAATTAAATTTTTTATTTTTTAGTTTTTATTAATAATTTTTAAATTTTAAATATTTTTTTTACTTTTTTAGATGAACCTTACTTAAATGTATCTAAATAGTAAAATAATTGTGAAAAAATATTTTAAAAAATTAATAAATACACAAGAATACGAAAAATGTACTGAATTTTCATATTTTTTATATATTTTTTGGTATTTAATGTATTTTTTAAATATTTTTTTCACTAATATTATACTTTTTAAGTGTATTTATATTAGGTGTGTCTACAAATTAAAAAATTGTTGAAAATATTAAAAAAATTCATTGAAAATATTAAAATACGAAAAATAAAAAAATAAAATTTTCTGAAAATTGGAACCAAACAAACTTAATAATTGACTCCTCCCTAATTATGAGGTTATATGGACTATTTATTGTGGTAATCAATGGTAGTTGTGTTGTAAGATTATAAATATTTAATGATATAATTATTTTCACATTTATAATTATTTTTTTATTATTTGGCACCAAAATAAAAAATAAAAAAATAAAGATTTGGAAGAAGTTACTGTATACTCTTAGGATATTAATTTTTTATTATTTGGCACCCAAAAAAATATAAAAATAAAAAAAAATAAAGATTTGGAAGAAGTTACTGTATACTTTAGGATGGGGACAAAGGCAGGAAAGGCTAAAAGGGGCCATGACCCCTTAAGTTTTTCAAAATTTTACTATTTCCCCTATATAATTTATGAAGATGTTTGTTATGTATATAGAATGACTTTCTAAATTTTTGTCATAGATATCAACTATTTTATATATGATATAATTTATGAAGATGTTTGTCAACTATTAAAATGCCTAATCTAATAAATTTTACAATAAGGTTTTAATTATATAGCTTACAAGTATATAAAATAAATGAGTAAAGCATTAGAAAAATATGATATAAATAATTTATTTATTATTATTTTTTGGCTAATTTTTCATAATACTTATGTAAGAAATTATTATTTTTCAATTTCTTTTTACCATATTTACTTTGACCCTTCTTATACAAACTTATCAATTATTTTTATATTAGCGTTTTGCCAAACATACCATCTACTGTTTCTTTTCCACATCAAAATTTGATAAAATGACTTCACACTTGAGTGAAAGATCATCGCAATCTTTTTTGACTCATTTTCATGCAATCTTGTTATTCTTTTAAATATTTTAATTTATTATAAATAATAAGAAAAGGCAGAGTGGCGGGTTGTTTTTTTTATTTTTAGGATAAATTATAAATACATCACCTGAGATTTGATTAAAATACAAATCGTCTCATGTTGTTCTAGAAATTACGTTTCACCCCCGAGGTTTTTAATTTCATAACAAATTGTCAATTTTATTAATAAATCATCAAGTCAATTAACAGTTTTAATGATGTTATAAATATGTTTTAATTAATAATTTAAGTAATCTTATTATTTTATAAAAGAGCAATTATGAATTTCTTTTCTTTAGTTAATTCTGTTAAATAAAAAATTTAATAAAAGAGTATTTGTAATTTTTTAAACTATAAGGGACAATCTATATTTTAAATAAATTTCAGAAAGTATATTTTTAATTTATCCTTATTTTTAATGATACAATTGCTCTTTGCACCCAAAAAAGTACTAATAACAAATAAAATAAGAGAGGTCATCCTAAGAAAATAAAATAAGAGGCGAATTAGAGATAAGATTCTTTGTGGAATATGGGATGTTTTGAAAAGTTGGTTAAAAGTTGATGTTTTAATTTTTTTAAATTTATTTCATCCTTTATAAATAAATTATATAAAAAATAATATAACTTAAAATAAATTAAAAATTAAAAATTAATTTTTAACTAATCTCCCAAAAACACTTATGTAATGTTTTTGGGGTCATAATAATGGGACGGCTCGGACCAAAAGCCGTACCACGAAGTAAAACATTAACACAGCCACAAAAACAACTAAAGGGATCAATGAATGGTCACCCCACTAACTTTTATTTATTTATTTATTTATTGGGCATGGAGACAATATTTATATATTAATAAATCATAATAACCAATTATCTGCACATGTTTTGTACTGTGTCCACCTCTTGTTACAACTATTAAAATTGTTATATATATATAATTTATCATGCACGTACGTTAATATCTCGTGATTATTATATAACTTTGAAAATATACAAATAATGAGTTTGTCGTTTGATGTGTGTCAGAAAATTCCTTTCATGCCTAAGAGCATCTCCAATAATTTATCAAATTTTTCATTAAATTTGAGTAAAAAAAAGCTAATTTTTTAAATCTGATACAGCGTGCTCCAACGGTGCATAAAATAGGAGGGGTCGACCGACGGCCTGGTTAGACTATTTTTTTTTTGGGACCTCTTTGAACCTTTTGACCTATTTGAACCAACCCATTTGCCCGGGAGCCGGTCAACCGGTTGGTTAACCGACCGGTCAACCGGCTGGTCGACCGGTTTGTCTCCCCTAACGGTAACACACAGTGAAAT